>JAGFNQ010006173.1:162334-416494 GCA_024364735.1 Boesenbergia rotunda
ATTCTTTATTATTATTTTCGTGCACTCACTTTGTAACTAAATTCTGTAACTATTATTGCGCTTCATATAGAATTGCCCAAAGTAAACGGTCAACGACCGTGGGCCTTGGAGTAGGAGTCGACACAGGCTCCGAACCAAGTAAAATCGACTGTGTCTCTGTGTTGTGTTTATTTTTACTTCCGCTGTGTAATTGCTCTTTACGTAAATCCGAAAGTTTTCCGATATTCCCCCCCCTCTATCGGCTCTAACGATCCAACAGCACCTTGCAGAGTCCTTTCTCCCCGACGAGCCCTCAAGATCTGCCACACTCATCGAGGCCACAGTTGAGGGCCCACAGCCATGATGCATTCGTCTCCCATCCCCGCCCCTCGAGACGGAGGAGACATTAAGCGAGATGTCCCCCTCGACGGGAATTTTCTTCCCCAAGATGCCTCTGTTCCAGCCGGGTCAGTCCCAACCAAACCTGGCACTATCCAACCTGCCTTCACCAGCTCCATCTCAGCAAGAGCAACCCATTGACTCTTCAACACCCCCATTTGACCTGACCGGGCCAAGTCAATCAGCTCCCTTGGCCTTGATGGAGGTCGACCCAAGCTAAGAGGGCCTAGGTGCCCCCTCCTTCCACTTGTCCCCCGAGAAAGGGTTGGGGTAGGCTCCTCAAGTCTATGGGAAGAGGAGTCCATTCCTTTTCCTGGCTCCTCAAATCCCGCCTCGACCTGACACTTTTAAGCCTTGTGGCCACCAGATGACAAGATGGAGAGGCAGTAACAGAAGGCATGCTGATGCAGGCCCTGCTCGAGGAGCTAATGGGGATCAGTGCCGATCATATGTCGAGGCTGATGGTTTTCTGTTGCTGCTATCCGGAGCTATTCCAGGGCCATCACAAGCTTAGGGATCAAGTGGTGTGCTTGTCCTCAAAATTATCAGGCTGCCAGGTCACCATCATCAATTTGAAGATGGAGGTGGCCCAACTGAAGTCCCTGTTTGAGGATCCCTCCTGTAGCCTAGCTGAGATCCAGCACCTCAGGCAAATAATTGCCGACAACAAGATCTCAATCTCGGACACCAAGTATGCCTTAAGTTAGTGCTAGAATGAAATTGATTCCCTAACAGATAAGGTCAAGTCCTTGGAAGCTGAGAAGAAGAAGAAAAAGGGCAAGAAGGATCGATGCTTGGAGGCCGAGCTAGAACAGGAGACTCAGAGCAAGCCTCCTCTGAGGCGGCTAAGGAGGCGACCTATGCCGAGTTAGTATCCCGCTGGCAGCAATTCAACCTTTTGGAGGTGGAATTGAATGCAACCCGAGAAGAAGTCGAGTCCCTCCGCTCTACCGCAGAGAGTCGTCTTCAAGAGCTGGAGGCACTGCGGGAGGAGCTCAAGGCAACACAGGACATGCTAGAGGGCGAGCTGCGCTCTTCTTGGGTATCTGCCCGAGTGGCTGAGGAGACGGGTCGAGTCTAGGATATTGAGCTGGAGTGCCTCTAGGCGAAGGTGCAATCAGCCTAGGTGGAGGTGGCGACCCTTCACTCTTCCGTCTCAGAGCTTTGGTCGGCTATGGAGATGCAGTAGGGATTCTTGGAGCGTAAGAAGGCCGAGCTGCAGGAGCACCGATCGGGGAAACCCTCTCACATGGGAGGCTCAAAAGAAGACCTTCCTTGCTTAGGAGGAGTTTTATAACCTGGTGGGGGTGCACCTCCTCTGGATGGTAGGGCACAGCGGGTGTCATTCAATAGGTGACGGAGGCGGCTCTCCTCCCGGTAGACTGACCTCGACCTCAGGACTCCTTGTACCGAATCACCAACAACCTCCCGGACGAGGACTTCGCAGACCTCTAAGGCGGGCGATGTCTATTTCATTTTTGTTTTTTGTAGTCCTTATAACTTCAGAATTTTTATGAAATTAAAACAGAACTTCTGGGGGCGCACTGTACTTGTGTCATGAGTCAACCATGGTTGGGAACAGGTATGTCACCTTGACCTAGGCTCTAGCAGAACTGGTTGGGTGCAGTATTCTTAGTTTAGGATCTCGACCTTGACTATGTCCGGGTCTGGGGGAATTTGGGCCCTGAAAAGGATGCAAACGATACGACATGAACTTGACCCGCGGAGGGTGAGGTTGCTACTGTAGCTCGAGGATCTCGACCCTGACTAAGTCCCAGTCCAAGGAGTTTGAGCCCTAAAAAGGATGCAGACGATACGGTATGTGCTCGACCCACAGAGGATGAGGTTGATACAGCAGCCCGAGGATCTCGACCCTGACTAAGTCCTAATCTGGGAGAGTTTGGGCCCTGAAAAGGATGTAGATGATACGGCATGTGCTCAACTCGTGGAGGGTGAGGTTGCTATCGCAACCCAAGGATTTCGACCTCGATTAAGTCCTAGTCTGGGGGTGTTTGGGGCCTGAAAAAGCAGGCAATGCGACCTTTGTTCGGCCCACGGAGGACGAGGTTTCTACCGTAACCCGCAGATCTCTTCCCCGACTAAGTCCTAGTCTGGGAGAGTTTGGACCCTTAAAAGAACGCAGGCGATACTTGGCTACCAAGAGGTCAAGGGTTCTTTTAAGGGTCCAAACTCTTCCCAGATTCAAGGAACCTTTGTGCCAACGTGCTCACTTGGCTACCAGGATTCATAAACTCTAGTACTTAGCCTGGAGGTCTAGAGTTTGAATCCTGGGGAAGGCAAAAATCCACTGGCCAGTGGCGGGAAGACCTAGTGAGTAACGGCACGGTCGATGGTCGTCGGTCGACGACATAAGGGGTCACCAATTGGGCCACCAAATGGGCCGCCAGTTGTGCCGCCCAAGGGCCGAGGGGCCGGGTCGTTACAAGGCTACTTTCAGATTTGCATAGATCCAGAGGACCAGGAGAAGACTACCTTCACTTGCCCCTTTGGCACATTTGCCTACAGACGTATGCCCTTTGGACTCTGCAACGCACCCGGTACATTTCAGAGATGCATGGTAAGTATATTCGGTGAGTTGCTAGAGGACTGTATGGAGATATTCATGGATGATTTTTCAGTTTATGGCACGTCTTTTGATTCATGCTTAGATAATTTGTCTAGGGTTTTACATCGTTACATTGAAACTAACCTTGTTCTTAATTTTGAGAAATGTCACTTCATGGTAGAGCATGGGATTGTACTTGGACATATAGTCTCTCGGAAAGGTATTGAGGTAGATCCTGCGAAAATCAGTATTATTTCTTCTTTATCTTACCCCGTATGCGTACGAGATGTTCGTGCTTTTCTTGGACATGCAGGGTTCTACCGCAGATTTATTAGAGACTTCAGCTTGGTTGCTCGACCCTTGACACGACTTTTACAGAAAGATGTTGAGTTTCATTTTGATGATAAATGCAAGGAGGCTTTTCACAGACTCAGGGAGGCTCTTACCTCAGCTCCTATCATTACATCACCTGATTGGACTTTACCATTTGAATTAATGTGTGATGCTTCTAATTTTGCAGTGGGAGTTGTTCTAGCACAGAGGGTTGATGGAGCACCACATGTCATTTGCTACGCCTCCAAAACCCTAGATGCCGCCCAAGCAAACTACACCGCTACGGAAAAGGAGCTTCTTGCCATTGTTTTTGCTTTGGATAGATTCAGATCTTACTTATTGTGCTCACATGTGATTATTTTTTCTGACCATGCAGCTCTCAAATATTTGCTGAAAAAGCCTGATGCAAAACCCAGACTGATCAGATGGATGCTCCTACTCCAGGAATTTGACCTGGAGATCAGAGACAGAAGTGGAAAAGAGAACTTAGTTGCAGATCATTTGAGCAGACTTGAAGGAGATGGATCTCCTACCACCATTGACGATGATTTCAGAGATGAGCACTTGATTGCAGTGCATGGTGAGACACCGTGGTATGCAGACCTAGTTAACTTTCTTGTTGCACATGTATTTCCCACTCAATTTTCTAAGGCTCAAAAAGATAAACTTAAAAGTGATGTAAAGTTTTATGTGTGGGATGATCCTTATTTATGGAAATTTTGTAATGACCAAATAATTAGGAGATGCGTACCAGATCATGAGTTTTCTTCTGTACTTACTTTTTGCCATTCATCAGCTTGTGGGGGGCATTTTGGACCCCAGAGAACTGCTAGGAAAGTGTTAGAATGTGGATTATACTGGCCCACCCTTTTTCATGATTCATATGTTTTTTATAAAAATTGTGATAGATGTCAGCGAACTGGGAACATAGGAGCAAGGCATGAGATGCCCCAACATGCTATACTTTATTGTGAGATTTTTGATATTTGGGAGATAGATTTTATGGGACATTTTCCTGCATCTTATGGTTATCTGTATATTTTACTTACTGTGGATTATGTTTCAAAATGGGTGGAGGTCATTCCCTCCAAGACTGATGATTCTTCTGTTGTTTGTAGTTTTGTTAGGTCACACATTTTCTGCAGGTTTGGAATTCCAAGAGCAATAATTAGTGACCAAGGATCTCATTTCTGCAACAAACACATGAAGGCACTGCTGAGTAAATATGGGGTGGTACATAAAGTTTCTACATCCTATCATCCCCAAACAAATGGACAGGCTGAGATTTCCAATAGAGAGATAAAATCAATTTTGGAGAAGACAGTTGGGCCCACTAGGAAAGATTGGAGCAAAAGATTAGATGACGCACTTTGGGCCTACAGAACAGCATTTAAGACACCTATTGGCATATCTCCCTACCGCTTGGTTTATGGTAAGGCTTGTCACCTCCCCGTGGAAATAGAGCACAAGGCATATTGGGCGGTGAAAGCTTGTAATTTCGATGCTACCAAGGCGGGAGAAGAAAGAAAATTGCAACTTCAAAAACTTGAAGAAATTCGGCTAGAAGCATTCGAAAATTCAAGGATTTACAAGGAAAAAACCAAGAACTTCCATGACAAACACATTGTGAAAAAAGACTTCCAAATTGGCGACAAGGTCTTATTGTATAAATCAAGGCTCAAATTAATAAGAGGTAAGTTAAGGTCAAGGTGGGAAGGTCCATTTATTGTAACTAACATTTTTCCCTATGGAGTTGTTGAAATTAGGGACGAAGCTAATGGATTTGTGTGGAAAGTCAATGGCCACCGGCTCAAAAAGTATTTTGAAGAACTAAATGAGCTAGAGGTGGATGATTTGTACATCAAAGACGCTATCTACCCAACTTAAGGGGAGTTCACTTTCTCTACACTTACATTTCATTGTACATATCATTTTCATGTTTCTAGGAATAAATTTTTCTCTTTTTGAAATGAGTAGTTGATAATAAATTCTTAGGCAACATAGCATGAATAAATAGACTTTGTAAATACCATGTTATTTCTTTTAGCACTTTTGCTCTTAGTGAATAAATGTATCCCTCTAGGTTATCTCCATAGCATGTTAGAATCTCTTGAAAATTAATTAAATTTGGTTGTTAAAAATTAAGGTTTGAGCTAATGGATGAAATCTTGGATGCTTGAGTACTATTTGGTTTTAGATTCTTAATTGAGGACTTGAGATGAATTATTTTTGCCTAGTGAGAATTAGCCTTATATTTGTGACACATACATGTGATTGTACTCTAGAACTTGCTTAGGTTCTTTCAAAATCATATTTCAATGATTGGATCACATCTATAGAGACTAATCAAATTATTTACCTTTCCGTATCAAATTTTGGCACTAATCATGTCTATTCTATTTATCTTTCCTTATTCCTACTCTTAAACCCATTTTTTCTATGGATTTGTTTATTTGGGATGTTTCTTAATGCTACTTTGCCCGAGACGAACAAAGATTTAAGTGTGGGAGAGTGATTAGTGTTTTGGAAAAGTTTTGTATCAAGGAGGCATTTCGATCCAAAAAGAAAAAAATTTCTGCAATGGAAGGATGGAAACAATTACATATTGAGTTGAGTTTGGTGTCAAGAATGAGGCAGTCCCGAAATCAAGTGGAGCTTTTATGAAGAAAATCTGCAATGAGAAATATTGGTACGCAAAGCAAGTGAAAAAAAAATCTGCTACTTAGAGCTGCCACCTTTTTGTGCCAAAGTGAAGAAAAAGATCTGCTACTTTGGATCAAAAACTGGAAAGTTGGAATTGAGGAAGCTAAGTTCAACAACAAGCTGATAGAGTTTGAATTGAAGCTTGTGCCAAATCTGATTCGATGCAGGAAGCTTGTGTCAAATCTGATCGAATGCAGGAAGCTTGTGCCAAATCTGATCCAAATTTTTCTGTGCAGATTAGAAATTGAAGTGTAGCTGGACTGATCTGAGCTGGAACTGAATTGGATTGGAAGAAAACCACTCGATAGCTATCAGAGGTTATGGAGAGTAGTAAAATTGAGAATACAAGCTGAAAATGCAGTAGAAAAGAATAAAAATAGATGGAATGCTAGTGAGACAATTTTGTGCTCAACTTAAACTGAGATTGATTTTTCAAGGTTGTGAATCAGGAATTATAGAGCACCGGCACTGTGGATCAGAAAGCAAGGAGGCTGATTGGATTCTCAGATCAAAACAGAAAAGAATGTTAGTGAAGTGCCATGATCTCAAGTGAAGTGAAGCTGTGAAAAATCTGAAATCAATGCAGAAAATCTGTATCAAGTGGAACTGATCTGAAATTCTGTGCCAAAGATGCTAACTGATGTGAAGAAGTAGAGGATGCAAGGATGAAGAACCTAACAATTCTAGAGTCTGAAATTGAAGCCGCGGAGCTGGAAGTTGAGAGCAGAAACATTTGGAGAAGCTGGGATGCAGCTGTGCAAAGCTGAAACTGAACTGCATTGCAAGTATTTACTGCCAAGTGCTGAATCTGAGAGCTGCTGAATGATACAAGCAAAATTCGAATGAAGCTGAGGAAAGCTGTGAAATCTGAAGCTGGAAATTCTGAACTGTAGTGCAAGGGTAGTTGCTGAAATCTGAAGCCTAGAAGCTGAGTTCGAAGTAAATTGAAAAAATGCTGAAAAAACCTATTGGTAGTTGTTGTTGAATCTGCAAGAATAAAGAAAAAAAATTGGCTGATTTGCTGATTTAGATCAGAACAGAGAAATGGAAAGAAAAAAAATTGCAGTGAAGTAGGAATCTAAAACAGCTGGGATCAATGTTTCCACTACTAGCTGATGCTGATCGTTTTGAAGAAAGTAGAGGATGCAAGGATAAAGAACTAGACCACCCGACAGTAGGGTTGAGAATGTAAGCTGAAGATGAAGCTGGGAAAGAAAAAAAAGAAAAAAAATCAGATTGGAATATTTCCATGCAAGCAGTTTGGTGTCAATTGGAAATGAAATTAAGTTTTCAAGGGCTGTGAATCACAAAATGAAGTGTGTGAATGTATCACAAATTGTAAGCACATCACAGCCTATCAGAACAAGGAAGAAATTTGGATGCTAGGATTTTTGAAGCTGAGAAAATGCAGTGAAGGAAAGGGCTGAAATTCAATGTGCTGATTTGAATTTTTGAGTGGAACACTTAAGGTTTCCACTATCATTTGATGCAAGCACTCTTGATGTTAATTGTTGGAGAAATCAGAGACTTGAATTGAATCTATCGTGGATGCTGGACTTAAAACAGAAGGAAAAAAAGAAAAATTAAAGAAGTGTGCCAACTCATAAAGGATTTGTATCAAGAGTGAATGACAAGAGTTGTTTAGCGAGGATTGTATATGGAGCATCTATATTACTTGATGTCTTACATTCTCTGATTTAAATTTGAACCGAATGTGCTCCATTAGAAGACTTGGAAAAAAAAGAAGGGGAATGAAAGAAGAAGAGTGCCAACTTGAAGGTGGAGTGTATCAAAAAGGAGATTGTAAGAGATAGTTAGTGGAGATTACATTTGGAGCATCTAACTTCCTAATTGTCATTTAATGTTTCAAGTTCCTAGGATGTAAATTCAAAACCGAAGAGCTCCAATTGTACATTAGAAGATTAGAGAGTAGAAAAAAAAAATCAATCTTGGCTTTTACATTTGGCACACCTATGGAGTTTCGGCACCATGGAGAAAGGGCAGTTTCTCTCATCCAACTCAATTCTTTGCTCCACTACAAGTCTGAATTTGCTAGAGGATGTTAAAAAAAAATCAGAAAAGAAAAGAGAAGGAAGCAAAGTTGGAACACAAGGTGGATAATTGGCACATTGAGACTAGTGAGGACTTTTCATCAAATTCTTGAAGGGCAATGCCATAGCCTCACTCCATCCCACTTTTGACTTCATTACAAGGACTGACAAGAGGGCAAAGTGCATCAAAAATATGCTTGAGCAACCAAGTCTCCCACTTTATCAATTTTTTCATTTTCTTGGCTTTTACTCCATTTCTTACCATTTTCCATGTTTTCACTTGTTTTTATAGATGTTGATCCTAATCATGAATAATGGTGGAGATTAGATAACAAGCAAGCCTATGGTAGTGCAAGAAGCATGTGTGTTTGAGTGAGCTCCACTTCCATCATCAACTTAGAACTTAAGGAGAGAGCCACTGAAATTTTCCTTGAAAAGCTAGTGAGTTAAATTCATCTCAATGACTCATGAAGGATGAAAAGGCTAAGTTGATGATTTAAGGACAAGATAATAATCCATAGAGCTTAGATTTTTGAGAATTGACGACCCTAGGTAATTTCTTTTTATTTGCTTCTAATTATGCTTAAGAAAATCTAGGGGATACATACTTAGTAGTTTCGCGAGACGCTCAAGCTTAAGTGTGGGGGAGTTGATAAGTGCTATTTTGTTGATTATTTTAGTTGCTAAAATCCATGTTTGACCCATGTTTTACTTGCTTAATTGTGAATTTACCCTAGGTTCTAGGATTTGCTTTTATTTTGGATTTAATTGCAAATCTGTACATATTTGGATTATTTGGCCACTAAATTTTTGATCTATTTTTGTAGGCATGAAAGGATCATGGACCTAGGGCATACTGGGTCAAACATGAGTCGGAAGTAGACCCGGATCGAGTTATCAAGCTTCGGATTAATCTGGGCCGTCCGATTCAAAAGCGGCTAGATCTGAGCCATCTGGGACCATCTGAGGCGATCCGAGCTAGGGTTAGGGCTGATCAAGCACTTTGATCAAGATCTGAAGGTTTCATCCCAATCAGAGCTCTTTCCACCGTTGGATCAAGCCAAGGGGTTCTAGACTGTCCATTCAAAGATTAGGTTGATCTGGACCATCCGTTGCAAATCTGGAGGATCTGAGCTACCATGAGGCAGATGCTGACCCTTGATCAACATCATCAAAGTTTGGTTCAGATCGGATGAAGATCAGCCGTTGGATTTTCCCAAATCAATCTGAGCCGTCCGTTGTCAAGTACTTAATCAAATTTTCTCCACACTTCTTCCTCGTCGCGTCTTCGCCAAGTCTTCGCCGCAATAGAGTTCTTCTTCGTGTTCTTCATGTTCTTCATGTTTTTCTGCAATTCCTTCATCTAAGAGGCGCGACCACTCGATTCTTCATTAGAACAAGTGCTAGGTCAGTGGAGAGAGCTCTCTGTGAAGCTTCCAGATTGAATTTTGCCCAACAGCAGAGCTTCGTGAGGTTTCCGTAGCTCTGTTATCTGATTTCGACAATCTCAGTTGTGCACCATCCCCATTTCATACGAGCTATCTGGAGGGGTTCCCTGGAAGGCTCGGAGCATTCCCAAGTCCTTATCACAATCCATCACAGCGAGGTTGAAGAAATCAGTTGCAGTTTTCAGCTTGAGCAGAGTTTGAATGGATTTGATTGCAGAGACTGATTTTCCACTGATTTGCTGAGCTTACGGGTCCGAAGCTTACCCTTGCGTGACGAACAAGGAGGATTTGAGCTAGGGAAGGATTGAGGAGTAGTTTTCTTAGCGAATTTTTAGTTATTAGTTGGCATTTCAATTTCTGAATTCTGTTTCATTACTGCACTTGTATCAGTTGTTCCAATTTCAATTCTGAATTGTTTCTTCCTTAATTAGGGTTAAATCCAGCAAGTTAAGTAGTTAGTTAGCTTGTTTAGTGAACGATCAGTTTCAATTTCAGTTTATTTCTTTGATTATTGCTTGCGTATCAACTCAATTGTTGCGTGCCAGTTTGTGTAGCGGCGTGCCAAATTTAATTTCTGCATATTAGTTGTTTTAATCTTATTTCATTAGTTTTTGTCAAGTAATTATTAGTCTTTTTAAGCTTCCCTGAACTTAGATTAGCGACTTGAATTTAGTTGCATTTGCTAGTTTAGCATTTGATCCCCTGCTACAAAAATTCTGCAGTAAATTCCTTAAGTTCTGCACCTTTCATTTCTGCACTTTTCATTTCTGAATTTGAGTTGATTCTGTACATCGGTTTGGGCTTGGGAATTGTTGTTTCGCATTCAATAGTCTCTGAACTCTGCATATAACCGATTGCTTCAATTTATCAGCTTCACATCAGTTACAGTTGGCATTTAGTATCCACCTTTGGCACATAAGTTTCTTCCTTTTATATCAAGTTTGTTTTATTTTCTTCACTTAGTATCAAGAAAAGTTTCAGCAGGTGTTGGAGTCAAGTTGAATGCAGTTTTTAGTTTGTTGAAGAGTTTGAAATCGAATTTGCTTCGGGTTTAGTTGTCACTGCATTTGAATTCTAATTTCGGCATTAGTATCAAGTTTCATTGTTGCAATTGGGTTTTAAGTTTTTGGCATCAGTTTCAATCGGAAATTTTAGCTTTGTTTAATTCATTTACTTAGCATTAGTTTAGCATTTGCAATCAGACTTGGTTTCCAAATTTAGTTAAGTTCAATTGCTTGATTCGGTTTCCATTGGTTGAGTTATTACTTGCCATCATTTGTTTAGTTTATTAGTTAAGTTCCTTTCTTTCCATTGCATTTTCATTTCTATTTGCAATCCAAACCTCGATTTTATTTGAAACCCAAAAATTATATCAACGACACATAAACTCAAGTTAGAATCAAACAACATCAACTAGCCCTAGGAAAAATACGACCTGTGACCCCTTTACTACGTTTTCATACTTTGATTGCAAAAAGGGTTTCCACCTTTCCATACATCTAAATTTTGAGACCCACACTTTCGTGACAGCCCTTTTGGGTCCATCATTCAACCACCCTGGTCTTTTTACCAAGTTTCAACCAACTTGGGCTTCAGCCAGTTGTCAGGCCTCGCGAACCCAACTGGACTTCCCACCAGGACTCAACCACCCTGGACTTCAGCCTGGTGTCAGGTCCTAAGTCTTTCAACCCTGCACACTTAGTAAAGAGGTCAAAACCAAAAGCAAGCCTAACTTTAACCTATTTGTCATTCATTAAAACTTAAGTTTAACTATTAGTGCAAATTGCACCAACACATACACCTTCCACATTCCTTCCCCTGGATATCGGAAGTGTCAGCTATGAAATCCGCTAAGGCTTGTGCCTTAATAGATGTCTGCGGTTGGTACTAAATATCATACTCACTCAGCTCAATTGCCCACTTTACCAGTCTTCCAAATGACTCAGGGTTGGAAAGGATTCGACCCAAGATACTATTGGTGAGGATGATAATCGAGTGTGCTAAGAAGTAGGCCCTCCACTGCCAGCGCGAGTCTCTCAATGGTGGTGTATCTTCTCTGCACATCCTTGAAGACGTGGATGAAGAAGTAAACCGAATGTTGTACTGTACCCTCCTAACAGAGTAAAACAGCGACGGCTATGGAATTTAAGGCAGATAAATAGACCCTTAATGATCCCCCGGACCAAATCTTCATGCTCGGCTTCACTCACCAAGTCTTCGTTGTCCAATCCCCAACCAGGACTTCATGCTCAACCCTGCAGGTCAAGACTTCTTGCCTAGCTTACCTAGGACTTTCCTGCAATCTCCATAATTCCATTAGTACAAAATACCAACTTAACTTGAACCTTTTGCGACTTATCAAAATAAGGTTCGATATGGTGTTTCCAGCACTAACATTCACTACCTTAGATTAGCAATTATCCTGGTTATAACCAAGTAACCCTTTTATCTCTTACTAGCTTTAGTTGTTATTGTTTATAGGTTCAATTATTTTAACTGCATAGACTAACTTCTATCTTTGTAAGAATTTATAAAAGATCAAGGTTCTGACTTGCAGAGCAATTCACCCCCTCTTATCGGCCTGCAACGGTCCTACAAATGGTATCAGAGCAAGATGCATTTTTGAAGGACTAATTTCCTGATAAAGCAACAACACGATGGTCGGATCCAGCATTCAACCACCCAAATTTGAATGAGACTTCGCTATATGAAAAATGAAGATGGAGGTATTTTTTAGGATTGATTTTAAGATATTGCTAACAATAAAATATAGTTTTGAAGTGCCTATAAGCGAGGATGATAAGGTAAAAGAAGCGCATCTCTGGAGCAAGAAGCAACAGTCAGATTCGATAAAAAAACAACAGTCAGATTCTGGAGCCAACACTAAGGCAAAGTTCCACCTGCTGTCAGTTCTATCTCCTCAAAAAGTTAACTGAATTGGCAACTACCACTCTATAAAAGAGGTCTGGGAGAAGTTCCTAGAACATCATAAGGGCACGTCAGAAGCCAAGTAAGCAAGGAAAGATCTTCTCCGAAACTTGTTGACTAATCTCCAAATGAAGGAAAGAGATACGGTGGTCGAGCTTTAAGCGAAGATTAAAGAATTGGTCTTCGGACTCACCCACCTTGGCGAATTGATATCAAATCATGATTCAATCTGGTATGCCATAAATGCCTTCTCAAGAACCCATGAGTGGAGTTCAATAGTAGGTGTCTACTATATCTCAAAGGACTTAGAGGTAAGTATCCTTGACGAGATATTTTTCATTTTCAAATAATACGAATCTCGATTTGCAGAATCGAGAAAAGAAAAGATGGACAACATTACCCTGAACGCGAGAAGAACTGATCCAGATTCGGAGTCTTCAACCGATGAAGAGGAAACAACGTGTATGGTAAGAAAACTCGGTAAATACTTTAAATCGAACAAGTTTATTAAGTCACAAGGCAAGAAACGATCACCAAGAAAAAGAGAAGTTAGATGCTACCACTGTGATGAAGAAGGTCACATTAAAGAGCAATGCCCCAGATTGAAGATTCAAATTAAAGAAAAAGGAAACAAGTCAAGGCACAAGGAAACACATCTTTAGAAAAATCCGAGATCGAGGCCTACGCCGGACTTGCACCTATGGTAAGTCATCAAGAAGAGGATGACAGAGCATCCACCTCCAACATGAGCATCGATGAAAGGGGAGACTCAACAGAAGAAAGCTACAGTAAAGGGGGAGTGTCCAATTTCAGATATGACGATATGATAAGTGAGGTATGCAAGCTTCCTCCAGATAAACTACACTGTGGTATTAGATCCCTGCTTAAATCGTTATATATGTTAAGGACTAAGAATATAGACTTGAAGAAAGAATTAACTCATTCATGCCCTCTAGATATGTATGATTCTTTAAAACATGAAAATGAAATATTAAAGGAACAAGTAGTAAAATTAGAAAATAACTATGCACGTGTTAGTTTAAATTTCACTCCAAAAAGAATTTTTATAATAGAGGTCTTAATTGGTATATTAGAAACCACAAACGCCAAATTGCAAAAGTGCCAAAGAATTATATTCCTCCAAAATTCTTGATTAACCCTATAGGTAGGAGTTTATATTGGATTCCAAAATCAATTTTAAACTGTTAAAATATTTTTCTTAATAAATTGTCTTTGAATTTCTTGGTTATTAGAAAATTCAAATTGACTGGTAGTTTTTGGAATAAATTTATTTGTAATTTTTCTTAGATGCATAGAGACTTTATCTAGTTACTCTAATTGTTTGGATTTTTTTAAATATTTGATGAATTTCATGATTTTATCTTTAAAAATTGATTTTTGAAAATTTATTTTTGAACTCAAATTTTTTTACCATTGAATTCATTGATTTCATACTTTGGCAAAAGTTTTGAAAATTTTCTACTAGTTAAATAATTTTTTATGAATTTTTCTATGAAAATCATTTTTTTTAATTTATAAAAACTCAGAAAATTAATTTTTATAGTTTCAAATTTTCTAGATCTACACGCTGTATTTTAGATGTTTACAAAATTATTAAAATTTTCTGAAATTATATGAGAATTTTTTTCCAAAATTTATTAAGTTTCTTTAAAATTTCTAAAACTATATATTTTTTTTCCTTAATAAGTTTTGTTTTCTTAAAAATGTCTTAAATCTTATGTTTTTGATGTGATCAAAAGAGGAGAGTCAATGAAGTATAAGTTAAGAGGGAGGTCAATTTGATAAATTTGAAATTTAATTACATTATTTCTTGTCTAAATTGAAATTTTGTTTTATTATTTTAAATAATCAATGTTATTTTCTTGATTGATTACCCTAACTTAACTTGGGTTGATGCACATCAAAAAGGGAGAGATTGTAAATACTCCAGGTTGATTTTGTAGGACCGGTGCCGTCGATAGAGGGGGGTGAATATCAATCGTGAAAACTCTTTCAGAAATCTTTGTAAAACTTTCGTTCTAGGCTTAGAATATTAGTAACGCAGCGGAGAATAAATGGAACGAAAAACAAAGCAAAGGACAATGACACGCAGGATTTATTTACTTGGTTCCCAACCCCCCTGGGTCAGTACGTCCAAGGCCTATGTACTCGGCGTGAGTCTACTATTGGTCTCCTTTCCGAAATTTCTGGAGGCGGAGAAAACCCGTCTTACAGTTTACAATTACAATCAAAAAGATATTGAAAGTTAAAGTACGGAACAAGTAAAAGCAAACCGAACACGAATATGAAACTCGGCCGATCTGGACCTCCGAAGTGTCGCGCACTTCCTCCTGGAGCCTCCCGGTCGTAGAGCCTCGTCTTTAGCGTGTTGTCGACGGTCAGAATGATCAGAACAGTACTTGGAAGTCGTGTCTGAAGTAGAGGGGTCGAAGCCCCTTATATAGGCCTCCTGGGGGCGCCCCGGACGCTGGGGGCGCCCCGGAAGACTCGGTCAACTCTTATCCTTACGCCTACTTCGTTGCAGGTGATAAGACCTTTGACCAGGTCACCCCGGACACTCTGGGTGCCCCCGTGAGGGCTTATCCTGTGTTTTGACTTCGAGACAGCAAAACAGCTTCTAATCCAGGCGCCCCGGACGCTCCGGGCGCCCCGGACGCTCCAGGCGCCCCGGTTGACACCTGTTTTTACTGCATCACGAAACTGCCACTTTAGTACTGCCTGGGGGCGCCCCCCTTGCTGGGGGTGCCCTGGTTGCATGGGGGTGCCCCCCTTGATGGGGGCGCCCCCCTTAAGACCTGCAAACCATGCTTTTTACCCTGCTTTGCCTCCGGTTCTTGATACCTGCAAGATACACAAATACAAAGCATAGATACATATAATGTTAGCCTTAAGGACTTGGTTCGGACTTCGGATTTGCACGAAACCCTAGGTCGAACCGGCACGAGTTCCTATCCCCAAGAACTCGCCCTTCACCTACTCCTTTCAGGAGACGGTTGCCACCCAGTCCTTCGGGTGGACTTTTACTTAGCTTCTGATACTCCCGGACCTCGAGACGCCCAAACCCTGACCCGTCTCTACTCCTGTCCTTAGTCATCGCTCAGCTAAGTTGCTCAGTCCCTTGGACCAAGACTTCATTACCTAGCAATCATTCGCCAGGTGCCTAGCAGTCCTTCGCCAGGTCTTCATTCCCTAGCAGCCCCTTCGCTAGGTGCCTAGCAGCCCTTCGCTAGGTCTTCTATGCCTAGTAGTCCTTCACTAGGTGCCTAGCAGCCCTTCGCTAGGTCTTAGGGTTAAGATACCTAGCAGCCCTTCGTTAGGTGCCTAACAGTCCTTCGTTAGGTCTTAGAGTTTCAATACCTAGCAGCCCTTCGCTAGGTGCCCAGCAGCCCTTCGCTGGGACTTAGGGTTTCGATGCCTAGATTAATTAGGACTTTTCTTCAGCTTTGGTTACTTCTTTCTTACTCCCCTTTGTCTGTTCACTGTATCACTGACTTAAGTGTATTGTCAAACATTAAAACACTTAAAGAGGAATATCATTGATGCAACTTGCACCAACAATCTCCCCCTTTTTGATGTTTGACAATAACTTAAGTTAGATTGGTTTAAGGGGCTAACTTACCATCCTTGGGATCAAACTAAAACATGACCTTAGTTTTGTAAAACATTTTGATCAAATGGTCCTTTAGTAAGAATCCAAAAAAAATTCTAACTTACGCACACCTCTCCCCCTTTGTCATACATCAAAAAAACAGAAATACTTGCGCCAACAAGGAGAGTATTTTGAAAATACTTAGTATAAAATTTTGAAAACATAGCATAAAACTAATACTTAAGTATTATGAACTCAGAAAACTTTAGACAATATTTTGAGAAAATGTCGGATTTTTGAAGCCAGTACTTGCAAAATGCAAGTTATTTTTGAAGAAAGAACAGATTTTGAAAGATAATAAGTAATTTTTTGAAAAATATAAGTACCTTTGAAAAATGTATTGAGTTTTTGAAAACTAGGTACTTTTGAAAAATACATTGATATATATATATATATATTTAAATTAAGTACTTTTGAAAGAATATTAGACTTTACTTGGTTTATTTTCCAGTCTGACACCATCCTGGGAAATCTTGTTGACTACAAGGACATTTCCTAAGTGTCCTGGAAATTTTTCAACCCAAGTAAATATTATTTCAAAAATTTCATAAGTTACAAAATAATAGGATGTAAGTTAGTTTTGAAAAATGTAAAGATTTTAAAGTCATAATACTTGATTTGGTTTATCTTCCAGTCTGACACAATCATAGGAAACCTTGTTAACTACAAGGACATTTTCCTAAGTGTCCTGAAGGATTTTTCAAACTCAAGATATTATTTTAAATTGATAAGAAAAATCAGTTGAATTTTTGAAAATAATAAAAAAAAAATTTAATAAAAAATTGATAGCATTTTAAAATAATACTTATGTTTTCAATAGGATTTGAAAATACCGCGCATGAAAACATTTGAGATATTCAATAATTCTCTTAATTTGATCTCCCCCTAAACTTGACCTAGTCCTGGGAAGCTTGTTGACCACAAGTACTCTTCCTCTAAGTCTTAAGGTTTGATCCAAATTAAAGAAATTATCTAATAATTTTAAAACAATTAATTAAACAAAATTAGTTCACACGTTTGATTTATACTCCCCCTAAAGTTGACACATCCTAGGAGTCCTTGTAGATTATGAAGTGGACTTTCCTCTGTGTCTTTAGGGTTTATCAAAATCAAACAAGACAAATAAATTTTACAAAATAAACCTTTTTCAAAAAATGCAAGTGATAACGATTTGAATCTCAGTTTTCGAAAAGTATTTTCAAATAATAGTAATTTTTACAGTGTAATTTTTGAAAAAAATACTCCCCCTGTATCCGATACCGTTTGACTCTATCTAAGTGCCTTAAGGAACTTTAGTTTTGTCCTAAGAGGCTTGTGTCTAATTGCGTGAGTCAAACAAATTTTGAAAAGATATAATTTTAAAAAAACGTATAATATGTATATTCAATCAGACAAGCATGAATTCCATAAAAACATTATTATGTTGAAGCACTATTTTGAAAATATATTTTTAGGAAAATATTCTAACAATTTTGAAAAAGAATTTTGAAAAATATTTTTCAATTTATTAGTCCTTAACATCTCACCCATTTTAGATGTATCAATACAACAAGCATGATTGCCTTATAGGTGTATTGTGAGATGCTTGAATAATTTTTCTTAATTTATTATTAACTCTAAGATTTAATTGAAGCTTGTGTTAGATTTGAATTTGACAAGAAGTAACTTGAATTTGAATTTCAAAAATTGGCTTCCAGGTCTTGGCGAGGCACTAGGCCTTCTTTGGCCGTAGCCTTATGGGATCATCCACCCTTTCCTTGACAAAGCCTTTTAATGAAATTTCATTTTCAAAATTACTTTTTGAAAAATTCTGGTCTAACTAGTTTGGGTCTTGGATCGGTAGCTTCAGCTAGTTCCGCCAAGATGGCTTCCCTAACGTACTATCATCTCACCTCCACCCAATACTAGGTTAATCAAGTTTCAATCACTCTTTTTCCTATAGCCGTTCTAAATTATGCATAAAATTTAAATATGAATGACATGTCATATATAAAAAAAATAGCAAATGCATGTCATGGCAGTTATGCATGAGTCAAACAATTCAAATCATTTTATTTAAATTTCTAAAATGTATCAAATTCCCGATTTGATACATGTCGAGTGAACCCACGAATATGTCAACCCACTTTGACATATTTAATGTTATTAATTTTAATTGTTATAGTTTGGGTAAAATTTTATTTTGGTTTGAGTTTAACTTATTTAAGATTTGAATTCAGGTTAATTAAGAATTGATTGAATAAGAAAATCAATTAATCAATTAAGAATTAATGAATTTAAGTTTGAATTTAATTTAATTTAAATTAATTTCGAATTTAAATTTGAATTTAATTAAGATTTAATTTGAACTTAATTAAGATTTAATTAAGATTTTAATATGAATTTAATTTGAATTAATTAAGATTTGATTTGAATTAATTTGAATTTAAGTTGGATTTAATTTGAATTTGAATTTAATTAAGATTTAATTTGAATTTAATTTGAATTAATTTGAATTTAAATTTGAATTTAATTAAGATTTAATTTGAACTTAATTAAGATTTTAATTTGAATTTAATTTGAATTAATTTGAATTTAAATTTGAATTTAATTAAGATTTAATTTGAACTTAATTAAGATTTAATTTAAAATTTAATTAAGATTTAATTTGAATTTAATTAGGATTTAATTATGATTTAATTTAGAAATTAAGATTTAATTTGAATTAATTTGAATTTAAGTTGGATTTAATTTGAATTTAATCTGAATTTAATTTGAATTAATTTGAATTTAATTAAGATTTAATTTGAATTTAATTTGAATTAATTTGAATTTAAGTTGGATTTAATTTGAATTAATTTGAATTTAATTAAGATTTAATTTGAATTTAATTAAGATTTAATTAATTAATTAGAATTAATCTGAATTATTCAAGATTTAATTGAATTTTTAAGATTTAATTGAATTATTAAGATTATAATGATTAATTAATAATTGTGGGTTTAAATTCATCATTTTCATTATTTCAAAAATTTCTTCTTCATTTTTATCTTTCTTTTCCAGTTTTTCTAATAATTTTGATTTATTTGAATTTTTGTAATTTTTATTGATTATGGTCTTTATCTTAGAAAATTCTATCTCCTCCTCAAGATTAAATTTTTCAATATCCTCACAGTAGGTGGAGTAAATTGGGCCACTAGTTAAATTTTTATAATAACTTTCAAGATTTTCTATAATTAAGTTATCATCTAGGAGAATTTTATCTGTATTATCCTCATGAATATTTTCAACAAAATCATCTTTATCCTTAAAATTTTCAATAATTTCAGGGATATCACTAGAATTATCCTTAATGTTTTCAAATTTGAATTCGAAATTATCCTTAGGATTTTCGAATTTGAATTCAAATTTATCCTTAGGTTTAATTTTATCTGATTTAAAATTATCAGACTTAATATTATCAGTATTAACTTTATCAGGATAATTATCAGAATTAATTTCAGCAGAATAATTATCAGAATTAATTTTATTAGAATAATTATCAGAATTGATTTTATTAGAATAATTATCAGAATTAATTTTATTAGAATAATTATCAGAATTAATTTTATTAATTTCTGAATTGATATTCTGAATTAAACAATTAATTTTAGATATTTTAGTCATATCTGTATTTTCTAATTTGACATGCAAAATATTAATTTTATTGTGCAGGTAATCTAATTTATCAGGAAAATTAACTAAGTTATCATAAGATAATGCAGGAATTTGTAAAGTTTTTGGAACATAAATTTTTCGTACCTTTGCCGGACATTTGTTTTTGTAATGCCTGTATTTTTCGCACTTGAAGCATCTGATATGGCTTTTGTCCCTCCGGTTTCCTGGCGCTGGTGCCTCCTTCGCCGCCGGTGATGAACGTTTTTATGAGTAGGGCACTGATTTTTATAGTGCCCTCTCTCCCTGCATATGAAACAAATAATATGCGATTTAAAATTAGACATTAAAAAAGATGTACCTGATTCACCCCTGGGCTCCCCCTCAACTCCTGGCGTCGTTGCTCCGTCGGCGGTTAGTCCGGTGAAGAGCGACTCGGCTCTGATACAATTGTAGGACCGGTGCCGTCGATAGAGGGGGGGTGAATATCGATCGTGAAAACACTTTCAGAAATCTTCGTAAAACTTTCGTTCTAAGCTTAGAATATTAGTAACGCAGCGGAGAATAAATGGAACGAAAAACAAAGCAAAGGACAATGACACGCGGGATTTATTTACTTGGTTCCCAACCCCCCTGGGTCAGTACGTCCAAGGCCTATGTACTCGGCGTGAGTCCACTATTGGTCTCCTTTCCGAAATTTCCGGAGGCGGAGAAAACCCGTCTTACAGTTTACAATTACAATCAAAAAGATATTGAAAGTTAAAGTACGGAACAAGTAAAAGCAAACCGAACACGAATATGAAACTCGGCCGATCTGGACCTCCGAAGTGCCGCGCACTTCCTCCTGGAGCCTCCCGGTCGTAGAGCCTCGTCTTTAGCGCGTTGTCGACGGTCAGAATGATCAGAACAGTACTTGGAAGTCGTGTCTGAAGTAGAGGGGTCGAAGCCCCTTATATAGGCCTCCTGGGGGCGCCCCGGACGCTGGGGGCGCCCCGGAAGACTCGGTCAACTCTTATCCTTGCGCCTACTTCGTTGCAGGTGATAAGACCTTTGACCAGGTCGCCCCGGACACTCCGGGCGCCCCCGTGAGGGCTTATCCTGTGTTCTGACTTCGAGACAGCAAAACAGCTTCTAATCCGGGCGCCCCGGACGCTCCGGGCGCCCCGGTTGACACCTGTTTTTACTGCATCACGAAACTGCCACTTTAGTACTGCCTGGGGGCGCCCCCCTTGCTGGGGGCGCCCTGGTTACATGGGGGGCGCCCCCCTTGATGGGGGCGCCCCCCTTAAGACCTGCAAACCATGCTTTTTACCCTGCTTTGCCTCCGGTTCTTGATACCTGCAAGATACACAAATACAAAGCATAGATACATATAATGTTAGCCTTAAGGACTTGGTTCGGACTTCGGATTTGCACGAAATCCTAGGTCGAACCGGCACGAGTTCCTATCCCCAAGAACTCGCCCTTCACCTACTCCTTTCAGGAGACGGTTGCCACCCAGTCCTTCGGGTGGACTTTTACTTAGCTTCTGATACTCCCGGACCTCGAGACGCCCAAACCCTGACCCGTCTCTACTCCTGTCCTTAGTCATCGCTCAGCTAAGTTGCTCAGTCCCTTGGACCAAGACTTCATTACCTAGCAATCCTTCGCCAGGTGCCTAGCAGTCCTTCGCCAGGTCTTCATTGCCTAGCAGCCCTTCGCTAGGTCTTCTATGCCTAGTAGTCCTTCACTAGGTGCCTAGCAGCCCTTCGCTAGGTCTTAGGGTTAAGATACCTACCAGCCCTTCACTAGGTGCCTAACAGTCCTTCGTTAGGTCTTAGAGTTTCAATACCTAGCAGCCCTTCGCTAGGTGCCCAGCAGCCCTTCGCTGGGACTTAGGGTTTCGATGCCTAGATTAACTAGGACTTTTCTTCAGCTTTGGTTACTTCTTTCTTACTCCCCTTTGTCTGTTCACTGTATCACTGACTTAAGTGTATTGTCAAACATTAAAACACTTAAAGAGGAATATCATTGATGCAACTTGCATCAACAGATTTTGATGTGATCAACCAAGTCAAGTTAAGTCCTGGTATGTTTAGATCTCTGTGTCTAAGTGTGCAGGAGCTTAGGAGCGCAGGAAGTCGAACGAAAGACGCAATAGACAATAAGGATGACACGGGGAAGGGAGCCGACGGGCTTAGTGCATTTGAGGGACGCGAAGACTGCAGAAGAGTACACTGGTTCAACAAGAAGGGCGTGCGCGACACTCGAGGGATGAGAAGTCGAGGAGGAAGCTAGTTTGAGGCGCAAGGCTAGAGTCGGATTCAAGTGAGCCTAACAATGGTTGGATGAAAATCACCCAAGCGGCAAAAGGACGTAAAAGTCAAAGTCAACATAGATATTGACTTTGACCAGAAAACAATCACCTCAGTTGCAGAGTGAGGTGTCTCAGCTGCAAAGCAGCAGCTCTGCGCAAATGCAGAGCTGAGGCGCCTTAGTTGAACCCGAGGCACCTCAGATCAGAACTGAGATGTCTCAGTTCCAACATGAGATGCCTCGAGTCAAGTTTTATCCAACAGTCATCATTGGCGCACGGATAGAGTTTTATCCACTCTGAGGCACCTCAGATCACATCTGAGGCGCCTCAGGTCCACATCAACACAACATGAACTTGAGTTTTTGGGCTATAAATATCCTCCAGAAGCTAAGTTCACAAATCATTGCTTGTACTCAATTTTCCTAGTCTTTTTCTGAGATGTTCATGTCTGTAAGAGGCTACTCCGCCTATAATGAATGAGATCTGATTAAGTGTGCTTTCACTGCCTTGGATTAGTAACCATCCTAATTGCAACCAAGTAACCCTTTTGTCTTTTACTAGCTTTAGTTGTTATTGTTTATATGTTCAATTATTTTAACTGCATAAATTAACTTCTATCTTTGTAAGAATTTGCAAAAGATCATGGTTCTGACTTGCAGGGTAATTCACCCCCCTATGTCGGCCTGCAACGGACCTATAGTATTTTCTGAAAGTGCTACAGGTTTCCTCCAAGTAGAGATGAGAGAGTCTGCCCGTCGAGTTTTGACGAGGATATCGTCAACATAAACCTCGATATTCCTCCCGATCTGGTCCTTTAAGATGTTAGGACCGGTAGGAGAGCTAGAGGGAGTGATTAGCTCCGATTTGCTTGTAGAAGATTTATCGCCGCAGAAGACTTCAAGAAATTCTAACGCTCTAGGATTTACTTGATATCCACCTCCTTGAGGTGACTAATCCAAGGATCCGCTCTCCTCACTCTCTCATACACTATGAAAGATCTCCTGCTTGAGGTGGAGAAACCTCTTACAAGTTTACTTGTTTTCCTCAAGCTTGAGATCGCCTCTAGAACTTTGGAAGTGCAGCAACACTATGCCCCAAAACTTTGTAAGTACCCCTGGTTGATTTTGATGTGATCAACTGATTTAAGTTAGGTCCTAGTGTGTTTAATCCCTCTGCTAAGTGTGCAGGAGCTTAGGTACGGAGGAAGTCGAGCGTAAGACATAGCGGACGAGAAGGATTATGCAGGGAAGTGAGCTGACGGGCTCGGTACAATCTGAGGGACGCGGAAGCTGCGGAAGAGTATGCCGGTGGAGCGAGAAGGGTGTGCGCGGTGTCCGAGGGACGAGTAGCCGGGAGGAAAGGCGGTCGAGGGGCGAAAGGCCGAAGTCGGGTTCGGGTGAGCCTAACTTTGGTTGTCCGGAAATCACCCAGAAGACGAAGAACCAAAAGACTGGTCAGTTTAACCATGTCAAACAAGGTGCTCGAAAAAAGAAGAATTTAATTGTTGCTAAGAAGACTCGATCCCAAGACCTCACCTAAGATATGTTATCATGGTTACCACTTGAGATAGCTGGCGATGACAACATGTAACTGCCGATGTTACTACTTGAAGATTACAATAGCGAAGTCTAGAGCAGAAGAAAAAGTCTTAAAGGATAAAACCTTATCCTTTAATCAGATCCAATGGATACAGTTTAATCCCATCCAAGATCAACCGTTCAGATTACATCCATGGATCAACGGCCAAGAGAAAATTCCTCAACAATCAACAATCCAGATTTATTCTCTTAGGCTATAAATAGGCTTAGAGTTTTAGCCTTTTCAACCATTCAATTAATTCATTCTTGTAAACTCTCTAAAAGTCTAGCGTGCTATTTTTGTAAGGCTTCTCCGCCACAAGGAGATTTTTATTGAGCGTCCACTACCTTAGAAGCAACGTTCTCAGTTGCGACCAAGTTTCTTTTTTTTAAAGACGAGTGCCTCCACTTTCATATTTTTTTCCCATCTATTCACCCCCCTCTAGCCGGGCCAACCCCATCCAACAAACTTCTCTTGAAATGGTGAGGAAGGAGGAGAAGAACTGCGCAAGCCTTGTCGAGCAATACCGCTTCAAACCTACGTGAAAACCCTATATACCCGACGCCTAGGGTTTCCTAATCGATTACCACGTCAGACTTAGCCGTTCAACGGCTATTTTTTAAAGCTTAATCGATTAGTCAATCGATTAAGAACAACTTTAATCGATTGCTGAATAGATTCAGCACCTTTCTATGCTCTCGCATAATACTGTCGTAATCGATCGCCCAATCGATTACCGGACCTCTTAATCGATTGATCAATCGATTAAGAGAAGGCTGAATCGATTGCCCAATCGATTCAGCCATCTTCTGTTCTCGTAACTGTTGGACATTGGATGGCTAGAGAGGGGGGGTGAATATAGTCAGACACAAAAATGGCTTCGCTTTTGAACTTCTGCACTTAGGGTTAGTAGCACAGCGGAAGCAATACAAAGTATAACAGTGAAACCAAAGTGCAGAAACTAAAGATAAATCAAAACGCTAACCAAGAGGATTTACAAGGTTCTCGTCGACAGACACAAAAATGGCTTCGCTTTTGAACTTCTGCACTTAGGGTTAGTAGCACAGCAGAAGCAATACAAAGTATAACAGTGAAACCAAAGTGCAGAAACTAAAGACAAACCAAAACGCTAACCAAGAGGATTTACAAGGTTCTCGTTGGCAGATAAAGCCCCGAAAAATCCGGATAGAATGCAACCTCCTTCTCGGTGGAGTAACCTCTCCACAGCGTTTCAAGATGAATGAAGTATTAAGTACAGGAAACACAAGAAGGAATCTTACTGAGCACTAAGAACCGCAAGAACACAAGTGGACTCCTCACCGAGCTCCACTCAGCACAGATCTCACGCAAGAACTCCCTTCTTCGTGTCTTCTCGCTGATGGACTCGCCAAGCTCCTTGTTTCTCTTCCAAGTGCTCAAGTAACAGAAAGTTGCTTCAGATTCACAGTTGCTTGCTCAAGAGATGGATCAACGTTGTCGCAAGCACACAAGTTGTAGCCAAAACAGAGTAATCGCTTTCAATGTGGAGAACTGCAGAACTATTGAACTCCTTCTCCACTCCACCGCTTATCCTGCTTCCATCGCCAGGTCACACGCTCCTCTGCAGCAGCTCCCAGCTGCTCACCTACAACAGCTAGCTACCCCTGATCTCCTCTGGACTCACTGAATCCCCTCCAGTCGAGCCCCAGGTCATCAACTCTTCAGCCGTTGCAGCTCACGGCAGAGGACGTTACAACCTGCGGAAGCAAACAGCTAAACCTGCTGTAGCTAAAGCCTTTGTTTGACTTCCCTTGGATGATCCCTGAGTCACCTGCACACTTAGCAGCTCATTAGGGCAACAAATCAGCAAAAAATCAAACAATCAGAAGTAAAAGTAGAGATAGCAAATGTGATCAGACGTGGTCAGAGCGTCTGACAGTGCGTTTGAATTAAAGTGATCGGTCACAGGACCGATCCAGGGCTCGTGGATCGGTCACCGGACCGATCCACAGCTTTGCTGGGACTCCCAACTTTCGCGGCCACAAGGGCCTGATCGGTCACTAGACCGATCAAGCTGAGCCCTGATCGGTCAGCAAACCGATCAGGAAGTTCTCCGACCGATCAGGCTCCAGCCTGATCGGTTATAAGGAGAACTCCGTGACACTTGATCGTTCACCAGAATGATCTGAACAGTATCTCTGATCGATCACCAGACCGATCAGGAGCCAAGCAGTAAGGTTCCCAAAACCCACTGTATGCTCCCTGATCGGTCACCAAACCGATCAGGAGCCAAGCAGTAAGTGAACTGTGTGCTCCCTGATCGGTCACCAGACCGATCAGGAGCCGAGCAGTAAGGATCTCAAACTCACTGTATGCTCCCTGATCGGTCACCAGACCGATCAGGAGTCGGTCAGTAGCCCAACAAGGTCACTGTGTGCTCCCTGATCGGTCACCAGACCGATCAGTCATCACTGGATCGGTCACCAGACCGATCCACGAGGGTACACCGTGCCAACATCCCTGATCGGTCACCAGACCGATCCAGGCAAAGCCAAATCCACTCCAAGTCACGAGAACAAGCCTCCATCCCCTCTCTGACTCATTCTTAGTCCCCCGGACCAAGACACTGTGCCCAGTTTCACTCACCGGGACTTCAACCTAGCCCTCCAAGCTAGGACCTGACCCTCCAAGCTAGGATTTCATCCACCTAGCCCTCCAGGCTAGGACCTGACCCTCCAAGCCAGGATTTCATCCACCTAGCCCTCCAGGCTAGGACCTGACCCTCCAAGCCAGGACTTTTCACACCTAGCCCTCCAAGCTAGGACTTTTTCACACCTAACCCTCCAAGTTAGGACTTTTCACACCTAGCCCTCCAAGCTAGGACTTTTTCACACCTAACTCTCCAAGTTAGGACTTTTCATACCTAGCCCTCCAAGCTAGGACTTTTTCCATGCCAGCGTGCGATCTCCCGATCCACCTGGACTTAATCCGAATTCTCGCAACCAAACTTAAATCAAACTCAAATCATAACTTAAATCGGTGTCAACACCAAAACAACAATCAGGGTCAGACTGCATCAACAGTAACTTATTTCTATCGATTACCCAATCGATCCACGTCTTTCTTAATCGATCACCCAATCGATCAAGACAGCTTCTGTTCACGAGAACCCAATCACAATCAATTACCCAATCGATTGAGCCCAACCCTAACTTGTGTGTTCAAGTCTTAACCCTTGAGTTAGGTCTAGTCTCTTGGTAGACATCCACCTTGCCAGCGTACAATCTCCTCAATCCACCTGGACTTCACCTAGTCTCACTAGGTGTGCCTAGTCCCACTAGGTCTGCTCCAGTCAAGTTTTCAGTCAACTTTGACCAACTTGACTCACGACATTCACACATCATACGATATTCAAACATCATTATCAAATATCGAAACATCCAACCTTAAGCTTACCAAGCTTACCAGACATAAGCTCACCCGAGCCTAGTCAAATTAGGTCAACCCCTGACCTAACCAAGATAGCACCAACATAACATTCGATTCATAAGCCGTTGGTAGGTAGCTCCTGCGTTCTTAAGGCCAAAGGGCATAACGTTATAACAAAAAGTTCCATTATGAGTGATGAAGTTGTTCTTCTCCTGATCTTCCCGAGCCAAGGGAATTTGGTGGTAGCCTTGGTAGGCGTCTAGCATGCAAATGAGGTCACACCCTACAGTGGAGTCTACTAACTAATCGATGCAGGAAGAGGATAGCAGTCTTTTGGCCATTCTTTATTGAGGTCATAGAAATCGACACACACCCTCCATTTTCCCCTAACTTGGAGACTAATACTACATTAGGGAGCCAGGAAGGGAATTGGGCCTCCCTGATATACCAGACAGTCAGCAGCTTGTCCATCGTGGCCTAAATTACTTGACTTTGCTTTGGAGAGAACATTCGTTTCCTCTACTAGACAGGCAGGATCTTGGGTCGAGTGTTCAGCCAATGCTCCATTATTTGGTTGACCAAGCGAACACGTTATGATTGCGCTTGAGGCAATCTATCATCTCTTGCTTGCGGGTTACTTCCAGATCTGTTGCTACTCGGGTTATTCCCTCTGGAAGTTGAGGGTATATGTTTACCTCTTGGTGCCCTTCTTCGGGTCGGGTCAGTGGAAAGTTTTTGGAAACTTGCATGAAAGCATGAGAGATCTTGCGTGCCTTTTTGGTATCAACTTGGATGATGTCCATGTAGCATTTTCAGGCTGCAATTTGACTCCCTTTGACCTCATCGACCTAGGCTCCGATGGAGAATTTAAGCTTCTGATGGAAGACCGAGGCGACTGTTTGGAAGGCACTTAAAGCTAGTCTACCCAAGATCACGTTGTAGGCAGATTTGATATTCACTACCAAGAAGGGGGTGCGCCTGGTTCTTCCCCGAGGATTAAAGAGAGGTGGATCTAGCCATGGGCTCCATCTTATGTCCAATAAACCCATAAAGGGGAGTATTGATAGGAACCAGCTCCTCTCCTTCAGTCTGAATTTGATCAAAGGCGGCTTTGAAAATTATGTTTACCGAGCTATCCATGCCAATGAACACCCATTTTATGATGTAGTTGGCAATTAAGGCTTCGATTACTAGGGCATCTGTTGGGATCTCCCGGCACCAAAATACAAAATGCAGCGGAAACAAGATCCCTCGAGCGATCCATGCGAAAGAAAACTCGTACGAAGTTTATCTATCTATTAGATCTACCTACAGTGTATACCTTTGGAGCGTGCCCTTTCGCTTATCTAGCTCGTCCAAGATGCGCTGGATCTCTTGCACGTTCAAGTGTCCGTGCCTCTATTCGTATCCACACGGACACGATCTCTCAACTTCAAGAAGAACTACCTTAGTTGTGCTAGCAACTTGAGGTAGTTCACAAGACAACCAAGAACCCAAGAGGGTTTCGGCCAAGAGGGAGAAGAGAGGAAGGGAAGAAGGGAAAGCACTCACTTGTCATTCAAAATGATTAGACTCTCTCTTTTATATTCATCCCATGAATATGAAAAATCTTTTGTCTCTTTGACTTCCCTTCATTAAAGCCAATAAAGAGCACATCTTTTCATGTGACTCTTCACCTTCTCTTCATCCAATGAAGAGAGACTTTTCTCTTTCCTTCATTAAACACTTTAATGAATTTCCCCTGCAATTCTGACCGGGCCTCTCGGGCTTCCCACCAGGTCTCCCGACCAAGTCTGCCGAGCAAGTCGCCGAGCTCCCGACCCAGTCTGCCGAGCGCCGAGCTCCCGACCCAGTCTGCCGAGCGCCGAGCTCCCGACCAAGTCCCTGAGCTCCTGACCCGAGTCTCCCAAGCTCCTGAGCTCCCGAACTAGTCTCCCGAGTTCCCAACTCGAGCTCCCGATTAGATCTCCCAAGTTCCCAACTCGAGCTCCCGATCAGATCTCCCGAGTTCCCAACTCGGGCTGCCGATTAGATTTCCCGAAGCATCATGTCCTTAGTGTGTGACCCAATAGGTTCTCGTGACGTTGGCGATGCACTTAAATGCTTTAAACACATAAGCAATGAGTGACATCTAGCAATGCATCATTGCTACCCAAGTAACAAGAAAAGTCGAGATCCGACTAAACCTCCGTGACTATGATAACGTATGGCCTTGTCCTTCTATCCTTGATATCTAGATTGACCAATGTGGCATAAACCGTGTCATCCTCGATCAATCTTTGTGTTTCTTGATCCCCGAGTAGACTCACTCAAACAAATGAGCTCAATATCTCATATTGACTCATTTGAGCATGGTCATGCGTTTTAGTAGTCCTACTCGATCAAGGGGCCCACAGATATCACTCCCGTCATATGGGAGGGATAGATCCCATCTACATCACTCACATCCCTCCGCATAATTCATTACATACCCAGTGATTGCCTTTATAGTCCACCCTGTTACGGGTGACGTTTGACGATACCAAAGTACATAACTCCTTATGTAGGGAACCGTAGTGACTTCAGGTCTAAGGACTATTCATACTAATAGTCACGTGAGAAAGTTTATGACACTCATATGACAATCTATGAAACTTTCTCATGGCGGGTCAATTCAGTACACATTCTCTAATGTATACCCATATGTCAACTTGATTTCACATATCCATGACTTGTGAGCTCAAGTCATCAATTGACCTACATGCTAGTCTCCATGCATTAATATTGTCCCTGAATATTAATGTTTGACTAGGAATAATTTAGTGTAGTGTTCTCTACGTTATCTCACTATCGATTCAACCAATCGATATAATGTAGATAAGAACCTACTACCTAAGGACATTATTATACTTAGTTACTTTTGCACAAATACAAAGTAAGTATAATAACCAAACATGCCTTTATTAATGATAGAATATGATACAAAATGTCCCTAGTCAATCATCACATAATTGGATCTAGGGCCCCTACTAACAGCATCCTCGTGAGGGGTCTCAACCCCAACTAGGTTGGCTGACCCAAAGGAGATAAGGGGGTAATCGGCAAGGTTTCCCCTTGAGCTGATCCCATAACCTCCAAGTGGCAAGTGTGGGATATCTGCTCCCGGATGGAATCTCCATCCGTGGGACCGCCAGATATGATACTAACCATTCCTAATGGTCCCACCTTCTACTTGCCCTTGTCTTTGTCCCTCTACTTGAGTTTGGGTGAGGCTCAAGTTCAGTGTTGCAATTCGGACCTTCGTTCCGGGGTGCAGCCTTTTCGATCGATATGGGGTCGAGCTTCATATTTGTCTGAGTTGTGTTTCTAAGGATAAGGCTTGGAGAAGCTACGGGCTGACGTCTTCCATGTGGCCTTCTTCTTATCTGCCCACAAGCGCAACTCCCACACGTATTGATGACAGTCATAGGTGGAGTGGGTATTGGTCTGGTAATAGTCATAGAAAACCTCTGGCTGATAGCCAACCTCTGACCCATGGTTTGGTGAATTCACCATCTGGACCGCCCACTCCCTCAAAACCGAGAGGTCTTGACTACGAGGAGGGGGTGGAGCTTCCTTTCGAATGGGACATTGGAAGCGGCTGGGGCTGGCGCATTCTTTCTTTTGGTGTTTTGGGTCTCCTCAACTTGGACGTACTTGAGTGCCCTAGCTTGTAGCCCATCAAAGTCGTGGGGCGGTTTCTTGACCAGAGATTGGAAGAAGCCTCCACCCACTAGCCCTTGTGAGAAGGCGCTGACCTGGTCGTCGGCGTGATGGAGAGGGCATCCATGTTGGTGCAGGAAGTACCATATCGAACCTTGTTTTGATATTGGCAAAGGATTCAAAGTTAAGTACTATTTGTGATCTAATAAAGTTACTCAAGTGTGCAGGAAAGTCCTAGTTGATCTAGGCAATAAGTCCTGGCCACGGGCTGGGCAACTAAGTCCTGATATAAGGTTGGGCAATAAATCCTGGTCGTGGACTGTGCACTAAGACCTGGCCGAGGGCTGGGCACCGAAGACCTGGTTCGAGGAATTGGGCACTAAGATCTGGCCGAGGGCCGGGCACCGAAGACCTGGTTTGAGGAATTGGGCACTAAGACCTGGCCGAGGGCTGGGCACCGAAGACCTGCTCGGAAGGTGGGCACTAAGACCTGGTCGCGGATTGGGCACGAAGACCTGGTGAGTAAAGCTGGGTAAAAGTCCAACCGGAGGAGCCGGTTGGCAAAAGGTAAATTCTCCTGAGAGGAGTAGGTGATGACGCGTTCCCCGTCGAGGGAACATAGGCGTCGGTTCGACCTAGGGTTCCATTTGGGAGACCCGAAGTCATAACCAAGACAGCTACGGCTGTAAAAAAATTATCTAACACTCTTACCTTGTTGTTTTGGAACTAACTCTGGATGCAGGACCAAAGGAACAAGTTTCTGCAACTCAGAATGCCCCAAAGGAGAGGGGCAGCAGCTGGGCAGGGCGCCCTGGAGGTCCCGGGCGCCCCCAAGATCAAAGCAAAACAACCAAGCAAAGAGTTGCTTCGGAACTGCTCTAAGCAGGGAGCCCTGGAGGTCCCGGGCGCCTTGAGTCAAAGCCAAGAAATAAACCGAAGCAAAAAAGCAACCGTGAAGCCTGTTGACCAAGTCAAGCAAGGCACCCCCAGTGTCCTGGGCGCCCCCGTTAGCTCCGAGCCCTATTTTGAAGGGATAAGGGATGACCGAGTTTCGGATAGGGGTTTGCGGATCTAGAGACACGTGGAGGGCGCCCCCAACGTCCAGGGCGCCCCCAGGTGCACTATAAAAGGGGCTCGACCCCCAAGGCTTCAGGATACACTTTTCCAACGCCTCAACGCTCTTCGCTCAAGCACTCTGCTCCGGAAACTTCTGATCTCGAGGTTCTAGCGCCGACGACGACCCTCTGCACCAAAGTACAATCCACACTAGGCGTCGGTAACGAAGAGTTAAATTGTTCTTTTTACTGCACTACTACTGTATAAATCTCTATAAAACTTTGCGCATTATAGAATTGCCCGCAGTAAACGGTCAAGGACCGTGGGCCTTGGAGTAGGAGCCGACCACAACTCCGAACCAAGTAAAAATCCTTGCGCTCTGTGTATTTGATTTAATTTCCGCTGCGTATTCTCTTAACTTCTAATCCAAAATGTTTTCACGATATGCACCCCCCCTCTCTATCGTGTTTTCTCGATCCAACAAGTGGTATCAGAGCGGGGAAGCTCAAATTTGGTGCAACCGTCAATTTGAAAGTTTTTCGGATTTTCAAAATTATTTTATCTTTTTTTTAATCTTTCTCGTTAATCGAGGTTGGTGCAACACCACTCGATCTTTATTTCAAATAAATAATATCTATGGGTGGGTTTAAAATATTCTTACGCCTTTTTTAATTTTGAATTCTAATTTTTTCACCATAAGTCAGAATTGATAAAACGATCAATTTTTGAAAATTTGTCATAATTTTTTTTATTATTTTAATACTTTTTTTCTCGAAGTTCGTACTATCTTAATTCAAGCATTTTGTTAACTCTTAATCAGATTTTAAAAAAATATTATTTTCCAAAAAAAAAATTCATAAACTTTTTATTATTAATTTTTTCTGCCTCGAAATTCATACAATATTTATCTTAGGCAATTTTTTCTCTCTCCCGCACTACTAATCCAAGACCAAGTCTTGGTACATTTCTATTTCTTCTTTTTGTGTGCAAGACTTAAACTAGATGGCCAACCAAGAGTGGAACAGTGTCCGTCCACCGCTATTCTCTGGCGAGAACTTTAATTTTTGGAGAAATCAAATGGAGTCCCTTCTGAAGGCCCACATGGACTTATGGTGGATCATCCAAACGGGATTCTCTTTTCCCGTAGAAGATGAGTTAGCAATCGAGTGGGACAAACTGGATGAATAAACCCTCAACCAAATCAAGACCGATGCAAGGGCAACTGCAATCCTACATTGTGGCCTAACCAAGGAGCAACTCGAACTAGTAGGTTCATTCAGATGTGCTAGAGAGATTTGGGAAAAATTGATCAAAAATTGATCAACCTTCATCAAGAGATCTCAGATGAAGAAGAAGATCGGGTAAGTTATCTCGCACTTTCGGTCCAAGCACAGACAGTCGAGTCAGAGTCTGAACCCGAATCCAAAGTCGAAATCGAACCAGAATCAGACGACGAATTAACTGAGAAGGTAACTGATTTCAAATTCTTTTCAAAATTAGAATTAAATAATCAAACAGATACTGTAATGGTCGAGGAATGTGTAAATTATATTGCAAGGAAAACTCCAAAAGAACCACCAAAGGAGCTTCAACCAGTACTCGAGTCCAACTCAGACACGAAATCAGAAGATGAGTCTAGATCCGAGGCGGCAAGAATCAAGGGGGAGATTCCCAATAAGGAATCAAAAGGTAAATTTATAAATTCAAATTTAAAAGATCATGTAATTTGTTACACATGCAGGGAGAGAGGGCACTACAAAAGTAGGTGTCCTACTCGTAAGATACGAACGACACCACCGAAGGCGTCAAAGGAACCAGTTCCAAGAGCAAGAAAAGACAAAAGTCTGATCCAATGCTTCAAGTGCCAGGAGTTTGGGCATTACAAAGGTGAATGCACAAATATAAGAGCCAAAGATCCAGGACAACCAACCAAGATGGGTAACTATAGTTTATATGAAAATCCAGTTTTTACAATGAATGTTGCTAGTTCATTTAATCACTCTTGGCCAAACTTAAATATGAATGCATGCTTAAATAACATAATTAATTCATGCAAATTAATTAATTCAAACTTCAGAAAATTAAGACACGAAAATGAGACTTTGAAAATTAAAAGTGATATACTAGAAAAAATAATTAATAATTTTGCTAACTTAGAAAATCAAAAAATTTCTCCTCACTATGACTTTACTTAAAGTTTTTTTTCTATTCATAGGACTAGAAATGGTTAGATAAGGACCTGATTAATTGAAACTTGAACAACCTAGTATTAGGATAAGGTTTGATGATAGTACGTTAGGGAAACCTGACTAAGGAATCAAGTAGGGTAAGGAGTACTCTATTTGGTCTTTTTAGTCCGGTGGAACTAGCCGAAGCTACCTCTCCGAATCCTAAACTAGTTAGACCAGAGTATCTCAAACAATAATTTGAAAATGATCTTTCTTTAAAAGGCTTTGTCTGGGAAAGGGTTGTTGATCCAATAAGGCTACGGCCAAAGAAGGCCTCTGTGCCTCACCAAGACCTGGAAGCCAATTATCGAAACTCACTTTTAAATTATTATTTGTTAAACTCGAATCTAACACAAGCTTCAATTAAATCATAGTGTTAACATAAAATCAAAGATAAAATTAATGCATCTCACAAAACAATTAAGGATATCCTGTTTTGTCACTTAGAAATGGGTGAGATGCTTAGGACTTAAAAGTTTAGTCCAACCCAACCTTACAAACTGAATCAATTTCAAACTTTAAAATTCAAATTTAATTCAAATAAATACTTTTAAAATTCAAATTTAATTCAAATAAATACTTTTAAAATTCAAATTTAATTCAAATAAATACTTTTAAAATTCAAATTTAATTCAACTAAATACTTTTAAAATTCAAATTTAATTCAACTGAACAACTTCAAAATTCAAATTTAACCCTCTAAATTAATTTTGAAATGCTCAAAAATCAAATTTAACTTTTTAAACTAAGAGTTAATGTTTCAAACCATTGTACTTAAAATTAGGAAATTTATTTCTTAACAATTACTTCTTTCCTTTGCCATTATACAAATTCTCGAAAAATAAGCATGGCAAAGAGTCACCTTGGGGATTACTTAGGATATTTTTAAGGAAAATGTCAGGCTTTGATATGTATAGTGTTTCAAACTTAAGTTTTTTAAAACCTTCTATTTTTTTCTTGGAAATCATTTTTTTTGTTCTCTATATTAACCTTTTCAAAAGGGAGAAAGAAATTATGTTTCAAATCATTAAAACACATTTTTTTTATTTTCTTCTCTTTTTGTTTGAATCAAACCCTAAGACTTAGAGGAGGATTAACTTGTGATCAACAAGCCTCCTAGGACTCTGTCAGGTTTAGGGGGAGTTCAAATTAAAAGAAGAAGTTTAAAAACACTATGTTTTCAAACTATCATTTATGTTTTTCGAAAACTATGTTATCATTTCAAAATATGTCCTTCAAATACCTAGTTTTTCGAAATATTAATACTTCAAAATTCATTTTAAGAATTGTGCTTGATTCCCTTTTGATTTTGACAAACCCTAAAAACACAAAGAAAGTCTACTTCATGATCTACAAGGACTACTAGGAAGTGTCAAATGTAGGGGCAGTCTAAATCAAAAGAAATTATTTCTGACAATTATTTTGCTTATATATATACCATCACTTTCAAAATTTTACTTTACTTTGGAATACTTTTAAAATCCTTTTAGAATACTTTTGAAAATAATACTTACTTGACTTTGAAAATTTTCCAGGACACTTAGGGAAATGTCCTTGTAGTTAACAAGGTTTCCTAGGATTGTGTCAGACTGAAAAAGAAACCGAGTCAAGTATTATATTTTCAAAATAAAATTAAAATTGTTTTTAAATAATATCTTTCAAAAGTACTTCTATTTTTCAAAATATAATATTTTCAAAAGTACTAATACTTTTAAAGGCAATAATGTTCTAACTGCGTGAATTTTCTCAAAGACTTGCCTATAAATACAAAAAAAAATTTACTTTTCAAAGTGGAGTTTTGTTGGTGCAATTTAAAGCCTTTTGCAATGCCTTCAAGAGTCATATTAATTATTTTTATGTTTTCAAAACTCATAGGCTCTGATACACAATTTTTTTAAAAAAAACTTATTTTAAAATATATTTCTTTATTGATATATAGCCAAGGGGGAGAGCAAGAAAGAGAGAAAGGAATTTTCCTATATTTAACTTTTATCTCTTTTTCAAAAAGCAAAGCAAAAATTTTTAAGTACTTCAAATTGTTTTTAAGTGCTAAGTGCTGTTAAAATTTCAAACTACTTCAAGTGCTTTCAAGTATTTCTAGTGCTTCAAAATTTTCTAAGTATTTCTAGGTGTTTCAAATTTGTTAAGTGCATGTTTTTTTCCTAAGTAAAATTTTCCTTAGTAAACAAAATTTATCTGAGCAAAAACTTTTTGAAAATTTTGGCAAATGTTTCTATGTAAAGTTTTTGTTGGTGAAAAACTTGTCTAGAAATTTCTTAAAGATTTTGTTTTTCAAAATACACAAAGTATTTCCAAGCAAATTCTTCTAAGTGTGCAAATTCTTTTAAAACAAATTTGAACATTTTTTAAGGGAAATGTGACTTCAAAACTTTGCCTAAGTAAAATTTTTTTTTGCAAAGCCTTGTAAGTAAAAGTTTTTTTTAACAAAATTTAGGTTTGCAAAACTTTTCAAAATTAAAAACCTTGTTCGCCCATGTATGTTTTTGATATATGTCAAAGGGGGAGGAAATGTCAAAGTTAAGTATTATAAAGGATTTCTTTTCAAATCCACATTCATTCTGTTCATAATTGTTATCCTTCAGTGATTGGCTGTTATACTTCATTGATTGTTACTTTCTTTTCTTATTAGTGATAAGTGTTTACTTAACTTTGAATTGTATTGTCATAAATCAAAAAGGGGGAGATTGTTGGTGCAGGAAGCACCATATCGAACCTTATTTTGATATTGGCAAAGGATTCAAAGTTAAGTACTATTTGTGATCTAATAAAGTTACTCAAGTGTGCAGGAAAGTCCTAGTTGATCTAGGCAATAAGTCCTGGCCACGAGCTGGGCAACTAAGTCCTGATATAAGGTTGGGCAATAAGTCATGTTCGATGAATTGGGCACTAAGACCTGGCCGAGGGCTGGGCACCGAAGACCTGGTTCGAGGAATTGGGCACTAAGACCTGGCCGAGGGTTGAGCACCGAAGACCTGCTCGGAAGGTGGGCACTAAGACCTGGTCGCAGATTGGGCACGAAGACCTGGTGAGTAAAGCTGGGCAAAAGTCCAACCGGAGGAGCCGGTTGGCAAAAGGTAAATTCTCCTCAGAGGAGTAGGAGAGGACGCATTCCCCGTCGAGGGAACATAGGCGTCAGTTCGACCTAGGGTTCTATTTGGGAGACCCGAAGTCAGAACCAAGACAGCTACGGCTGTAAAAAAATTATCTAACACTCTTACCTTGTTGTTTTGGAACTAACCCTGGATGCAGGACCAAAGGAACGAGTTTCTGCATCTCAGAACGCCCCAAAGGAGAGGGGCAGCAGCTGGGCAGGGCGCCCTGGAGGTCCCGGGCGCCCCCAAGGTCAAAGCAAAACAACCAAGCAAAGAGTTGCTTCGGAACTGCTCTAAGCAGGGCGCCCTGGAGGTCCCGGGCGCCCTGAGTCAAAACCAAGAAATAAACCGAAGCAAAAAAGCAACCGTGAAGCCTGTTGACCAAGTCAACCAGGGCGCCCCCAGTGTCCTGGGCGCCCCCGTTAGCTCCGAGCCCTATTTTGAAGGGATAAGGGCTGACCGAGTTTCGGATAGGGGTTTGCGGATCCAGAGACACATGGAGGGTGCCCCCAACGTCCAGGGCGCCCCCAGGTGCACTATAAAAGGGGCTTGACCCCCAAGGCTTCAGGATACACTTTTCCAACACCTAAACGCTCTTCGCTCAAGCACTCTGCTCCGGAAACTTCTAATCTCGAGGTTCTAGCGCCGACGACGACCCTCCACACCAAAGTACAATCCACACTAGGTGTCAGTAACGAAGAGTTAAATTGTTTTTTTACTGCACTACTACTGTACAAATCTCTGTAAAACTTTGCGCATTATAGAATTGCCCGTAGTAAACGGTCAAGGACCGTGGGCCTTGGAGTAGGAGCCGACCGCGACTCCGAACCAAGTAAAAATCGTTGCGTTCTGTGTATTTGATTTAATTTCCGCTGCGTATTCTCTTAACTTCTAATCCGAAACATTTTCACGATATTCACCCCCCCCCCCTCTATCGTGTTTTCTCCATCCAACAATCCATAGCTACCCGATTGAACCATTGTAAATAATCTTTCAGTGGTTCTTTAGGTTTTTGCTTGAGGGCAAATAGATCGTGAGGAGTCTTCTGATATCTCCGACTGAGGACAAAATGTCAGAGGAAGATCGCTTTGAAATCCTCGAATGTTTTGATGGAGTACCCCGGAAGGTGGTTGAACCACCTCTACAGAAGCCCAGCCAAAGTAGTTAAGAAGACCTTGTACTTCATCCCGTTGGTGTACCGGTGTAGCAAAGACACATTCTCGAATTTGCAAAGGTGATCCTCTGAGTCGGTGGTGCTGTTGTATTCTCCTATCGTCACAATCTTGAAACGCCTAGGTAGGGCATCCTGTAGTATGGTGGGCGCAAACGAGATACCCTGACCACCAGAGGTTCTATTTGTGGCAGCCGCAGTCTTTGGAGGGCTTCAGCGGAGATCCTCCCCTAAGGACGCAGACGATTCTCCCCTGGGGTTGATATACTCGACAGAGGAAGAATGTTCCCCTTAGGCACCTATGTGGAGGGATTGTTCTCGGATGCACCACCGACGATGTCTCCAGGTAAGGCGGGGTGTTTGTGGCTGCTTCTGGTGATTGCCCATGGAGGACAACGTGTACCGTGGAGACCTCGAGGCGGTTAAATTCTTCCCTCATCATGGTGACGAGGTCTCGTGTTTCTTCTTCTTCACGCGCGACAGCTGGTGTTATCCATCTTCAAATCCTGGGTCAACTTCTTAACTCAGTGTTCCCACAGACGGTGCCAATTTGATACTGCTCAAGCTCTTCGATGGACAGCTCACCGGTGAATGTGTCAGGTGAAAAGAAGATAGGCCCTTGTGTGACAGCTGACAAGACTTCGTGGGAGGAACGCCTGAGAAGATGAACACGAGTTAAGAGGATGGCTGGAGGGTTTTCGATGCAGTCACTTAGACGCTCAAATTAGACGTGGAGATTAAAAGCGAGTATAGTAGAACTGAACTAGGATTATTTTCATAAATCTCTCCTCAATTGGAGTGTGTACCTTTTTATATGGGTTTAATGGAGGACATATGTCCCACGATCCTAAGCATCACACACGTTATCCTAAAAGGATTAGATTTATAGCGAACGTTTCACCATGAGACACATTTTCTGAAACTGTTTTATCCTATGTCATCAAAGTCGTTGGTATTTATCCGAAGGCACGAACTGTTAGGGATTTTCGGACAGGTGTCGATGGTCCTAAGGGTCACAGCTCGGGGGTTGATTTGCTAGCTCGGGGGCTTGAGCTTGAGGGTCGACTTGAATAGCTGAGCTGTGTTTTGGTCCTATCTACTAGTTCATGGATTCTTGTAAATTTAGATGTCGGATCCTTGGTCAAGAGCTCACCCAGACCTTCTCTACCTGATCTCGATCCGAGTTCAACTCGAGATCTCAGTTTAAACCTGACCTAAGCTCAATGACTGAACTCGGGTCGGAGCTTTTTGGGGGACGATGTTGTGGATGTAGTTTTTTCTACTCCTGGTAATGTGGCATCCTTAGCTAGCTTAGCACACCCTGACCCGACATCATATATAATTTTATCTTTTTTTACAAGAGGTTATATCCTGTACTTGACCTTGATTCTTTTAGATCACACAATAATAATTTTATAGGTATGTGAAGACTTCTTTCATTGAGGTTAAAATTGATTAATAAAAAATTTAAAATAATAATTAAAAAATATATAAATAGTATCAGAATAATTTATTACTACTTACCAAACTAGTTTTTATTTTTAATATTTTATTAATAAAATTTAACTTTATTTATTTGATTAAAAATATTTATTATACAAATATATTTTTTTAATAAATTATGCTTGAAAAGTTAACCTAAAATAATATTTATTTTTTAAATTTTACTGAGTTTTGGTAGAAGATAAAGTCATTTTTGTGTGATCTAGCTGATCACGATCATGTTTAATTACGGCAAGTATCTTCTATAATGTATGAAACTGTCTTTTTTTTTAATTTTATTAATAAAATTAAATATTTCTAATAATATTTATTATAAAAACTTATTTTTTAGAAATTTTAAGATAATATTAAGATCATAAATTTTTTTCCCTATAGCCTTGATAATTATAGAGTAACAATACGTTCAAGAAAAAAAATTCAATAAAAACCTCAAGGAATAACGTAGTACTTTACATGTATTGTCTTCCAGACACTATCGGCGACCTCCAATCGCCGTCCCAAATCAAATTATATCCTGGAGAGACACGATAAACTCATCAGAGATCACTACGTATAAAATATTACATCATAAGATTTTCGTCGAAATTTTGTTCTCAATATAGTATTTTTCTTGTTAGATAGCTTTGTTCTCACGTCATGGATCATTAAAAAACAAAATAAATAATATAATTTAATAAAAATTTAAAATTTTTAATACGATCCATGCCGTTTGTATAAAACTCATTAATACCATCCATGCCTTTAGTATAAAATTCTTAATGAAATATATATTTTTTTAAAATTTTGGTTAGGTTTAGTTAAGAAAAAAATAATTTTTATAGGGAAAATCAAAAGAACTCTTATCATGTACAAAATTATCAAATGAGTGCCGTCCCATTTAACGCGAACGGTCTAAAATATCTTATCTTGTATTATTTGATGATTTGATCATGTTGAAGCGAGCATATAGTTTCTGTAACGTATAAAAGTTAATTATTAATTTCTACACATTATAAAAATTACAGGCTAATTTTTATATTTTTATCATATATTTATTATCTGTGTATTTATATAAACCTCCCTTTCTATCTATGAGATCAATTCTAGAAAACTGTTAAGTAACAAATTTATCTTTTACATGCTAACTTTTATATCATGTAGAATTTAGTTGTTAACCCTCATTAAATTTTAAATAAATATTATTTAATCATCATCTATCAAGCATAAATTAACATGTAGTTTTTATATATTATAGAAATTAGCATGTAATATGGTATAGAAGTTAGCAATTAATTTTTATACATTGTAAAAATTATATATTAATTTTTATGCGATCGAATAATTAAATATTATAAAAATATTTTAGATAGTTTATGTTAAATATGATGCTCATCTGATATTAATTAAAATTGGAAGATCTATCTGATAATTTTATAAATGATAGAGGCCCTTTTAATTTTTATCATTTTTATTTTAATTTGAAATTAAAAAAAAAGAAAAAGATATTTTGAGTACAAGAAATACCCCCTTTGTTAAAATTAAAACGTGGTGCATCTTTTGGTAAATTGCAGAACATTTAATGTGAATTTTATTTTATTTTGGACTGAATTTCAACGGAACTGGAAATTCTGTCAAATTAAAACGCATAATCGGACCTCAGCGTACGCCGACGGCAACACCACACAGAAGAATATTCTCTAATGAAAAAATCCTTGACATCTTGATTTCGAACAATTTTTTTTTAATTATTCAATGAAACCACCCACGGTATCAAAGCTACGAAGTTAGGTAGAATTGATACAATTTAATCTAAAAAAATGGATAATTCTCATATTAATCATGTGAGAATCAATAAATTTTTTTTATTCCATTTATATTGATATATGAAAAAATAATTCTCATATTCATCACGTCAGAAACAATCATAATTAAATACGAAGAGATGTAAATAAAAGATGGAAATGTAATCATCTTAAAGAACTATGGCCTCGGTGGATGATGATCGGTGGAAAATTTTTATAAAGTCGGATCGATCATCCTAGATTCGTCTGTTACTTGGTCAATATTTTTTTTATGGCCCCGGTGGATAATTAGTTTATCTTCTAGATACTCACAATTTTATCCTTGGTTATGATAAATTTTATAGATTTTTTTTTTTTCAAATGAAGCTCGTAATTATGGGATGTTAGACTTCTAAATCGTCCACCACGAATACTTCTCGATTTACCTGATGGCCGGTAGGACACTACTGTGGGATCGGGTCGATCACACCATGTTTGACGTTACCCAACCTAGTTAATCAATTTTTTTTATTTTCTTTGAACTTGCCCTCGGGTTATGATACAATAGAAAAGCGACTAGTTATTTGTCATGCATTCGTGGTTCGATCCGTAGCTTTGGCGAATTTTACAGGAATTTTTCCTCCAAATGGGATGCGCAACTGTGGGATATTGGGTTCTGGACCGCCGCTTCCCAATTTACCTTGGCGACCGGTGGAAACTTCCGTGGGACTGGGCCAGTCGCCTTTAGTTCGATATTACCCAACCTAGTTAATCATATTTTTCGCCCCCGGAGCTATGGTCTAGTGGAAGGTCAACTAGTTATCTCCCAAGCAACCCTAGTTTGATCCCTAACTAAGCCGAATTTTGTAAGAATTTTTCCACCAAATGGGGCGCGCAACCATAGGATGTTGAGTTTCTAGACCACTCACCACAAGCGCTTCCCGATTTACCCTAGCGACCAGTGGGAAATTTCCGTAGGGTCGGGCCAGTCGCCCAAGTTTGACGTCACCCAAGCTAGTTAATCATTTTTGTTCTTGGTCTATGGTGCAACGCAAGAACGACTAGTTGTCTCCCAAACGACGACGATTTGATCCCTAGCTATGGAGAATTTTGCAGAAATTTTTCTTCCAAATGGAGCGCACAACCATGAAATATTGGGCTTTTGGACCAACCACGGCGAATGCTTCCCGATTTACCAGGAGATTGGTAGGAAACTTCCGTGGGACCAGGTCAATCGTCCCAGATTCGTAATTACCAAATCTGGTTAATTATTTTTTTTTTGCCCCCGGGGCTATGGTGCAGCAGAAGGGTGACTAGTTGTCTCCCAAATACCCGTGATTGGATCCTTTGCTATGGCGAATTTTGTAAAAATATTTCCTCTAAATGGGGTGCACAACCTGGGATGTTGGATTTCTAGATCACCCGCCACGAGCGCTTCCCGATTTACCCTAGTGACCAGTGGAAAACTATCATGGGACCAAGACAGTCGCCCAGGTTCAACGTCACCCAACCTAGTTAATTATTGTTGCCCTCAGTCTATGGTGCAGTGGAAGGGCCACTAGTTATTTTCCAAGCACCCGCGGTTCGATCTTTAGCTATGACGAATTTTGTAGGAATTTTTCCTCCAAATGAAGCGTGCAACCATGGATGTTGGACTTCTGGATCGCCCACCGCGAATGCTTCATGATTTACCCTGGCGGCCGGTGGAAAACTTCCGTATGGCCGGTCGGCCGCCCCAGGTTCGACGTTACTCAACTTCATTTTTCCCAAGCAGCCACGATTCGATCCCAGCTATGATGAATTTTACAAAATATGTTCTTCTAAATGGGACGCACACCCGTGAAATATTGGCTTTTAGACCGCCTACCGTGAGCGCTTTCCAATTTACCTTAGCAACCGATAAAAAACTTTTATGAGATTGGATCGATATCTCAGGTTCAATCAGTGACGAATCTAAAATTATAAATTGAGAGGAGGGAGCATACTAAGTACATAAATAATTATTATAATAATGATCAAGAAAATAATTATTATAATAATATTCTCCTTAATATTTTAAAGATGCACATAAGAAATTTAAAATATAATTTTTTTTAAATTTATTCATCCAATAAATTTGAATCATAGATGTGTGCTTAAATAAAAATTAAAGAGTCATAAATGTGTGCTTAAATAAAAATTAAACTTACTAATAGATCCATCATAAATATATATTTTTGAATGAGTCAAATTATATATACTAATAAAATAAAATTTTCTATATTAAAAAAAAATAAAAATTTCTATATAAAAATAATGTTATTAAAAATTTGAAGAGGTAATGACCTTTCCAAGTCCCATGTAAATCCGCCTCTGGATTCAAGGTTATTCAATTTGATTATTCGTTGAATAAAGATATATTTTATTTTAAGATATATTTTTACATTCCTGGACAACATCATTAGTTTGGATGGGCCTCTTGCATTTGTATCGTACATAGACATGGCAAAATTAAGAAAGAAAGAACAGACGAGGCAGTGTCTCAGCTAATAGACGTCTCCTCTGAAGAACGGCGGGTTAAAGAAGGAGCTGGAGAATGTGCCACCTCCATTTGGAAGTAGGGTGAGGAAACAGATCAAGGCCAAGATGAACCCCCAAGTGTAACGGTCGTCGCCCAACGGCGTGATCTCGTCCTTGGCAGGCAGTTCTTCCCCACCGCGGAAGAATGTAGCAAATAAGCCCCAGGCTAAACAGAGCACACTGCCACTAAGGCCACCGATTCCGAGGAGCAAGGATGTCGCGGACGATAATAGGGCTGCAGTTCTCCTTCCAAAAAGAGCCTGTGTGATGCGCCCGCCTTCAAGCCTTCCGCATGGTAGTAGATTCAAGGATGTCACAACTATTCCTGCACCATACATTGTAATACAACAGTGCTTTTCAAATGCCAAAGTAACACAAGTGATTAGTAGACATGAGAAGGCAATTGAGGCAATCTAGAGGATTAATAAAATTTTGAGTACGCAGCCATCAAGGTTCTTGAGATCTAGAAGAAATTTCGGATTTGTTTGCTCTGAGGATGGAAAAATAATGGCACGAATGAACATGAGTGGGTGGATAAATTCTTGCCCAATTAGACTATCCATTTGATCAATTTGTTTCACCCATTTGACTTTACTGACCTATTCAATGTGTTCAACATGACTGAATCAACTAGTTTCTTCAGCTCATTTGAACTAACTTGTCCAACTGGTTGGTCCAACTGGTTGGTCCAACTGGTTGGTCCAACCTACTCGATTTGTCCAACCTAATCGGCTCACCAAACTTGTTCCGGGTGACATGTTCAACTTGATTCTCCCAATCAACCTGCTTAGCCACCGAAAGAGACTCATTGGGTCAAATGATGTGAACTACTGAGCCTTGATTCGGTGCTTAGGAGTTTGACACTAGTGAAGGTGGCTAGGTTATAGAGTTGAGGATGAGTATTGTTTCGAAAAAAATCATGAGTGGGCATTTAGGTAAGGAAAATCAGCTTGTTTGTACCTAATTTGGTGCAACCAAAACAGCAAATGGTAGAATCTCACATTCGTCCAATTTTCCAACCACTCATTTTTTGCGTAAATAGTGAGATGGAAATTTTCAAAAAATCATCCATGATCCGTCCTAGGGGTGAAAACCAATAGAACCAGCTCTCCAACTGTTCAAGCTGGCTCAAAAAATATATATATTTGATTCATATTCGAAATTATCCAATTCAATCCGAACTAGAACATGCTTAACAACTAACTCATACCGCATAAAGGAAAAAAGAGAAATAGGAAGAACCAACATACCTAAAAGTCCAGCAAAAGCAAGAGGATCAACAGGTACTCCAACCCCTTCAACTGCATTTGGTAGTACATTGCCCAATTCATCGGCATAAGGTCCTATCACAAGTTGAATGAATGAAAGAAGTGGATTGTTATAGAAGAATTGTGGCCTGATAAATCTGCAGCAAGGAAAAAAAGAGAAGAAAAACATGAGTTAGTAATAATGTTATCTTACAAGACCTCTAGTTGACTAAAAGGCATGTTTGGCCTTGAAGAAAGGTTAGATACTTACAAGGCATTGTCTCCACCATTGAAACTACCATCAACTACAAAAGCAGCGATAGCAAGGGTTAGTGATGTTATATAGGCACTGGCAGTGCGTGCCACAGGGATGTCGAATAGAGCCTGTTTATTGGGCAATAGTGATTCATAATTATTCATCACCCCTATGCATCCAGTCCAATTTGATGGCACAAGGAATGACGGACTGAGCTTAACACCATAGCGAGCTGCTGTTACCCTTGTTGTAATCTGTAAAGCAAACCTTTCATTACCATAATAATGGACAGCAAAAGTGCAGTGTTTGTGAGCTGAATGTAGAACAAGGAAGAAATGTCAATCCATATTAGAACTCAACATGCAACCAACAATTTAGCAAAACATGGATTTCATACCTCTGATACACCTAAGATCAAAAGAAACCCGCTGAAGAGAGGAAGAACATCTGCTATGTAGTCATCAAAAGTAGCACCAGGCTTGAGGAAGAAGCCGCACATCAATGCTATTGTTCCAAATGTCGCAACACACAGCGCTATGGCACTCACATATCCCCATGGCGTGCTCAGCGTTGTGGACTCAAATTGAAGATCAATTTCTGCTTTGGGTTGCACCACACACACCTACATAGTAACAATTTGAAATTCCACACAAACTGTAGATTAATGAAACTCATGCACAGGGAAAACAAGAATGCTAACCTCTCTTATTCTCCATTTCATTTTTTTTGCTGGTATTTTCCTAACTAAACAAAATACATTTTTCATGCTTACTCTCTTACTGCAGTTTCATGATCCTTTTTGTCGGTTCTTGTTAAAAACAGAAGAAGAAGAAAAATATATTGAGTGGGTATGTTATTGTAGCAGATTCTCTGAACATTGCATAAAATCTACAAATTCAACCTTCCTCTCTTAACTTCTGCAATGTGCAAATGCTTTCTTTGGCTTGAAGAAGGAAAGAGGAAGATGTTTTTGGTGCAGTGGATTGAAGTTTATGAAGGAATTGGCACATGATAAAACCAGGTTTGATGGAAACTATTCTCAAACGACTACTTCCAAGTCAAATGGAGAAATTCAGAGTGAATATAGAAGTTATGAAATCAACAGTAATTGAAAGAGAAGCTATCAGGAGTTACTATGATCATACAAATCATAAAAGGACAATGCAAATAGGTGCAAGCTATATTTTAGTTGAGTTGATTTAACCTTCTTCGTTATGTCGTCCTTGGTCTCCTCCATGAACCACAACACCACGTCCCTGCCAGCTGCCTCAGAGAGCTTTTTTTCCAGCTTAGGCATGACCTCTTCGATCGGTCTCCTCAAATTGCCAATGAAAATACCACCATCACCAAACCTCCGAACATCCACAGCAAAGAAGGTGTCAAAACCAAAGCAGTTCTTGAGCTGCAAATGCATAATTCCATTTCAAGAGTCCATTTTCCCCAAAGGTACTATTAAATTCGAGTTTGCAAGGCTAAAAATTGTTCTTTCAAAGTCAATTATTACCTCGTTGAGATCCAGAGCCTTGAATGTTTCCTCTGCCTTCTCCAATCTCTCCTTCTCTTTGGCTAGGCTATCCCTGAGCAGAATCCTCAAAGGCAGAGTGAGGGGATTGGTATCGGATTCCCTGTCGAGCTCCCTGAGCTTCCGCTCAGTCCGCTTCTTCTCGAGCTTGATCGCGGCCTCTATGGAGGGATTGCTCATGAATTTCTTGAACTCCTCGTCCGTCTTCCAATCCACTTCCTGTTTCCGAGCCTCATCATCCAGTTGTCCTCCATCTGCGGCTTCACCCACCGCCGACCCACTTTCCACGACCTTATCCGGCCTGCTATCACCAACCTCATCGGTAGCGACGGCAACAGGAGAAGAAGACGACTTAGGCAGCTCTTCCTGATCCCGGGCCGAGAACATTGGCAGACGTCCATCTCTGCGGCGGGAGCTGAGCCGGAGCCGGAATCTGCGAGGTTGCCAAGACTGGAGCTTGGGGCGCAAAGAGATTGGGGCAGGAGAGGGGGTAAGAGGGAGAGCCACGAGGAGGAAGTGGGAAGAGGCCATTGAGCACTAGTGTCGAGATCTCTGAGAGTGAGGTGTTAGGGCCTTCGCCCATTTTCATTGGAGAACGCGAGTGCGACATGGAGGGCGAAAGGGAAGAATCCGGAAGGCGGGAGAACCATGGCACGTGTGAATAGGACGAAGTACCGACTCCCTTTCACCCTGTTTGAAAATCCGAATTCAATTCCATCCAAAAATTAAATTGAATTCCTTATTTAAAAATAACTTAAATGAAAAAATTAAATTTTATAAAATTAAAATCCAATAAAATTAAAAAATTCAATTCCAATAACCTCACATAAATATAATATTTAATTTTTAAAATAATAAAAATAATCAAATTTATTTAGTTTTAGATTTATTTCAAATAAAAAAATTTAATTTATTTATTTATCAACTTATTCAAATATAAAAATTAAATGAAATTCAATTTAATTTCATTGCTTAAAAGATTTTCAAACTGGGCGTTTGCAATTGCAGATCCACTTCATCAGACCAAACTGATGAAAACCAGATGAGGCTGCAATGAAACCGCAGTTCATTGAGCCAAAAAAATCAGAATTTTAGCCGACGAGCTTCTGAATCCAAAACGACCCGATCGAGCAGAAATCCAATCCAATCCATCAGCTTATTCTGAATGAGAATTGCAAAACAATAGAACGAAACCAATTTACCTCATCGCAATCCAGGTAGAAACTCTACTGAAAGCGCCGCCAACCATCCACGGTGATCGCGTCGGTGCCGTTGACGGATTCCAAAAAACAAGACGCCCCCGGCGGTGATCGACGGAGAAGAGAGCAAGGGATCCAGGCGATTTGTATGGGCCCGGCCCGATACTCCTTGATTTAGGCCCAACTAATATTGTTATCAAAGATCACGTTAAATTACTTATTCAAAATATAAAATTTAATAATTATTTTATTTTATTTAGATATTTATTTTTCAGTACACAGGACATTAATTTTATTATAATTTATCTTATCTTTAATTTTTATTATTTTTGAAGTATTATTAATGAAATCTAAATTTGGAAATGAATAGGATAGTTGACATACAAAATTTTTTAATCAACTTATCAAAAATTTAAGGTAGATTTTGTATTTAGAAAAACTTACGTGTGTTATTATTGTTTTGGGATGTTTTATGATTTTAAAATATTGTTGGAGCCAAATAAAAACATTTAAATCTATAACAAATACAATTATTTGCCGAACTAAACAACGATTATATAATAATTAATGTGTAACATACACTAAATAATAATATGATTATTTCACGAAGCCCAACTACTATAACATGCGGTGATGCTTTTGCAAATCACTATTTAAATTGCACGCTTTGGCTAATCACTAATTTAATCAACATTTGCATGTGAGTTAACGCATGCATGAGAGATGAGACCTTGGTTAGGGAGAAGCATCATATCACACTATATATTGTTTTCTAAAATCAATGCCTAAATGCTTGTTTTAATCAATCATTTCTCTAAACTGAATAAGTTTTTTATTCTTCGATTCGTTTATTGACTGATCCTGTCGGATTTCAAATCCAACATAATTTTTTTATGATAGTCCTAAAGTTTTTTCGCAATATTTGGTCAAAATTATCTGAGTCTTTTATGTTTATGATGAAGGGCAAGAATCAAAGACTTCTTTTTTAGTGCAACTGTCAAAGGGAATTTTACTTTTTCATTTATTTTAAAAGCATGCCTTATCTTGCATCTATATTTTTATTTTCAAAATTATCCTTATTTTTTTATTTATCTATATTTTTATTTTCAAAATTAACCTTATTATTTATTTATAATATATAGATTTCCATTCTGATTAATACAAATAAATTATGTCATAGTAATTATAATTTATAAATGTTATAATATGAGTATATCATTTCTGGTTAAATTTGATCATTATTTATAATGACAGTTCAACTTAAATCAACACCTGGCAGAGATTCACTAATTTTTAGTACCTTCATCAATTGTCTCAGAATCAATATGAAAAAAATAAATTACGGACTACTAAATTTGACAATGACTAATGTATAAAGGAAGATAAACACTTAACTTCGTCAAATTTTGACCACAAATCTCATGATGACAATGCCTCATACATTAGGCACTAGCGTGGAGACTTACTAATAATGTATTAGAGTAACTACAATTCATAACTCTTGTAATATAAATATTTTATTTCTGATCTAGCACTAATCAACATTGGATAATATAGATTAAAATAATGTTATATCTATTTTGAATCATAGCTATTACAATATAGACAATTTGCCCTTATGAATTGATAATTGGTATTTTTTTTAGGTAATTACTTAATAGGTTTTAAGATGAATTTTCATTTGGTATAAAATATCATCTTGAATATTTGACCTATTCTACTAGAATAAAATATTCCTATGCAAAGAGTAACGGTTATAATTGTATAGTCGTTTTTATAATTATTATAATAATGGAAAATAAGATACTTTTAAAAATAAAATATATAGAGATAATAAATATAAACTAGAGTGGTATCCTTTGAAGTTTTGTCTACGTAGACGATTTGGTAAATATACTTCAACCTGATGTAATATGGATCAAAATTATTGTATAAAATAATCTTTCGAATGTTAAAGTATAGGTAGAGTTTGTTTTGATAATTTTTAAAAGAGAGGTGAAAATTTGATGATACAGATAATTAGGATTTTTTTATCAAAAAAATATAAATATCTATTATTAATAAATAAGTAATAGATGGCATACTGTTCATTAGGAAAGTTTGATATGAGCATTCCAAGGCATGAAGGCGTGTGGAATCTTTCATTGTGTTACTAGGAATGTGTGAACTAGGCAGAGCAAGACTTCTCTTTTGTTCTCTTTTGCGATTCGTGTTATTTTATTATATTTATCTGTATTTTTATATTTTCCGTTTGGATCTCGAAATGTCCAGAGATTACTCTCTATTAACAATAAAAATAATTATTAATAATTCGCAATTTAAGTTGTTTTTCTCGAGTATAAATTTAATCATATATTGACAGAAAATTTTAAATTTTACTATTAAATAAATTTTAAGTAATTATCTAAATATTTTTTTATATTTTATTTTAAAATGTAATGACATGATATCATGAACACAATGGGACACGATGCTTGGAAATTGTGTCATTTGTGGAAGCCTACGAAACATTGGTTTTCGTTCTCCATAAAATTAATTATTATTTTAAAATTTTATTTTTTCAAGACACCAAACTAACTTCTATTATAAATTAGTATTATTTATAAGTAAATTATTTTTAGAAAATAAAATATAATATAAGCATTACAAGATTATAAGCATTACCGGATTAAAATATCATATAAATGATTTTGTTGTAAGTTTATTTATTTAAAATTTAAAAAATAATTGAAATAATTGTATTGAAAACTCAAAATTACGAACTGAATTTCAAACGGGAATTTAGACGCACACAAATTTAAGAAATTTCCAAATCAACCATCATATTTTGAAACTAAGTAAAGAGCACATCGATATCGATTTGGATGACCATTCCATTCAAATCCTCTTGTTAATAATTGGTTTCAAACTCTACTTCCAAAACATTCGAACCATATTCAAACCGATTAAATATAAAAACTCAATATCTCCCTCTCTCAGCTAGAAAGCAAATCTTTCTCTTTCTTTTTCCCTATCAATTTATATAACTCAAATTTATTTTTTAATTTAATTATTAAAACTGATCCTGTCACAAAGTGAGTCAGACGCCCTTACAGCTGCATGAGTCTCTGAGAGGAGCGAGGTCGCTGAAGTGGCGTGACGAGCTGGAGCAGTTCCAACCCGCGAAGCAAAGACCGTTAGAACCCGCCGGGAGAAGTCCCCGGCCAGGCACTCCGACGGTCAAGTCAGTGACGGTGGCGATGGAAAACAATAGAACAGTAGTGAACTCGCACTATCGCGCATACCTGGGAAATGCGGAGTGAGAAGTATATGTAGCCGGGGAAGCTGACAGGTTCTGCCCCGCCTGCCACCTACTGTCGCGTAGCGAGGACAAGGCAAGGCATGTTCAGGGATGACAGAGGTGGCAGGGTAAAGTGGCTCATGCTGCGTTAAGGAAAAGGGGCCCTGTCAACTTAAGAGTGGGCGTCGTTGGACGCCGCTCGGTCTGACACCAGGGCATGTGGTCGAGGTACGGGGGACAAGATGTGGCAGGCATATCAATACCTCGGCGAGATATCTGCCACTAGTGGCCAGGATGACCAAGGTCCTGTGCCGACCCCGTACAGCTTCTGGTAGTCCGGTGTCAGGGAGTGGTTGTGCCGACTGGGGGCACTGAGTAACGAGGCCGGCTGAGGGCCTATGAGGGTGCCGATTGGGGGCACTGAGATAATGAGGCCGGCTGAGGGCCTATGAGGGTGCCGGGGACTGGGGGGGCGGCTGAGGGTAGAGGGTGCCGCGGGGCTGAGGTAATGAGGGGGGCCTATGAGGGTGCCGACTGGGGGCACTGAGGTAATGAGGCCGGCTGAGGGCCTATGAGGGTGCCGACTGGGGGCACTGAGGTAATGACTCCTTCAGCCCAAGCTTATCCCCCGAGCGGGGGCCGCCGCGGGCTGGCGGGGAGCCGAACTTGGATAAGCCCTAAACCATCTGACTCAGGAGAAGGCCATTACAGGCCTGTATCGGTCTTGACATGGAAGCCCAGGGGGCCTAAGCCCGCGTGCCTTCTATCTAACAGGATCGTCCAGGTCACTAGCCACTTTCCTTCTGACTGAGCGCCAGGCTGCCGGGCCAGGCTACACGCAAGCTGGCCCGGGATCATAAGCATCTCCCTCAAGTCTAGTCGAAGGAGGTACGCAGTCCGACTGACTGGACCTCAAGTCTGGTCCGAGCCTGGTGCGCCCATCAGAAGAGCAGGCCGTCATCTATTGCGACCTTTCTAATGCACTCGTATCCCGTCGCCTCGAATACTGCCCGAGTCTGATCGGACGGCTTCGGCTAGATCGCACGTTTCCGCCAATCGCTTATCGGACGACTGGCACTCCCCACCCATTTCCATAAAGCGAAACACCTCGCCTGCTTGCTCTTCTTCACGCATTCGAAACTGCCCCTGGTCCTCCGCCGCTTTGAGTATCATTAGGGTTGCAACCACTGCCTCGTCTTCGGCTTTTCCTCGGCGACTCCATTTCACCGGTTAGCTTCTCGGCTCCTCCTTCTCCGATGGCCTCCTCTTCTTCATCTCCACCACCGCCTCAGCCTTGGTATTCCACCCTGATCACCACCCTCACTACCCATGACCTGCTCCAAATACAATCGGACTTCCTGATCCCTGCCGACCTCCACCTGCTTCTTCCCAAATCACACGAGCGTCCGAATTCTGCCCCCTTGGGCTACATTGCCTTGTCTCGGGATCATCTTCAGGCTGGCCTCCGCTTCCCCGTCCATCCCTTCGTTGCTGCCGTCTGCGACTACTTCCAGATTCCTCTATCTCAGCTGGCCCCCAACGCCATACGTCTGATATGTGGCTCGGCCATTGTCTTCTCGCTCCTCAGGATTCCCCTGCTACCTGAGAACTTTCATTATCTCTTCTACCCCAAGCAGCAAGAGATAGGCGATTTCTTCTTCCAGGCTAGGGCCAAAGCTTCCTTTCTCCTGAATCTGCCCACTTCAAACAAAGGCTGGAAAGAACGGTACTTCTTCGTCGGGCCTATTCCCACTCCAGGCTGGCCCACTACTTGGGTCGAGGGGCTTCCCGTTTCCGAGACCCTTCCCCGACACTATCGCACTTCCGCCGACTACCTGAGCATCACCGCCGAACTGGAGGCCAGGCACTTCCACGGCGGACTTCTGCTGAAGGAGGGAATCCTTTCTACTTTCGGTCTTAGCCCGAGCCCCGCTCCTCCTTTATCCGACGCTGGTAAGTCTCCTGGTGTCCTCCAGATACATCTCTTAATTATGCATGAACCTGCTTTGCTTCCACAGTTTCGCTATTGCTGTCTACGGCCCTGAAGGGAGGATTCAGGCTAGAGAGGGCCGAGCTACAGACTCGGATTGCCTCCGCGTTGGCCGCCAGAGGAGGCTCTGCTGCAGGGGTCGTCCCAGCCAACCCGACCCTGACTGTACAGGGGTCGGTTCCCCCTGCCTCCGAGACTGCTCCGCCCACAACCATTCAACCGCGTCTTCCTTCCACACGCCGACGAGCATCCTCCCCTACAGGGGACTCGTCCCGTCCTTCTTCCAGCAAACGTCTTGAGAAAAAGAAAAAGAGAGCAGCTCCTGAGCCAGAAGGCCGCTCTGCCTCTTTGGAGAGGAAGAAGAAAAAGAAAACGGCTCCCGAGCCAGATGCCCGCTCTGCTTCTCTGGCCATTGTTCCATATGTGGCTCCTGCTGTTGCTCCTCCGATTGTCGCCTCTGTAGCAAACTCCCCAGTTCGCCTACCAGCGACTACCTCTGCCATTACCCCTAACCCCAATGCTTCGGCTGATCCTTCCGTCACCCCATCGCCCACCAACCTTTCTGCCACTTCCCACACTTCCGACACCTTGATGTCTACCCGATCAGGAGCCCCATCCGCCGAGGGTCCCCCTGAGGACCTGATGATGCACCTCTTGGTGCCCTCTCGGGCAGATCGCCGCCTAAAGGTGCCCCCGGGCGAGTTACCCGAGCGCCATCAGGACCTGCGCCTGTACGGGTCGGTGGCCGATCGCTATGCCCAAGGGTTCGAGGAGTCCTACTTTCGGGGCCCTCGCAACAAGGCCGACGCTTTTTTCCTTAAGGCCACTCAGGTATGCGCAAACGATTTAGATCTTCTGTTGCGCCTTTTATTTCTGACCCATAGGAGCGATGTTCCTTCTGCAGTTCGTAGGAGACTGCCACGGTGTCTCCATGTCGCTCCTTGCTCAGAGCTCGGCACGGACTAGGGCCGAGAGGGAGGTGAAGCGCCTGCAAACACAGCTGGCGCACTCCCAATTGGTTGCCGACGAGCCTACGTTGAATCACCTGCGAGAGGAGGTTCAGGCTCTGCAAGATCAGCTGGCCCACTCGGGGGAACTACTCGAGGCGGCGCGCGGTCAAGTCGAGACGGCGCAGCAAGCCACTTCTCAGGCAAACCTCCGGCTCTCCACCCTGAAGCATGCCGAGCGGAAAGCGCGGGCATTACAATCGGAGGTCCAGGCCGAGTTGGCCCAGGCGAAGTCTGATCTTCAGAGGGCGTCAGCTGCCCTCGACTCTCTTCGGGCTCAACTGGAGACCCGAGAGGCTGAAGCTCTGGCCCAGTCTCAAAGGATAACGGAGCTGTCTACGGAGCTCTCTTCTAAAGACCAATTGTTGAACATTCAGAAAGAAGAGCTTGAGCGACTTCAGAAGGAAAAAATCCGAGTGGGAATCATCCAGATCAGAGCTGATGACGCTTCGATCTTATAAGGAGACCGAAGCTTCCCGACGGGAGAAATACAGGCTTGAGTGCATCAATGATTCTACCCACAAGGCTGAAATCGCAAAACGGTTCATGGATGTCATGGAGCCGCAGGGGCTGAACATCCTCCTTCGACTCAAGTTGGGTGGGTATCTGTCGCCCGACATGCCTCCTACGGCTGTAGGCCTTGAGGACATGTGTGGTGATTTGCCCAGTGTGATCGATGTGCCCTTTAAGTGAAGGTTAAGCCGTTTGTATCCCTTACCTCTCTTTTTTGTACACCAGTGCAGGTTGCGGGTTTTGAGTGATGTGTCATTTTTGCCTTGCCGATTGTAACCTCCCCCTTCCCCCTCAAATTCTTTGGGCCTGCCTCCTTGGGCCAAACCGATAGCGATTTCAGGATCGCCGAGCAGAGCGCCCCGATCGGGATACCGCCTTGCTGTGCAAATCCTTGAGCCAAGGGACCTGTGGGGCCCGACCCACTTATGAGGGTTTCACCGCTCGATTGGGTCGGAAACCGGGAAACATGGGTCGTTACACGCCCGGTCAGGCCCAACCCCCAGGGATCGTCGGGAGCTGTCCCGTTTAGGAGAACTTCTGTGCGCCCGTCCCATCGGGGCGATTCATATCTCAAGTTCTGACGCCTGCCTTAATGAGTGATGGAACGGGGCTTGGGTGATGCGACACATCGGGCAGCGAAACATCCGTCACCAGTCATGAGCGCCTCGGGTACCGAGCAACCCTTGCCCATTTACTCGGGCTCTACCACTTCTTCACGCCTTCCCCCCACGTGCCTGACCGTAGGATTCTGCGGTTTACCGAGGTTCCCCGTGGACGACTGAGATGCTTTTCCTCCTCCTATACATAGGCGACCTTTGTCGCCTTCACCTCTAGAAAAAGCCATAGAAACCAAACTCCCTGTCCGTCTCCCATCATGTTCACCGACTCCTCTAAAGAAGTTTTTTCTCTGGGAGGCCTACATGCTCTTTCAGACGACTTGTATTCCTCTCCCTCATAGGAGATTGACCAGGAGTACTTGGAGATGATGCTTCCTCCCAATTCACCCCTTTCGCCTCAGCCATTCAAACCCACCCCTTCCCCATGCGAAGGTACTTCACGCAAGGGGAAAGAGCTGATGAAAACGGGCTCCTTCCTTCGTAAGGGAGTCTCTGATACGAATGACCTTTCACCGACACTAGCTAGTGACTCGTGTTCAAGTGATGGTCAGGGCAGGAAGTCTGCAAACTTCTTCCAGCCGAGAGTCCGGAAACTCTGCTCGGGCGAGAGCTCTTAGGCCCGACTCGGAAAACTTCAACTTACGACAGGTGTTGCTTTTATTTCTCTTTTCTTTACTTCTGACCCTTGCCTTCCCTTGTCAACAGGCGTCACCGTCAGATTGGATTTTTGAAGAGTGGACTGCGCTCAGAGCGCAACCTTTCGAAGCACAACACCTCATCTCTATCTTGCGGGTCGATCTGAGGGCCAAAGAGGAGGAACGGGCTGCTATTGCCGCGGAGCTCAGCGAGCTTAAGCAAAAGGACGAGGTTCACACGTCTGTACTGAAGGCCGTCCAGCGACGCCTTCGACACCTCAAGAGCTATACCGACTCCCTGCTCCAAGGTCAAGCCTCGAAGAAGACTGGCCGAGCCCCGTGAGTTAGGATTGGTCGATACTGAGTCCTGAGCGCTTTTGTCTTTATTAGCTGAAAAGGCCCTAAGCCCCTATCTTGTAATCGCTTGGGATAATAAAATGCCCCTTTTTCATATACTCGTATTGTTTGCGAGTCAGTGATTCGAGCGACGTTATTGGCTGGCGCGAGGGCTTCTCTTACTTAGGCCCTAGTCGCTACGCATTTTTATGGTTGCCGCGGGCATTAGGTTTTCTCTCTGTGGGGGTTGCCCGAACCAGATGATGCTGTGCTCCCGTGTCGGGACGAGGTATTTTCAAGCGTAATGACAGATCAGCCGCGGGTGAGTGGTTCAAGGCAGGGAGAACACCTAAGTGTTGATCGGGGGACATAACCATTATTCTGAGCCATTTGCTACGTCATGGCCGGGCCGCAGATTTCGAGCGGTTTTGTCGGGCCTCGCGTCTTCCGACTATGCTTGACTTAAGAAGCACCCGCGCCGGAGAGTGTTTCTTGTCTTAATACTTCAAGAATTTTGTCCACGTGGCAGGTTAATAAGTGGGGAGCATGGATCGCCCCGCACTGGGCCCGGGGCCAAGCTGGCGGAGGAATGTGATTCGTCAAAAGATGGGAGTTTAACCATCGACTCAGGCCGACTCTCAGGAGCGTGGGTCGCCACGCATCCGATCAGAGACATCGAACTAAATGGGGCGTGGAAGCGGGTCCACTTATAACTTGCTGTCGAGGCCAGAGTTTGCGCACACGGTCGGACAAGACTCAGGGAGCGTGGGACGCCACGCGTCTTACTGAGCAGCCGAGCTACGGGAAAGCACACACGGTCAGGCAGGCTGAGCCGCGGGATAATAGCGCACACAGTCGGGCAGGACTCAGGGAGCGTGGGAAGCCACGCGTCTTACTGAGCAGCCGAGCTGCGGGAAAGCACACACGGTCAGGCAGGCTGAGCCGCGGGATAATAGCGCGCACAGTCGGGCAGGACTCAGGGAGTGTGGGATGTCACGCGTCTTACTGAGCAGCCGAGCTGTGGGAAATATAGCTCGAGAGCCTAGTACATCTGCGAGCGGGGTAAGGACCATGTGCCTCCACTTGTCAGACGTGTCTTACATTTACATCATCACCTGTCACTCGGCAGCTCGATAAGGCTGAAGGTGGACCGCACTCCAGGGTCGATCCAACCTTTTTCCCTTCTCATTTTCTAAGTAATACGCTCCCGAAGAAAGCTTTTGAACAATCTTGAAGGGTCCTCCCCACTGCGGCTCCAGTTTGCTTACGTCCCCCACGGGTTTGATTCTTTTCCAGACAAGGTCGCCCACTTGAAATGCTCGGGGCAGCACTCTTCGGTCATATCTCTGCTTCATCTTCTGCCTATATGCGAACATCCGAGCCGCTGCTTTATCGCGAATTTCATTGACCAGGTCTAACTCCAACCGCCGTCTCTCCGGATTATCCTCATCATATGCCGCCCTTCGATCCGATTCGCACCCGACCTCGACCGGAATCACTGCCTCAGTTCCGTAAACCAACTGGAAAGGCGTGCATCCGGTTGTTTCTTTGATGGTGGTTCGCAAGGCCCATAAGATGCTCGGGAGCTCCTCCACCCAAGTTCCGCCAACGTGGTCTAGCTTAGTCTTCAACCCCCTGAGAATCTCCCGATTGGCCACTTCTGCCTGGCCGTTGCTCTGAGGGTAGGCTACAGAAGTAAACGCCTGCTTGATGCCGTATTTGGCGCACCATTCCCGTATCTTCCTGCCCTGGAACTGTCTCCCATTATCTGAAACGATCTTATGTGGGATTCCATACCGGCATAGTATGTCTCGCCACAAGAACCTCTTTACCGCCTGCTCGGTGATGCGCGCCAGAGCTTCCGCCTCTATCCACTTGGAAAAGTAATCGACTGCCACCAGCAAGTATTTCTTCTGAGCGGCGGCAGTGGGGAATGGCCCCACGATGTCCATGCCCCATTGGTCAAAAGGGCAAGAGACTATTGACGCCTTCAGGGCTTCTGTGGGCCGGTGCGGTAGGCACTGGTGCTTCTGGCAGGATAAACACTTGGCGACCAGCTCATTGGCATTCCTTGCAAGGTGGGCCAGTAATATCCTGACATTATCGCCTTTCGAGCTGTCAGACGAGCACCAGCGTGGTGTCTGCAGATTCCCAGGTGAATTTCCCTCAAGACATAGTCAGCATCTTCTTCGTTCAGGCACTTGAGGAGGGGTCGAGAAAACGACCTCTTGTAGAGGGTGTCGCCGACCATGGTAAATCTGGACGCATGCTTCCTGAGCCATCGAGCCTCATCACGGTTGGTCGGTAAGGTTCCTCGAGTGAGGTAAGTGATGACCGGGGTTCGCCGGTCAGATTCCAACTCCAGGTCAGCCTATCTTTCTATCTACATGACTAGCAGAGCTGGGCCACCAGCCCGAAGAAGCACCCACGAGCCGACCAAACTGGCTAGCTTAGCCAGCTCATCCGCCTTGAAGTTCTCTTCCCGTGGGATCTTCCTCACATGCACCTCTTTGAATTCAGCTTTGAGCTTCTCATAGGCTTCTACGAAAGCCTGTAGCCGATCACTGTTGACCTCAAACCTTCAGCTACTTGTTGCGTAACTAATTGAGAATCTGAGTAGAGCATTACTCGGGCCGCCCCCACATGCTTAGCGGCCTGCAACCCAGCTATGAGGGCTTCATACTCGGCCTCATTATTGGTGACCTGATATTCCAGTCGCACGGACAGGTGCATTTTCTCCCCGCTAGGGGAGACCATCAGAACCCCGATACCACTTCCCGACCGAGCGGACGAGCCATCCACATATATCTGCCACGCTTCTTCGATCTCGTCCGAATGCAGCTCACTTAGGAAGTCGGCTAGAGCTTGAGCCTTGATGGCCGGTCGAGGCTGATACTGGATGTCATACTCACTCAGCTTGGTAGTCCACTTGATCAGTCGTCCTGATGCTTCAGGATTTGAGGCTACTCGACCCAGGTTGCTGTTTGTCAAAACCACGATAGGATGCGCCAAGAAATAAGGACGAAGCCTTCAGGCACCCAGCAATAGCACATACATCAACCTTTCGAGTGTCGTGTAGCGGCACTCGGCTCCTTTCAATAAATGAGTGAAGAAGTACACTGGCTGCTGCTGAGCCGCTTCCTGCTTAACCAAGACTAGGCTGACCGAGTCAGCCGATGCGGCCAAATATACATATAACGTCTCTCCTACCTCCAATTTGGCCAGCACCGGCAGTTCAGCAAGGTAACTCTTCAGCTCCTCGAATGCCTTGTCACAGTCAGCATCCTATTGGAACTTGGTAGCTTTGCGGAGGGTTTTGAAGAAAGGCAACCCTCGTTCTGCCGATCGGGAGATGAACCGAGATAGGGCTGTGATTCGCCCTGCGAGCCGCTGAGCTTCTCATAAATTCCTGGGCGAAGGCATATCCAGCAAGGCCTTGACCTTCCCCTGGTTAGCTTCTATGCCCCGCTCAGTCACAATATAGCCCAGGAACTTCCCCCTCCGAGCACCGAAGAGGCACTTAGCTGGATTCAGCTTGAGTCCGTACCTTCGTAGCGTCTAGCAGGTCTCCTCGACGTCCGCCACCAAGTCCTCAGCACAAGCAGATTTGATGAGGATGTCATCAACATACACTTCCACATTTCTCCCGACCTGGGACCGGAAGACTTTATTCATCATCCGCTGGTAGGTGGCTCCAGCGTTCTTCAATCCGAATGGCATGACGGTGTAGCAATAAGTACCGTCCGCCATGATGAAACTGACCTTTTCTTGGTCCTCGACTGCCAGGGGTACTTGATGATACCCCTGGTAGGCATCCAACATGGAGATGAACTCGCTGCCTGCCTTCGAGTCCACCATCTGATCAATCCGGGGCAGAGGATAGCAATCTTTCAGGCAGGCCTTGTTGAGATCCCGAAAGTCGATGCAGATTCGCCAGCTGTTGTCCGGCTTGGGCACCAGCACTACGTTGGCCAGCCAGGACGGGAACTGCACCTCTCTGATGTGCCCAACCTCCGTCAGCCTCTCGATCTCTGCCCTGATCGCCTTATTTTGCTTGGTGCTAAAGTCCCGCTTCCTCTGCTTCACGAGCCGAGCGTGGGGGTAAACGTGGAGGTGATGTTCTGCGACCTCCGGTCGGACGCCTCTCAACTCCTTGACGGTCCAGGCGAAGACGTCTTGATTGCAAGCCAAGCACTCCAGCAGGGGCTCCCTCAGCTCCTCGGGCAGTCCTGCGGCTATCTTGACTCGGGACTCTTCCCGGTCGGGGAGGAGTTGCACCTCTTCTTTGTCTTCCTGCAACTCAGACCAGGGAGAGGCCTGGACCATGTTGCAGTCGGGGAAAGGCCGTGGGACCTTGCGACTTTCTACGTGAACATGGTCCACGTAGCACCTTCGGGCTACCTTCTGGTCACCCCTGACCTCCCCCACCTGATCCCCGACCGGGAACTTAACCTTCAGGTAGAAGGTAGAGGCGACGGCCCGGAACTCATTGAGGGCAGGGCGGCCCAAAATGGCGTTGTAGGACGAAGGGGCGCCCACCACCAGAAAGGTGGACCACCGAGTCCTCTTCAATGGCTCTTCACCCAAGGAAATGGCCAGCCGAATCTGGCCAAAGGGATGCACCGGATTCCCCGTGAAGCCGAACAACGGGGTCGCCACTAGCTCCAACTGGGACTTTTTAATCTGAAACTGGTCAAATGCCCTCTTGTAGAGTATGTTGACCGAGCTGCCTGTGTCCACGATGGTGCGGTGGACTTGATAATTGGCAATGACGGCGGTGATGACCAGCGCATCATCGTGGGGGACTTCCAGCCCCTGGAGATCCTGGGGCCCGAAGCTGATCTGCGGCCCCTCTGCCTGGGCCAGACTAGTGCCGACTTGATGGATCTCCAGTTGGCGCACCTGGGCTTTCCGGGCCCTGCGGGAGTCTCCTCCCGTCGGGCCGCCCGAGATGACATGCACGCTGCCTCGGACAACGTTCTGCTGGTTGGCCCGCTCTTCCTCCGTCTCCTCTTCCACCGCTCGGTTCCCTTGAGGGAATAGATTTCGAGCAGCTGACGGGTTTTCTCGCAGTTCCTCGGCCATCGGGTCGGCGTTCGGGTCCCCTCGGCCTACCCCCCCGGGAGGTGTTTGGCGCCCCCGTCCTTTGGGGGCCTGAGCCCGGCCCCGGCCGGCCTGTCGGCACTCCTTGGTGGCGTGCCCATGACTCTGGTGAAAGCTTCAGTATGGCCTCCATCGGGCGGGGAAGCATCCCTGGGCCACCTGCTCTACGTGGCGCCTCTCCATGCCCGCAGGCTCGGCAGGACCTCGTGGACTACGAATGGGCCCTCCTGAGGGTCTGGCTCCGTGAACAGGAGGGGGAGGCGCCGAGGCCACAGACTCCTTGTGCCGAGTTGCTTGCGCGTCTTCGACATTAATATATTTGTCGGCTTTACCCAGAAGACTGTCGAAGTCCTTCGGGGTCCGGATCAGCGCGCGGAAAAACTCTCCCTCCTGTAGACCTTGGGAGAATGCGCTGACCATAACCTCCTGCGTGGCAGTTGGCACATCCATCGCCAACTCGTTGAACCTCCGGATGTACGACTTAAGGGTTTCTTTTGGCCATTGCTTCAGGGCGAACAGGTTGAGACTTGTTTTGTGGTACCGTCGGCTGCTAGCGAAGTGCTGCAGGAACACCTTCTTGAACTTCTCAAAGCTCGAGATCGACCCGTCGGGGAGTCGGTCGAACCATCTGTTGGTGCCCCGGCTGGTTTTGATGTGATCAACTAGGTTAGTTAGGTCCTGTGTGTTTTTAATCCCTCTGTCTAAGTATGCAGGAACTTAGGAATGGAGGAAGTCGAGCGTAAGACGCAGCGGTCGAGAAGGATTACGCAGGGAAGTGAGCCGACAGGCTCAGTGTAATCCGAGGGACGCGAAAGTTGCGGAAGAGTACGCCGGTGGAGCGAGAATGACGTGTGCGACGTCCGAGGGACGATAAGCCGGGAGGAAGCACGCTCGAGGGGCGAAAGGTCGGAGTCGGGTTCGGATGAGCCTGACTCCGATTGGCCAGAAATTACCTAGAAGATCTACCTACAAAAAGTCAATATAATTGACTTGGCTTGACCATGTGAAGTTAAGAAGAGGTTACATGGAGGTTGGACTTTGACCACTTGACCAAATGCTGACCTCACCTAAGAAGGCAGATTGCATGGAGGCTTGAACACCCATCCACGTGGAAGCACAAACCCATTTGCATTCTTTGGCAAACGAAAGCACAAGTTCATCACAGCCGCAATTGTTGACCACAAACCATTCGAATAAAGCTTGTGGACGTGGCTTCATAAGGGCTCGTGGACGTGGCTTAAAGGATAGAGCCGAGTTTCAACCAAAGGATAGAACCAAGCTTCAACGACAACTTCATCTCAGCCGAAAGATTAAACGATTAAAAATAGATAAGTTTTAAAGATGTTATCGATCAATCTCTAATTAATTTATCTTTAATCAGATCTAAAGGCCATGGTTAAAATATATCCATGATCAACCATCAAGATCGAATCTGCAGATCTACAGATAAGAGAAATCCTATCAAAGACCTACGATCTGGATTTATTTTCCTAACCTATAAATAGGCTTGGAGTTTTAGAAGTTAAGGAAATTAATTGAGTTGTAAACTCTCTTTCTCTCTAAGCTTTCTCTGTGCTACAACTGTAAAGACTTCTCCGCCTTAAGGAGTTTCTGTTTGAGCATCAACTGCCTTGGAAGCAACGACTCTGTTGTAACCAAGTTTATTTCTTTTTAAAGACGAGTGTTAGTGCTTATTTTTCATAAACCGTCTATTCACCCCCCTCTAGCCGGTCGACCCGATCCTACACCATCTTTGGGCTGCGCCAAAGAGCGTGGTCAGGAAGGCTCGACACTTAACACCCTCCGGATATTGCTGAAGCATATCAGCACTCTCAAACTTCATCAGATGCTCCTCCGGATCCGTGGTCCCCATGTACTCAGGAACGGTGAAAAAACGGAGGTGACGAGGCACGGGATCCTCCAGGATCCAAACAGCGAAGGGGCTACGTACCGGCACGGCTGAAGCAAGGTCAGCCGGAGCTTTTCCCTTATCCAGTCGCCTCCCGCGCACCGGATTGGAAACTGAGGCCTCGGCGGACACCGACCGGGCCTCGCTGACTTGCTCTAGGGGGACAATCACCGGGGGGGGGGGCAGGACCACCCTCAGGCACAGCAGGCCGGCCTTGCCCTCCAGAGATGCGGCGCGCCACCGGCTCTGGGCCCTGAGGCCCTTAGCTGGCAGCTTGGGAGAGCCTTTGAGAAGCCCTCTGCTGAGCTCGTGTAGCCATGAGTACCTCGTACTCCCCTCGAGAGATATCCATGTTGATCTCATAAGGCTCATCCATCTTCACTTCCGATCAGGCTGCTGGTGTCCCTCCTTCTAGCGCCAAATTTGATCCTGTCGCGAAGTGAGTCGAACGCCCTTACAGCTGCGTGAGTCTCCGAGAGGAGCGAGGTCGCTGAAGTGGCGTGACGAGCTGGAGCGCTTCCAACCTGCGAAGCAAAGACCGTTAGAACCCGCCGGGAGAAGTCCCCGGCCAGGCACTCCGACGGTCAAGTCAGTGACGGTGGCGATGGAAAACAATAGAACAGCAGTGAACTTGCACTATCGTGCGTACCTGGTAAATGCGGAGTGAGAAGTATATGTAGTCGGGGAAGCCGACAAGTTCTGCCTCGCCTGCCACCCGCTGTCGTGTAGCGAGGACAAGGTAACGTATGCCCAGGGGTGGCAGGGCAAAGTGGCACATGCTGTATTAAGGAAAGAGACCCTGTCAACTTGATAGTTGGCGCCGTCGGACGCCGCTCGGTCTGACACCAGGGCATGTGGTCGAGGTACGGGGGACAAGTTGTGGCAGGCATATCAATACTTCGGCGAGATACCCGCCGCTGGTGGCCAGGACGCCCAAGGTCCCGCGCTGACCCAGTACAGCTTCTGGTAGCCCGGTGTCAGGGAGTGGTTGTGCCGACTGGGGGCACTGAAGTAATGAGGCCGGCTGAGGGCCTATGAGGGTGCCGACTGGGGGCACTGAGGTAATGAGGCCGGCTGAGGGCCTATGAGGGTGCCGACTGGGGGCACTGAGGTAATGAGGCCGGCTGAGGGCCCATTAGGGTGCCGACTGGGGGCATGAGGTAATGAGGCCGGCTGAGGGCCCATTAGGGTGCCGACTGGGGGCACTGAGGTAATGAGGCCGACTGAGGGCCTATGAGGGTGCCGACTGGGGGCACTGAGGTAATGACGCCGGCTGAGGGCCCATGTGGGTGCCGACTGGGGGCACTGAGGTAATGAGGCCGGCTGAGAGCTTATGAGGGTGCCGACTGGGGGCACTGAGGTAATGCCTCCTTCAGCCCAAGCTTATCCCCCGAGCGGGGGCCGCCGCGGGCTGGCGGGGAGCCGAACTTGGATAAGCCCTAAACTTTCTGACTCAGGAGAAGGCCATTACAGGTCTGTATCAGTCTTGACATGGAAGCCTAGGGGGCCTAAGCCCGCGTGCCTTCTATCTAACATGATCGTCCAGGTCACTAGCCACTTTCCTTCTGACTGAGCGACAGGCTGTCGGGCCAGGCTACACGCAAGCTGACCCGGGATCACTATATAATATATATTTTAAGATATAAAAGACATCATGATAGGTATTTTTAAATTTTAAAATTAAAATGAAAAAATAATAGGCTCATCATGAGTTTGATCCGTCTAAATCGTAATCTAAATTTTAAAACTCTATTTTTTTAAAAAAATATTTATTAATTTATTTTATTTTTTTAGATTTGTGGGCTGATCCATCTAATCCATAACTCATTTTGATTTAGGTTACAGATTTTCTAACCTACCAAGACGATGAATTAATTTGTTCCGTCTTGCTTAAATGGTCCTTCCGTTAAGAATCTACCCATCTGATAGCATGTAGTATCTAGATCTAAAAAAGTATTTTAAATTAATTTAAATTAATTCATATAAAATACTATTATATAAAATAAACTTTATCAATTTTGTTAAAATTTTTTAAAAGTTATTAAAATTTATTATGATAATTTTGAAAATAATTTTAATGAATTTTAAATATTTTTAAATAAATAGATAAAAGAATATTTTAATATAATAATATTAAATATATAATAATTGTGATCAAATTATGATATATAGATTATGTACCTATTATATGTTATAAGTGGCATGTTGTAGCCGTCAAACAACACTAAAATAAGAATATTTTTAAGATTTAAAAAATATTAGATATTATTTTAATAATTTTTTAGAAACACTATCATTTTGTCCAAAATAATAATGAGGGATACCTTTTTATTCTTTTCCCAAATGAATTTAAATGAACCTATTTGGGCTTCATTCTTATTCAAATATTCGATTATTGAAATTTAGGTTGGGCTCAACATTTTTTTGGGTCATTTTAAAGTAAATATAAGAGAGGTAATTTATCGTTTATTTATTATTATTATTTATTATTATTATTATTTTGCTTCTGACCAAAATCTAATGCCTCTGTGTTATGGATCTTCATTTCGGCTGTTGAATCGTCGGTGGATGCTATTCAAGGAATGACAGGTTGATTTGAGCAAGATGATGGAATAACTAAGGCTTATGGCTATTTTAGACATATCGGTCTTGAAAAATCCTAGGTGCAAATCGTACGGAAATCCTACATTCAGTCCAATTATACAGTTACATTTTGGTTGATAACACATAGATATCTTTCAATTTAAGATAGACAAGACTATCTAGAGCATCAATAATTTACTTTTTGTAAATTGGATCATCTATTTAGATGTTCACATATCACAGGATTATGGAGAATGATTAGATATTGATTATATATGAGACAAGGGATGTTCATCTATCAACTAATACTTGGGGTTTATGATGATACTATAGAGATGACGACTACTAACAAAGGCAAGACATCTCGCTTTTTCTTTTTTGATCACGTGGTATGAAGAGCATCTAATAGTAGTTTTTTCCCCTTAGTATAAGTTGGATTAAAGAATTTATAGGAATACATAGATTCATATATATATATATATATATTAGGATATTAATATATATAGGATATTAAAAGTGTATTCAGATACCATATTTTATCGGACATGAATTACTTTTACTAGTTGATTATTGTGTACTCTTAAATTCATGATATGTATATTATTTACTTATAGGGATGAATATTCCGAGGTGGACATATGACACGAAAAAACTATGTGGCAGGATCTGCCGAATCTGAGCTCTGAGGTCAGACCGAGACTATCTCGGGAGAATAGATCAGAGCCCCGAGGTCAGACCGAGACTATCTCAGGAGAATGGCTCAGAGCCCTAAGGTTAGACCAAGGCTATCTCGGGAGAATAGATCAGAGCCCTGAGGTCAGACCGGTAATCGGGCTCCCGAGACTACCTCAGAAGAATAGACGAAAGCCCCCGAAGTCAGGCCGGGTATCGAGCTCCCGAGACCATCTCGGTAAAATAAATGAATGCTCTAAGGTCAGCTCGGAAGATGTTACTCCAAGACTGGCTCGGGAGAGTGGAGCCCAAAGATCAACATAGGAGTTAGAAAACCCGACTTTAGGTAGTCATTCCCTCTTTCCAAAATAGAAAAATCATCGGATAATTATTATCCGTAACGTGTGGCAATTAAGGTCTTAATGATCACAGTGACCGTTACAAAAGATAGGATGTCTATTAAGTAACCGATGATTAAGGGAAGTGGAGGAGAACATGAGGACACGTGTGACCAAAACCTCAGGTATATAAGATACCTCGGCATCTAGGTAAAGGGGGTAAGCTTTCCAAACTTAGAGCAAATTTTGATTCCTCGTTGCCCTCCGAAAAGAGATAAGATTTCTGACTTGAGCATTGGAGTGGACTCAATCGGAAAATCTTCTGGTGTGTTCCCTTTAACGCTCGTGGTAATCTCGCAGTGCGTGAGCATCTTCTCTCCGTCACCGTTGTTGTGGGCTGCGCTTTGGTGACTCGTCGTCCGTGTTGTTCCCTTCCGGAACAAGTTTGGCGCTGTCTGTGAGAAACAATCAAAGCACCAGAAGGAGCACCGTGATGGCAAATCCAGAGGGATAATCCATTATTCTGACGAGGGAGGAGTTGAATCGTTTAGTCATCAACGTCGTCAAAGGAGTGCTGGAGCAACACTAGATCGAGCAAGCCGCCTCACGACGAGTGGTTTCAATGCAGGGTGAATCCCAAGAATGTCTGCCTCGCACCACCGAAACCGAAGATCCGTCTCGCCACTGGAGGGACTGGCAATGGCAGCTCCAGCGCCCCAACAAGATTCCTTGGGAGACCTGGAGAGGGCACACTCCTATGCCTCCAGCATTCTACGGCAGGAGGAAGGACCGGGGAAGATCGAGGCCTCCAAAGCCCTCATGAAGTCTTCGTCTATCCCTTTTTCTTCAGACATCGTAGCGGATCCCATGCCCAAGCAATTTCATGGTCTAGGAATTGCTGACTATGATGGAAAGATAGATCTGGAGGACCACATCTGTAAATTCGAGAATGCGGCTCTCTTGCACCAATACACAGATGGTGTAAAGTGCCGGGTGTTTTTGAACACATTGTCAGGGGTCGCCCAGAGATGGTTCCAGAGGTTGCCCCAAGGTTTGATAAACTCTTTCCTGGAGTTTAGAACCATCTTCTTACACTACTTCGCCAGCAGTCGGCGATACCAGAAGACGACGTTGAACCTGTTCGCCCTAAAACAGAAGGCCAAAGAACCGCTGAATGACTATATCCAGTGGTCCAATCGGGTAGCTCAAGATGTGACAACCGTTACTTCGGAGATCCTCATTAGCGCCTTCATGCAAGGATCTCCGAAGGCGATTTCTTTTGATTGCTGGTGAAGAAGCCACCAACCAGCTTCGATGACTTATTGGGGTGCTCCATCAAGCACGTCAATGTCGAAGATGTGCAGCACACCCGCTGCAATGATCCGGCTGGAGTCCCTATCCAGATCTCTGTACAATTCGAGAGAAGAGAACCACTAACAGTAGCCCGGGCAAATGATCCTTGCTCCGGGAAGGATCACTAGGCCGGTAAGAAGAGGTTGGTGGAGATGGTCGACACCGCGGAATCTGAACCACCGAAGAAGTACTATGACTTCAACGATAGTACGACACACTCTACAGAGGAGTGTTACACCTTGAATAAGAGGAGGTCTAAGGATGCGGACGTCAAGCCTCGCAAACAGTGGAATAAAGCGGGTTATCGACGACGATCCCCTCGGCGAAGCCCTTCCCCTCATCGATGACAATCAGGGGAAGACATATCCAGGAATGAGATAGTGGGAGATAGTGGCACGCCAATCTATCTCCCCCGAATGAGATCCCAAGAAGGGCAAAGCTTCGACGCGCGGGCCTCCATCGGGCTATGTGGGAGTTGTTGGAAAGTTGAGTTTGGCTAGAGGGGGGTGAATAGCCGTGTTCACCCACTTGATTCGCCAATTTCTTCCTACACATGTTAGCAAGCGCAAGCGGAAACTTAAACTACAAATTAAAACAATGATAACACCAAACCTTTACGTGGTTCGGAGATGATACTCCTACTCCACGGCTGTCCGTAAGGTGGACGATCCCGATCCGTCAGTGGATGAGTCCCCAGAAGATCTCCGACTAGCTCTTGTCACTCCTTGTAGGTGGAGAAACCTTGTCACAAAGTCTTGACAACACCTAAGCACTTGTAGACTACTAATAAGCTTTAACCAAGCTTATTTCGTCAACCTTTGCCCAGCCAAACTGAGCTCTCTTAAATAGAGCTCGACTCTGAAACAGTCATTACCAGTCGACTGGTGCCAACACCAATCGACTGGTCCACTTGGATTCGAATGTTACAGTCCAACGCTCGAATTCCAGCTGACACCAGTCAACTGTTACATGTAGCAGTCGACTGATCTTTCTGTGCCTAACACCAGTCTACTGCTATATGCAGCTGTCGACTGACCAAACCCTAAACCTAGAGTTTCAACCCCGAGTACAGTCACTCAGCACTCGTCCTCGCCTGACCAACCTAGACCTAGCCTTCTAGCCTCTTCCATCAGTCTTGCGTCCCTTGGATGCCTCCCCATCCTTCATGTCTTGTCTTCTGGAGCTTTCTTCGACTTCGGTCCTTATTGTCGAGTCTTCCTTTACCAAGATGTCACTTGAACTTTTCTCCTTTGTACTTGTATTCTGCATTCTCACAATGCAACATCAAATACAACAATAATCCTAACTTAAACCTTTGTCCAAATATCAAAACTCAAGGTACCTAGATTGCTCTAACAGGAGTGATCTCCGGAGGGCCTATTGGAGGAGACTCTCATCGAGCAAGAAAAGCCCACACACATTGGCTGGAGAACTACGCCATTGGGACGAATAGCGACAAGCACCAAGGCCATGTTATTTCATTTAGCCCTGACGATCTGGAGGACATGGAAGTCCCCCATGAAGATGCGCTGGTAATCCTCGTAAGGATAGCTAATTACGAGGTTAAGTGCGTCTTTGTTGATACAAGTAGCTACGTCAATATTGTTGGATCGAGAAGCCCGATAGAGGGGGGGGGTGAATATCGGAAAACTTTCGGATTTACGTAAGAGTAGGTGCACAGCGGAAAATGAAATAAAAACAATCACAAAGACACAGTCGATTTACTTGGTTTGGAGCCTGTGTCGACTCCTACTCCAAGGCCCACGGTCGTTGACCGTTTACTTTGGGCAATTCTATATCAGGTGCAAAAATCGTTTACTAAAGATTACAGGATTAGAATGAAGTACAGTAAACGTTAAACTAGCTCTTTTACCGACGTCCGGAGTAGATCGATTATGTCGGGGCAGCAGGACGTCGTCGGCTTGATTTGGAGAGTTTCCGGGGCAAGACGCGAGAGCAGAAGAGCTTTGAGGCGTTGAAAGAATTGATCCTTGAAGCCTTGGTCGAAGGTCCCTTATATAGGGCCTGGGGGCGCCCGGGATGTCGGGGGCGCCCCCCCACGTGGCGTTTGATCCGGTTGTAGCTCGGTCGCCGTCTGATCCCCTTATCCTCGGGATCCGCTTTGACTGGGGCGCCCGCAGCGCTCGGGGTGCCCGGATTGACCGGGTCAAACTCTATCCTTTGGCTTTGCTTGGCTTCGAGGGGTTCGGGTTCGATGTATGCGCATGGGGGCGCCCGGGACGCTGGGGGTGCCCGGGAGCAGCGGGGGCGCCCGGGAGCACGGGGGCGCCCCGAATATGAGCTGTCGAAGCCACTTTACATTTGTTGTGTTTGGTGTTCACCTTGGGGGCGCCCGGGACACTCCGGGCGCCCTGGTCAGCAGTTGCCTCACTCCTTTGAGGCACTCTGAGCTGCAGACTCACGTTCCTTCGGTCCTGCATCCAGGGTTAGTCCAGAACACAATAACATAATAAATTATTAGATTTATACAGCCTTAGCTGTCTTGGTTCTGACTTTGGTCTCCAAAATGGAGCCCTAGGTCGAACCGACGCCTACTGTTCCCTCGACGGGGAACGCGTCCTCACCTACTCCTCTCGGGAGAATTTACCTGATGCCAACCGCTCCATTGGTTGGACTTTTGCCTGACGGTCCTTTGCCAGGGCTTGGATGCCGAGCTGTCCTTCGCCCGGTGCCTAGTAGTCCTTCGCTAGGGCTTTTTACCCTGGCATTCCTTCGCTAGGTGCCTAGCATTCCTTCGCTAGGGCATTGGATACTGGCAGTCCTTCGCCAGTTGCCTAGCAGTCCTTCGCTAGGGCTTTGTATCCTGGCAGTCCTTCGCCAGTGCCTAGCAGTCCTTCGCTAGGGCTTTGTATCCTGGCAGTCCTTCGCCAGTGCCTAGCAGTCCTTCGCTAGGACTTTGTATCCTGGCAGTCCTTCGCCAGTGCCTAGCAGTCCTTCGCTAGGACTTTGTTTCCTGCACACTTAATGAGCATATTAGATAACAAATAACACTTAACTTTGAATCCTTTGCCAATATCAAAATAAGGTTCGATATGGTGCTTCCTGCACCAACAAATATCCTGTACAAGGCGGCTCTGGACCATATGCAAATCGACGAGGATGAGTTGCATCCAATCTCCACCCCGCTCTTCGGCTTCATCGGATACTGAGTGCACCCGATAGGGCAGATCTCCCTGTCTCTGTCGCTAGGGGATGACATGATGGAGAGGATGAGAAGGACACCCTTCATGATCGTGGATGCCCCATCGTCCTACAACGCCATCCTAGGGCATCCAACACTCAGCCTATTCCAGGGGTGGTCTCAGTCTACCACCAGAAGATCAAATTCCCGGTGGGTGAGCAAGTGGCCGAAGTCAAAGGGGACCAGTTGGCTTCCCGGTGGTGCTACTGTGGGGAGGTCAAGACAGAAGCCTGCAAGAACCCGAAGATGTATGAAGCGTTACAAATAGACCTGGCCAATGCTCGAGAAGGAGAAGAGCCTAAAGAAGAATGCAGGGAGGTCGAAAGTGAAGAGGTCCAGATTCATCCTCAACTAGCGGGAGGAATCATGAGGATTGCGGCTGATCTTACACCCGAGATGAGAAGCCATCTTATCAGCTGCTTAAGGGACCATCGGGACGTGTTTGCATGGGATACTGAAGAGATCAAAGGAGTCCCCCTGCCTTGGTCACGCATCGGTTGCATATAACCCTGAGAGGCTGGCCGGTGAAACAGAGACGAAGACACTTTGCTCCCGAGTAAGACAAGATCATCAGGGAAGAAGTCATCAAATTGTTGAAGGACGGACATATAAGAGAAGTTTAATTCCCGACCTAGCTGGCGAATGTTGTACTTCCCTAAGCCCGGGGGTAAATGGCGGGTCTGTATTGATTTTCAAGATTTAAATAAAGTCTACCCTAAAGACTGTTATCCCTTGCCTCACATTGTTTGGCTGGTGGATTCTACCTCTGGTTGTGATTTCATTTCGATGTTGGATACTTATCAGGGGTACCACCAGGTTCCCCTACCTCAGGAATGTTGAGGCAATCGACCCTAAAATGATTGGAAGATCATGGTTTTGATGTGTGTGTGTGAATATGTTTAAGGTTAGAGTGTTATGTTGTATTTGATGTGTGTGATTGAGTTTGCAGGACTTGGAGAATCACACATGGTGAACATATCCGAGGGACGAGAGTCGAGGGAGGAGGACTCCAAGGGCAAGCCGGGAAGTGGACTTTAAGGGCACACGTGATGGGTGGCATGGAGGCAAGCCAAGGGAGGCTTGTGTGCGCATCCGAGGGACGAGAGCCAGAGGAAGATAACTTCAAGGGGCGAGCCAAGGAGTGAACCTGAAGGCACACGTGAAGGAGTATGTGAAGAATGGCTGAAAATGAGTGGGCAGTCGATTGCCAAAACTCACAGAAGGTTTTCAGCCTTCTACCAGTCGACTGGCCCAAAGGCAGTCGACTGGTGTACCCCGAAAACTAGCCGTTGGCTAGCAATTAATGCTAGGCCAGTTGACTGCCCCAGGGGCTGGACAGACTGCGAATTTATCCTGTTCTCCTATAAAATGAGGACCTTTTTGCACGTGAGCGGTACGGTTCCGTATTGTAATGAAGTGCTGCTCGTGTGAAAAGTCCTCTCATCTTCCTCTCTCTTCAATCACTACATTCTGTAAAGAGGAAGACGACTCCGCTGTAAAGGTTTCTCCACTTGAAAGAGATTTTTCATAGTGGAAGTGGTGTACGTGCGTGGATCCTTAGATTAGTCACCCATTTGGGTGGATACCAAGTAAATTTTTATTGTTAGCATTGTTTTATTGTCCTTTGCATATTATTGTTTTCGCTGTGCTAACAACCTTGTAGAGACATCAACGAAAAAGTGTTATTCACCCCCTCTAGCATGCCAGTTGATCTATCAGTTGGTATCAGAGCTGGTTCATTTCCGAAGAACTCACCGTCAACCGGAGCAAAGTTTAAATGGTGTTTCAAGAGGGATACAACACTGCACGACCACCCTTCTTCGATGGGAATGATTTCGCGTACTGGAAAGGTAGGATGCAATATTATCTTATGAACGATATTGAAAATTGGATTAGCATTGTAGATGGATTCGAAGCACCCGTCGATGAAAGAGGGGAACCAACACCCATGAGATCCTGGTCAAAGGAGATCATGAAGAGGGCGCAGTCCAATGCCAAGGCCACCACCACACTTTAGTGCGGGCTCTCAAAGGAGCAACTCAACAAGGTGGGGTCATTCAAGAGCGCCAAGGAATTGTGTGACAAACTGGTGGAACTGAACGAAGGGTCAAACGAGTCCAGAAGAGCAAAGAAGGACCTGCTCGTGGCCCAACTCCAATCCCTGTCCATGAAGAGCAACGAGACTGTCAGCCAGCTACATGGAAGGGTGAAGGAGGTCATCAACGAGCTCCACGTGATTGGAGAAAAGATCGAGAACCGAGATATCGTCAGGTATGTCCTACAAGCCTTCCCAAGAACTACCTTCTGGGCATCCATGGTTGATGCCTACAAAGTATCAAGGGATTTGTCCATAGTTAAATTAGATGATCTATTCTGTGAATTTGAACTGCACGAGCAAGCTGACGTCTCGGCCAAAGAGAAAGGTATTGCTTTTATTGCAGAAAAGGAGAAGAAGAAGAGGAAGGTGAAGAAGAAGGTGATCTACTCTTCCTCATCAGACTCAGAGGAGTCCTGCGCCTCCATGGATAGCGATCAAGAGGCTTTCATGGTAAGAAAGATGTGTAAGACCTTCAAAAGTTTTTCTAACAAATCTTATGCTAGGAAAGGGTCCAAAGGCAAGGGTAAGGCCAAGGACATCATCTGCTATAACTGCCACCAAGAGGGACACATGAAGAACGAGTGCCCTCAACTGAAGAGAAGAGATGACAAGAAGGAGGAGAAGAAGAAAGGAGACAAGAAGAGGTCGAAGGGAAAGGAGAAGGGTGCCACCAACCTCATGGCGACCTGGGATGATCCATCATCTTCAGAGGAGGAAGAAGAGCAAGTTTCACATTTTGCTCTCATGGCAATGGACCGCTCAGACTCATCAGATGATGAAAGAAGCTCAAGCAGTGATGAAAGCGACTCCTCATCATCATCATCCGAGTCAGAAGCTTCGGTAAGTGAGGTAAAGGTGAAGGAGGCCTCAACTATGTGGATAGTAGATAGTGGATGCTCAAGACATATGACCGGAGATGTGAGCAAGTTCACTACTATTAGCTACTTAAGAGAAGGGACGGTCTCCTTTGGAAATAGTGAAAAACTGAGAATTATTGGTAGGGGCACCATTGAGGTATCTCCCATAATTTCCATACATAAAGTACTCTTAATTAAAGATATGAAGTTTAACTTATTTAGTGTGTGTCAATTATGTGATGTGGGCTTTAGGGTTGAATTTCATACTAGGAAGTGCATAATAAGACAAAATGAATCCAATAATGTCATATTAGAAGGGTATAGAGAGGCCAACCTATATTATCTTGATCTTGCTAATGCTACTAACAATTTGGCTAAGTGTTTCATGTCTAAAGAAGAAGAAGGGTGGTTGTGGCATCGGAGGCTTGGACATGTCAACATGAGAAGCATTGCAAGAGTAGCCAAGGAAGAATTGGTGAAGGGGCTACCTATGATCAAGTATGAGAAGACTAAATTGTGTGATGTATGCCAAGAGGGTAAGCAATCAAAATCATCACACAAAGGTAAAATCCTAACCACTACTACTTTGCCATTAGAACTTTTACACATTGATTTGTTTGATTGCCATAGTACTCCCTCACTAGTAGGGAGTAAATATTGTTTAGTTATAGTAGATGATTTTTCTAGGTTCACATTGGTTTTTTTTATGAAACATAAGGATGATACCTTAGAAATATTCATAGGATTTAGTAAAAGGGTAGAGAATGAAAAACACCTTAAAATTAACCGAATTAGGAGTGACCACGGTGGAGAATTCCAAAATTCAAGCTTCACACAATTTTGTGTAGAAAATGGATACAAGCATGAATTTTCATGTCCAAGGACTCCTCAACAAAATGAGGTAGTTGAGAGGAGAAACCGAGCCCTACAAAAAGCTGCTAGGACTATGCTTAATGCATATTCCCTTCCTAGCTACTTTTGGGCCGAAGCGGTTAACACCGCTTGTTACATTCAAAATCGGGTTTTGCTACATCAGTTCCTAGGAAAAACACCCTTTGAATTGTGGAATGGGAGAGTTCTACAAGTCCACTACTTTAGGGTCTTTGGATGTAAAGTTTATATTTTAAATACCAAAGATGACCTAAGGAAGTTTGAGTCAAAAGCCGATGAAGAAATTTTAGTTGGGTACTCATCAAATAGTAGAGGTTATAGAGTTTACAACAAAAGGACAAAAGTGATTGAGGAGTCCTCAAATGTTAAATTTGATGAATCAAAAAATACCTATCCTAGAAAAGTCTCAATTGATAAGGATACAGAAGAGGTCCAACCCCTTGCCCAAAGAATCCAAGACCTACATTTGGAGGGCAATGATCTAGGGGGAGTAAGAAGTACTCTAGAGTGTTGATGCAGTCTGGCCCGGTTGTTGTTCTGGTGTTGACAACGATTTAAGTTTGGTTGAATGAATTCGGGTTAAGTCCAGGTGGATCGGGAGATCGCACGCTGGCATGGGAAAAGACCTAGTGGGACTAGGTGAAGTGGAAAAGACCTAGTGGGACTAGGCACATCTAGTGGGACTAGGTGAAGTGGAAAAGACCTAGTGAGACTAGGCACACCTAGTGGGACTAGGTGAAATCCTGGTGAGTGAAGCCAGGTCCTAGCTTGGGAAGCTAGGTTGACTGAAACCCTGGTGAGTGAAGCCAGGTCCTAGCTTGGGAAGCCAGGTGATTGAAATCCTAGTGAGTGAAGCTAGGTTGAAATCCTGATGAGTGAAGCCGGGTCCTGGTGAGTGAAGCCAGGTGATTGAAATCCTAGTGAGTGAAGCTAGGTTGAAATCCCGGTGAGTGAAGCCGGGTCCTGGTGAGTGAAGCCAGGTGAATGAAATCCCAGTGAGTGAAGCCGGGTCCCGGTGAGTGAAGCCGGGTGACCGAAACCCTGGTGAGTGAAGCCAGGTCCTAGTGAGTGAAGCTAGGTTGAATGAAGTCCCGGTGAGTGAAGCTGGGTATGGAGTCTTGGTCCGGGGGACTGAGCACGAGTCAGAGAAGGCTAGGGAGGCCGTTCTCTTGACTTAGAGTTGAATTGGGAGTCCCTGGATCGGTCTGGTGACCGATCAGGAAGATTGGCACAAACTCCTGTTGTGGATCAGTCTGGTGACCGATCCAGAGGAGGCTGATCGGTCTGGTGATCGATCAGGGAGAGAACAGAAAGGTTTCTGTTGAGCTCCTGATTGTTCTGGTGAACGATCAGGGAGAGGTCAATAGCCTTGGGGAGAAACTCTTGATCGGTCAACTGCATTGATCAAACATCGCGAGCTCCTCACTATGACCGATCAAGCTGGAGCCTGATCGGTCAGGGAGTGGCCTGATCGGTCACCAGACCGATCAGGGAACACCCTGATCGATCAGGTGACTGATCAGTAGGTTCGACCTGCTAAGATGGAAAAACCCTCAACAAAGGGGTGGATCGGTCTGGTGACCGATCCACGACCCGGGATCGATCTGGTGATCAATCACGAGAAGTCGCGATCCCAGTTTTCTCACTGGGGACCGATCAGGCTGGAGCCTGATCGGACTGGGCCTATCCTGATCGGTCTGGTGACCGATCAGAGACCTCTCTGATTAGTCTGGTGACCGATTAGAAGCTGAACTTTAATTCAAAATCGCTGTCAGACTTCTGATCGCGTCTGCGTTTTCTCTGCTACCTGCTGATATTATGTGATATTGTTTGATATACATTTGCTAAGCTTCTGTTGGAGTGTGCAGGCTTTACAGGGATGATTCAAACAATGGAGGATAGTTAAATGGGACTTTCCATTGAGCAGGTTTGGATGGATTCTCTTCTCATCTTACAACGGCTTCTGAGGGGCGGCTGCCGACTGACGGAGGCTCAGCTGAAGAGGTCTTCAGTGGACTGAGTGCTCAGGGGGGTTAGTGGGTTCAGGCTGTGCTCAGAGGATGCTGACGAGGCTTGGCGACGAGGAGAAGAGGCTTAAGATAAAGCTGGAAGCAGAGGAGCGACAAGGAAGAACAGACAGAAACTTGAGGAGTTTGGCTGGGCTGTGTTTTGTGCTCTCTGTTGCTTTGTGCTTAAGCGTTCTTGTTACATCTTTGTGAGCATTCCTTCTTAGTCTCGTGAGCTTATCTTGTATCCTATTGAGACGTTTGTGAAGAGGTTTCTCCACTGAGAAGGAGGCGCTGTTTTATCCGGGTCACTGGGGCTTGATCTGCCGACGATCAAGGGATCGTCCACCTCACGGGCACGCCAAGGAGTAGGGGCAAGTTATCTCTGAACCTTGTACATCACGGTGTTAGCGTCGGTTTGTTTTCTTTCCTGTTTTTGTTCTTTCTCCTGTGTATATTTCCGCTGCTAATCTGATAACGCAGAAGAGTTCAAAGAGAGCAAGAGTTTTGTGTCTGGCTACATTCACCCACCCTCTAGCCATCCAAGCACCAACATAGAGGATGAGGAAGAAGTAGTCAATGAACCCACAACCTCTAGGCCCTTGAGACATCACCAAGATCACCCTATTGACCAAATAGTTGGTGATATAACTCAAGGAGTAAAGACTAGGTCCTATTTTGGAGACCAAACTAGTCAAATAGCCTTAATCTCTCAATTAGAACCTAAGTCTATTGATGAAGCATTGAGAGATGTAGATTGGGTTCTAGCCATGCAAGAAGAACTAAACCAATTTGAGAGAAGTGAGGTTTGGGAGTTGGTTCCTAGGCCCAATGATTTCATAATTGTAACCACAAGATGGGTCTTTAGAAACAAACTATATGGCCAAGGCAAAATCACTAGGAACAAGGCTAGATTGGTAGCTAGGGGGTTTAACCAAGTTGAGGGATTAGATTATGATGAGACTTATGTCCCCGTAGCTAGATTGGAATCCATTAGAATTCTACTCGCCTATGCCACTCACATGAGTTTCACACTTCACCAAATGGATGTGAAGTCGGCATTCCTTAAAGGGATTATTAAGGAAGAGGTCTATGTAGAACAACCCCCCGGGTTTGAGGACCCTAATTATCCAAGACACGTTTACAAATTGAGAAAAGCTTTATATGGATTGAAACAAGCTCCCCGGGCTTGGTATGAAAAGCTTTCTTCATTTCTAGTGTCTAAGGGGTTTAGGAGAGGAACAATTGACCCTACATTGTTCCTAAAATCTAAGGATAAGGACATATTTGTTGCCCAAGTCTATGTAGATGATATCATTTTTGGGTCATCAAATAATTACTTCTTACAAGAATTCATCAAATGTATAGAAGATGAATTTGAGATGAGTCTTGTAGGAGAATTAACCTTCTTTTTAGGACTTCAAGTTAAGCAAACTAATGAAGGAACACATGTTTTTCAAACCAAATATGCTAAGGAAATGCTAAAGAAATTTGGCTTAGAAAATGCTAAGGTAGCATCTACCCCATAGGAACAAATGTAAAAATGGATCGTGACCTTGAAGGGAAAATAGTAGACTCTAAGCAATATAGGAGCATGATTGGTAGCCTACTATATCTAACCGCTAGTAGACCCGATATACTTTTTGCGGTAGGTATGTGTGCAAGGTACCAATCTTGTGCCAAAGAGTCCCATTTAGTTGTAGTCAAGAGGATCCTAAGGTATGTCAAAGGTATCCTCAATGTCGGACTTTGGTATCCTAGAACCCCCTAGTGTTGATCTTATTGGATACACTGACTCGGACTATACGGGTTGTAAGTTAGATAGGAAGAGTACTAGTGGAGGGTGTCAATTCCTTGGGTCTTCCTTAGTTAGTTGGAGTAGTAGGAAACAACCATGCGTTGCCCTATCAACAACGGAGGCGGAATATGTGGCAATAGGTGGGTGTGTTTCCCAACTCCTTTGGATCATGCACACCTTAGAAGATTATGAGTTACATTATACCAAGGTCAAAGTCTTGTGTGATAATGTAAGTACAATCAACTTGACCAAAAATCTGGTTCACCACTCTAGGACAAAACACATTGAAGTGAAGCATTACTTCATTAGAGACCATGTGGCAAAGGGAGACATAGAACTACACTATGTTGAATCAAAGTTGAACCTAGCCAACATTTTTACCAAGCCTCTTCCCGAATTGGAGTTTACATCCTTAAGAAGAAGCCTTGGAATGTGTTGTAGAAGTATAGGATAAACCTTGGGATATTACATTTGAAAAAGTGTGCTTGATCCATTAGAGTGATACATTTGGTTCACTTGTGCTTGTGGCATATTATTGAATCATTAAAAGTATCAAAATATGAAAACTAGACCAATTATGGGGAAGACAAGTGTTTAATCAATTGACACTTTGTCCAAAGATCATAATTGGACATTTTAAACTTTTGAAAACCATTTTATACTTTATATGCTTTGCCATACTTTTAAAAGTTATATGATTACAAAATTAGGTTGTAATTTTGATACAAAACTTAGTGGTTTTCAAGGATTTTGACTTTTTATCAAAAGTCAAACATGTTTGAAATTTTATATGAACTGATATTTTTCCTTGATAGAGTATATAATTTCAAACATGTTTGTAAGTTTTTACAATTTTTTGAATTTTTCCTGAATTTTTGGGACATTTCTGAATTTCGGCATAGAACCTGAAAAATGTCACTGACAGAGTATCAGTCGACTGCCCCATGGGCAGTCGACTGGCACGCCTATTTTCAGATTCTGAAACCTTTTTCAGAAATCCAACTTTCTCTCATGTAATGTCATAGGGTTGGGTTGCTTGTGCAATCCTTTTGATGATGTCAAAGGGGGAGAATGAGTGGTTTAAGTTTGAATTTTGACTTGAAATGGATGGTTCAAAGTATTTTATCTAACTTAGACCTTGGATGATTAAAAATGGAGAAGACATGGATTAAGGGGGAGGCTACCTCTTAGGTTTTGATATGTCTTACATTTTTAATATTGTTTAGTGTTAAGTTGGAACTTAACTTGGATCATGAGTAGAATTGAAAATGGGAAAAGACATGGATTAAGGGGGAGGTTACCTCTTAGGGTTGATATGTCTTATGTTTTTCAATTGCTATCTATTGTTACTGTTATTGTTGGCTGTTATTTATCTCTAAACTTAAACATATTGCCACACATCAAAAAGGGGGAGATTGTTGAGGCAATCGGCCCTAAAATGATTGGAATATCATGGTTTTGATGTGTGTGTGTGAATATGTTTAAGGTTAGAGTGTTATGTTGTATTTGATGTGTGTGATTGAGTATGCAGGACTTGGAGAATCACACATGATGAATATATCCGAGGGACGAGAGCCGAGGGAGGAGGACTCCAAGGGTAAGCCAGTAAGTGGACTTCAAGGGCACACGTGAAGGGTGGCATGGAGGCAAGCCAAGGGAGGCTTGTGTGCGCATCCGAGGGACGAGAGCCAGAAGAAGATGACTTCAAGGGGCGAGCCGAGGAGTGAACCTGAAGGCACACGTGAAGGAGTATGTGAAGAATGTCTGGAAGTGAGTGGGCAGTCGACTGGCCAGAGGGCAGTCGACTGCCAAAACTCACAGAAGGTTTTCAGCCTTCTACCAGTCGACTGGCCCAAAGGCAGTCGACTGGTGTACCCTAAAAACTAGCTGTTGGCTAGCAATTAATGTTAGGCCAGTCGACTACCCCAGGGGCAGTCGACTGGTGCGGGGCTGGATAGACTGCGAGTTTGTCCTGTTCTCCTATAAAAGGAGGACCTTTTTGCACGTGAGCGGTACGGTTTCGTACTGTAACGAAGTGCTGCTCATGTGAAAAGTCCTCTCATCTTCCTCTCTCTTCAATCACTACATTCTGTAAAGAGGAATACAATACCGCTGTAAAGGTTTCTCCACCTGAAGGAGATTTTTCATAGTAGAAGTGGTGTACGTGCGTGGATCCTTGGATTAGTCACCCATTTGGGTGGATACTGATAACTACTATTTTGTTGGTTATTTTAGGCTCTAAAATCCATGTTTGATCCATATTTTACATGCTTAATTTTGAATTTACCCTAGGTTCCATGAATTAATTCTATTTTTTGGGCTTTATTGCAAATCATGTATATTTGAAATATTTTGGCACTAAATTGTGAATCTATTTTTGTAGGCTTGGAAGGATTATGGGCCTAGACCATACTGGATCAAAACTTGAGTCAGAATTGGATCCGGATCGAGTGATCAAGCATCGAATTAATATGGGTCGTCCGATTCAGGAACGGCTAGATCTGAGCCATCTGTGAACTGTTGATCAATCTGAACTAAGGATAAGGCTAATCATGAACTCAGATCAAGATATGAATTTTTCATCCAAATCAGAGATAATTCAGTCGTTGGATCAAGCTCAAGAGGATCTAGACCGTCCATTCAAAGATCAGGTAGATCTGAGCCATCCGTTGCAAATCTGGAAGATCCAAGTTACTGAGAGGCAGATCCTTACCCTTGATTGAGATCTGGAGGGTTTGATTCAGATCGGATGAGATTCATCCAGTGGATGAGTCCTAAACAATCTCGATCGTTCGTTGCTAAGTATTTGAACTTAGTTCTTCTCCCTGATCAGGTTGTCGCGTCTTCGCCGCAGGGTAGTTCTTCGTGTTCTTCATCTTCTTCTTCAATTTTTTTCTCATCCGATCGCGCGACCACATTGATTTCGAACTTGGTTTGAGTTCTAGATCGTCGGAACTACTTCTCCGTGAGGTTTTCAGATCAAACTCGTTGCTGAACAGAGCTAAGTGGGGGTTTCACCAGTTCTGCCATTTGCCTGATCGAATCACCCTTGTGTGCCATTTTTCATCCACCTGTGCAAGTCAGAGGGTTCTTTGAATTGCTCTGACCGTTCCTAAGTCATCACCGTAATCCCACACATCGAGTATGAGGAGATCGGATGGATGTTTCAGCTGGAAGCAAATTTTGAGCTGAATTGATCCCGGAGTCGGAAATTCTATCGATTTGTCAAGCTAGGGGGTTCGTAGCTGACTCTTGTGTGACGACAAGAAGGATTTGTACTCAGGGAAGGGATCGATGATTAGTTTTTGTGAATTTACTTTTCTGAACATCAGTTTACCATTTCTGAATTTTGTATCAAGTGAACATTAGTTTTTCTGAATCTTTTCTGAACATTAGTTTTTGTGAACTTTGCAGCTTGCTTCGCATTCGGCTTGGTTTGAGTTTTAATTCTTGAAGTTAAACACAACTTTTAGTGTACTATTGCACTTGATATCAGTTTTGTTCTCCAAATTCTGCGAATTTACATTGGTTGATTAAGTTCCTCATTGGTTGAGTTCATTAACTGCCATTATCTAGTTTAAGTTCGCCTAGTTAAGTTTCTTTCCTTTTCACTGTGTTTTCATTTCTAATTGCAAACAAAACCCAAATCTTACTTGAAACCTAAAAATATTTGACGACACATGAATTCGAGCTTGAACCAAATATCCTAAACTAGCCCTAGGAAAAATACGACCTGTGGCCCCTTTACTATATTTAAATTGTGAGCTAGGGTTTCCAGTGGAAATATTTAAATTTGAGACCCACATTTGTGACATCTATTCTTGGGTGCATCAGATACCAAGTAAATTTTTGTTGTTAGCATTGTTTAATTGTCCTTTGCATATTATTGTTTTCGTTGCGCTAACAACCTTGTAGAGATATCAACGAAAAAGTGCTATTCACCCCCCCTCTAGCACGCCAGTCGATCTATCAAGGAAGACCAAGAGAAGGTCAGTTTCGGGATGGCAGATCATACCTACTGCTATAATGTCATGTCGTTTGGGTTGCACAATGCAGGGGCAACCTATCAGCGAATGATGGATAAGGTCTTTCGCCACCAGATCAGGAGGAACATTGAAGTATACGTGGATGATATATTGGTCAAGACAGAGAAGGAGAATGAAATGATAGCTGGCCTAGAGGAAACATTCGCCACCTTGAGGGCCAACAAGCTGAAACTAAATCCCGCCAAGTGTTTGTTCGGGGTGAAGAGTGGTCGATTCCCCGGGTACATGGTGACGGAAAGGGGAATTGAGACTAACTCAGAGAAAGTGCAAGTGATCTTCAACATGTCTTCCCCTCGCAATTTCAAGGACGTACAGTGGCTGAATGGTAGAATTACAGCTCTGTCCCGGTTCATCTCCAAATCTGCTGACAGAACCCTACCATTCTTCAAAATTCTGAGGAAGGTTGTTAAGTTCGATTGGGATGATTAGTATGAGAAGGCTTTCACGGATTTAAAAGCATACCTCGTCGAGCTGTCCATCCTCTATAAGCCGTTGGAGGGAGAAATGTTGTTTGTCTACCTGTCCGTGGCTGAACAAGCCATGGGTTCTGCGCTCATTCAGGAAGAAGGTACTACTAGAGCTGTCAAACGGGCCAACCCGTGATGGGGTGGGTCGGCCCGTAGCAGGCCGGCAATTTGGCGAGGCGGGGGCGGGTCGACCCGTCATCTAGGCGGGTTAGGAAATCCCCAACCCAACCCAATCTAAGGCGGGTCGCGGGTTAGGCGGGCCAACCCGCGGGCCCATCAACATATTTTTTAAAAATTTAAAAAAGTAAAAAAAATTCATATATTTAGGTTTCATCAATCTAATATATCAAAAAATATATTTTTTAAATATAAATGGATACAAACGAGTGCTCATGTGATGAAAAGTATTATTTTTTATTTCAAAATTATAACAAAAAAAGATAATAAATTGTCATAAAACTTGACTAACATGTGGTTCTTAACCCGCGGGCCAACCCAAGCCCATCGCGGACCGATCCGTGCGGGTCGCAGACCTAGGCGGGTTGGCCCACAGTGGGCTTTGGTTATTTAAATTCTAACCCAACCCGCTTAAATTGGTTGGCGGGGCGGGCCAACCGACGGGCCCAACCCAAATTGACAACTTTAGGTACTACTCAGTATCCAATCTACTTCTTTGGGCATCTCTTGAAGAACGCAGAAACTTGGTATACTACCCTGGAGAAACTAGCCTATGCTTTAGTACTGATGGCCCGAAGACTTAGGCCATATTTCTTGGCACATCCTATGGTGGTGCTTACTAATAGCCCACTTGGGTGCATCCTCACCAACCCAGAGGCTTCAGGACGGCTGATCAAGTGAATGACAGAGTTGAGCGAGTATGGGATTGAGTACCACCCCCGTACTGCCATCAAGGCACAATCTCTAGCTGATTTTATGCTCGAAGCTGTCCCAGGACCTGAAGTCGATGAAGTATGAAAAATCTACATTGATGGTTCCTCCAACAACAAGAATAACGGGGTCGGAGTTCTGATGATTTCCCCCAGGGGAGATGATTGCAACTATCTATCCGACTCCACTTCCAGATCACCAATAACGAAGCCGAATATGAGGCGATCCTAGCGGGGCTACAAGCGGCCAAGCAAGTGGGAGTTGCTCGGGTTATCTTGCACTCAGACTCTCAGCTTGTGGCTCAACAGATAAAAGGCGAGTTTGAAATTATGAATGAGCGCCTACAAAAGCATGTGTCTATCTATGAGCAGCTGAGGTCCTCTTTCACCAAAGTTATTCTGCAGAAGATATCCCGAATTGACAATGTCAAGGCAGATGAGCTAGACAAATTGGCCATCTCCATTACATCATGGACGCTGGACGAGCCCAACACTCCAGAAGGAACGGTGACCCAGATCAAGGAAGAGGTCGCTGACACTGCATTACCCGACTGGAGAGAGCCCTATGTGGAGTTCTTACGCAGTAGAGCTATGTCGATGGGCGATAAGGAAGTTTGACTTTTCTGTCATAGGACTTCCAGGTTTATGCTGGTCGGGGAGCAGCTATATAAAAGAGCTTTTACCTGACCTTTGCTCAAGTGTATTGGTCCAGGGGAAGTCGACTACAACATGCGAGAGATTCACGAAGGCATATGTGGGAGCTATATTGGGGGAAGATTCATGGCTAGGAAGATTATCCTAGCTGGATACTTTTGGCCCACGCTGCAAGCAGATATCGTCAAATTTGTGGTTGGATGTTAGGTCTGTCAAAAGCATCAACATATCACGCATTGCCCAACGGAACTACTTCGAGCCTCCACTATTTCCTGCCCCGTTGACTAGTGGGGAATGGACATTGTGGGACTTTTTTCGATCAAGCCTTAGCAGAAGATGTTCTTGTTGATGCTGGTCGACTACTTCTCAAAGTGGGTTGAACTTGAACCGCTCGCGCACATCACGGAGGCTTCCATGATGAAAATCCTATGAAAGGATATAGTCTGCAGGTATGATATTCCTTATAGGTTAGTGTCGGATAATGACAAACAATTCGCAGGGCGCAAACTCAGAAAGTGGTGTGAAAGACTGGGTATTCACCAAGCCTTCACTTCAGTCGCATATCCACAAGGCAATGACCAAGCAGAAGTGGTCAACTGGGAGATTATTAGGGGGCTCAAGATAAAGCTGGACCACGTCGGAGACAGTTGGGTCGATGAGCTCCTAAGCATTCTATGGTCGTACTGCACCACTCCCAAAGAAGGAACAGGTCAGAGTCCTTTTAATTTAGTGTATGGAGCGGAAGCGGTAATTTCAGTGGAGATAGGCGATGAGTCTGTCCGGCGACAACACTACATCAAAGAAGACAATGATTAGGAATGACTGATCGACCTGGACCTAGTCGTAGATGTGCGAGACAAAGTGGCCACCTGACTAGTTGCATATCGGCAGCATATGCAGCAAGCGTACAATCACCGAGTGATCACCTGAACTTTCCAAGTTGGAGATAAGGTCTGGAAAAGAATCAAGTCGGTCGGTGACACCGGAAAGCTTAAGCCGCAGTGGAGCAGACCCTACATCATCGTCAAAAAGCTCATTGGAGGTAGCTATTACCTACAAGATCACGAGAGTAAAAAGCTGGATAGGTCGTGACATGCAAATCACCTCCCGTCATATCGTACTCGGTGAGCCTAGTGAGATATAATGTGTATTTGTATGCATGTTTGTACTGCTTTACAGTTTCAGTAATGAAAGAAACAAATGAAATGTCTCATCAAGACCCAATGCAATAGCTTGAAGATCCTACCATCTTGTGGTGCCGAGGATGATCGACCAGGAGTAGCCTAAATCTCTACCGTATCGTGGTGCCGAGGATGCATGGCCAGGAATAGGTGAAGCTTCTACCATCTCGGGTGCCGAGGATGACCGAGATGTGTGGACCTGGTCGTGGTGCCGAGGATGCCCAACCAGGACTAACCTAAATCTCTACCGTCTCGTGGTGCCGAGGATGCCCGAGACGAATAGATCTGGCCAAGGTACCGAGGATGCCCGGCTAGGAACAGGTGAAGCTCCACCGTCTCGTGGTGCCGAGGATGCCCGAGATGTGTGGGCCTGATCGTGATGCCGAGGATGCCCGACCAGGAGTAGCCGAGGATGCCCGACCAGGAGTAGCCGAGGATGCCCAACCAGGAGTAGCCGAGGATGCCCGACCAGGAGTAGCCGAGGATGCCCAACCAGGAGTAACCTAAAGCTCTACCGTCTCGTGGTATCGAGGATGCCCAAGATGAGTAGATCTGGCCGAGGTACTGAGAATGCCCGGCCAGGAACAGGTGAAGCTCCTACCATCTCATGGTGCTGAGGATGCCCAAGATGTGTGGATCTAGTCGTTGTGTCGAGGATGCCCGACCAGGAGTAGCCTAAATCTCTACAGTCTTGTGTTGCTGAGGATGCCCGAGACGGGTTGACCTGACCGAGGAGCCGAGGATGCCCGACCAAAGATGAGTAAGCATGAGCACGGCGCTGAGAAGTGCTGTCGGGAATAACTTGGACCTATATCATCTGGAGTTGCGGACGACACTAGACGTACATCGGCCTGGGTAAAGTGTTGAACAGGCCGAGTCCTGTCCTTGCCCGTGAAGACGATTAGCCTCACATTAAATCCTCATCTATCTCCTGATGTTAGATCTCGCGTGTGTAATGAAGTCTATATGGGAGAAGAAGCAAGGAAGGATACACAGTATATGGGCAACGAGATATAGAAGATGAATGTATTTCATTTATTGGTGAAAGCTAAATTTGGAGTATATCCAATCGAGCACAAAATACAAACATAAGCTGGAATTATATTTGAAGAAAAAGACAAAGAAGACAAATACGCTTTATTCAATTCAGAGTAGATTTCACAAAGTACAGAAGATTAAAAGAGTGAGGCAGAAGACAAATATATTCAAGAAAAGCGGCAAAAGATAAACGCATATTATTTACACATGGATTATAGAAGATTTCATTCAAAATTATAGATTACATCTGAGGTACGTTCAAAAGCAAAAAAAAAATACAAAAAATAAAAGGCATCACAGGTTTGACAATAGTCCTACAGTTCTTTGTCTATAGTCGGGAGCTCATTCCAAACTTAGCCGACACTCATGAAGCTTAGGTCCACCTCCGACTTCAGCACTTTGGCTCTCTGGAGTTGCTGGATGACACCGTTAAAGCCTTGTTTCAGGCGCTTTAGGACCTGTCCAGCCAAGATATCGTCGAATTCGTCGGATTAGAGGAACCTGGCCTTGAACTCGACCTCGGCCTCTGCCTGCCGAGACTCTTCGTCAGCTTTGTATTTTTGTAGTTCCTCTAGAGCTACGTCCCGACCAGTCTTTAGCTCGACCGCCTTGGAGGATAACCGATCCCGTTTTTCTTGGGCTTCCTCGAGTTGCTCCACACTCGCCCGGATTTGCGACTAGGCTCGCTCCGAGTCTTCTTGCAGGAGGCGGATGCCTTCTGACAGCTTCGCCTCCCATTCTTCGGAGTACCCCTTCTCGTGAGCCAAGTGGCTCACCTCGTTAGTGAGGATCTTTGCTAGCTCTGATAGGAGGTGATCTCGGTAGCGAGAGCTATGCAGCAAGGACTCAAAGGCCAGCAGGGAGTTCATGTAGTACTCCACCTTAAGCCGAAGACCCCTACTGATCTCTGCCTGCATTAGACCTTCCTCGCGAGCTAGATAGACCTCTGCCTCTAATTCAACTACCTGTTGGTGCAAGGCGCCGGTCTCCTGCTCGGAGGATAGGTGGATGCCCATGATAAGGCAGTCAGACGTGGCCTGCCATAGCAAATAAAAAGAGTTAGAAAAAGTAAACAATGATAAGAGGAAAGCACAACATCTTTACCTTGAGGAGCAACTCGTGAAGATTGGTGAGTAACCCAGCCGAAGTGCCTGAGGTCCCCCCTCTCGTGACTGTGCGGCTCCTCCGGGAAGACTTTCCTTCGTGGAGGTAGATGGGTTGGATTTAAGGCGCTTCGAAGGGCACTCGGGAGAGCCCTGGGATATCCTCCTCTATACTGGAGGCTCCCCCAGAAGTATGACCCTCTGCTGATGCCTCCTTCAACTCCACTGGTCGAGGGTGTTAGTAGAAGCCTTAGAGCCAATTATGTGATGATTGACTATGGACCTTTTGTATCATATTCTATCATTAATAAAGGCATGTTTGGTTATTATACTTACTTTATACTTGTGCCAAATAACTAAGTATAATAATGTCCTTGGGTAGTAGATTCTTATCTACATCATATCGATTGGTTGAATCGATAGTGAGATGATGTAGAGATACTACACTAAACTATTTCTAGTCAAGCATTAATATTCAAGGACAATATTAATGCATGGAAACTAGCATGTAGGTCAATTGATGACTTGAGCTCACAAGTCATGGATATGTGATATCAAGTTGACACATTGGTATACATTAGAGAATGCGTACTGAATTGACCCGCCATGAGAAAGTTTCATAGATTGTCATATGAGTGTCATAAACTTTCTCATGTGACTATTAGTATGAATAGTCCTTAGACCTAAAGTCATTACAGTTTCCTACATAAGGAGTTATGTACTTTGGTATCGTCAAACGTCACCCGTAACAGGGTGGACTATAAAGGCGATCACTGGGTATATAATAAATTATGTTGAGGGATGTGAATGATGTAGATGAGATCTATCCCTCTCATATAATGGGAGTGATATCTGTGGGCCCCTTGATTGAGTATGACTACTAAAACGCATGGTCATGCTCAAATGAGTTAATATGAGATATTGAGTTCATTTGTTTGAGTGAGTCTACTCGGGGATCAAGAAACACAAAGATTGATCGAGGATGACACGGTCTATGTCACATTGATCAATCTAGATATCGAGGATAGAAGGACAAGGTCATACATTATCATAGTCATGGAGATTAAGTCGGATCTCGACTTTTCTTGTTACTTGGGTAGCAATGATGCATTGCTAGATGCCGCTCATTGTTTATGTGTCTAAAGCGGTTTATGCGCATTGCCAATGTTACGAGAACCTATTGGGACACACACTAAGGACACGATGCTTCGGGAGCTCGGGAGACCTGGTCGGGAGCTCGGGTCAGGAGCTCGGGAGACTTGGTCCGGAGCTTGGTGGCCCTAGTCGGGAACTTATGAGATATTAATTTGTTAAAGTGTTTAATGAATTAATAATAATGAAAAAGGAAAAGTCTCTCTTCATTAAATGAAGAGAAGTGGAAGAGTCACATGAGAAGATGTGTTCTTTATTGACTTTCATGAAGGGAAGCTAAAGAGACAAAAGCCTCTTCATATTCATGGGATGAGTATAAAAGAGGGTTTAGTCATTTTGAATGATAGAGTTTTTCCCTCTTCCCTTCCTCTCTTCTTCCTCTTCTCCCTCTTGGCCGAAACCCTTTTTGGGATTCTTGGTGCTTCTGCGAACTACCTCAAGTTGCTAGCACAACTAAGGTAGTTCTTCCTGAAGTTTAGAGATCGTGTCCGTGTGGATACGCATAGAGGCATGGGCGCTTAAACGTGCAGGAGATCCGACGTACCCTGGACGAGTGGGATAAACGAAAGGGCACGCATCAAAGGTATATCTATGAGAGAAGTACTTGTAGATCGGCTTTATACGAGTTTTTCATTCGCATGGATTTCTCGAGGGATCTTGTTTCGCTGCGTTTTTGTGTTTATGTCACCGGGAGATCCCTACAGAGGGCCCAGGGAGGCCGCCTTCTTCGCCGCCTTTACCTTCCGACGCAGGTGGGCACTGGTGAGAGCGGGCTCAGCGAGTCTCACTTTCTTTCCCTTTGGGCTGTTGGAGGCTTCGGCGACTTCGGAGCGGACCACGGCCTCACTCGCCGACGTCGCAATGGCTGGTACCGCCTTCCGGTAGTGCATGGAGAGAGGAACAGTGTCCTCCTCACCTGTAGTCGCCCTGACCGAGCTAGTTCTTTTCCGGAGAGGAGCCGAAGGGACCATAGGTTTTCGATTGGGGTCTTCTGGCACGTTTTCTTACTCCTCACCTCCTCAGCAGGTAAAATGAGGCTCAGCGGCTTGGTGGGTGGTCAGCTTGCTGTCCCAGTTGGCCCTGTCATCAGTACAGGAGCTTGGACTGGCAGTCCTTTGTCGCCACCTCCCTCCTCAGATGCCACATTAATGTCAGAGGGCTTGATAGTGTTCTGCTCCTCGTCGAGGATCTGCTCGGAGCCCTCGGAAGACTCGGTCGCAGAGGGGAGAGCAGTTGGAGGAGGAGCCAAGGCCTGTTCATCCACAAGCTCCCACTTGAAAAGCTTGCTCATGGCCTAGGAAAGCATGACGTTTTCTGCAACACAAATAACAAAATATCAGTTAGCATAGATAAGTGATAAATAAAACAATGCACGTACAGAGGTCGGGGTTGAGACAGGTGACTTTGGGACTGATCCCAGCCCGGTACATGAGCTCCTTGCAGGAAACCAGGCTGGGTCCATGGCACTCCATCCCAACCAGAATACTTCTGGCTCACTGGTATCCCAGATCTTGTTGGAAATCGTCTAGGTCAGGTGGTGAAGGTAGATCCTCACGCCAACGTGTCAGACATAACGAGCGCTCGACGAGTTGGATGAAGAAAAAGCTCTCCTTCCATCCCTTATGGGAGGAAGGGAGGCTGCCGATAAATTTATGGCTTGGACGGGTGGTGAAACTGAAGGCCCCCCTAGACGCTATATATGGAAAGAAGAAATAGTGGAAGGAACCGGGGGGGGGGGGGGGGGGAGGGTATGTTGAAGAAATTTGAAGAGAATGGATGTCCCGCTCATCTGGGCGAAGGCATTTGGAGTCATCTGGTGCAAAGACACATCAAAAAATTGGGAGATGGCCATGAAGAAGGGAGGGATTGTAAAACGGAGACCGAATTCTACCTGCCCTAAGAAAAAAGTGAAAAAAACCTACGGAATGCTCTACGGGGGGCTGGTCAAGATTGGGAATCCTGACCTATAAGTCTGCCGGAATGCCGTAGGCCTCACAAGTGGGTCTCAGAGTGGCGGACTTAAGCTTCGACGAACTGGCCTCATACCACTCCGAGTGATAAGCCTTCTTCTCTTTGGGCTTTCTCTTCTTACCCTGGTCTCTCTACCCTTTTCCCTCCTTGCTCATGTCTTTGAATGAAAGAGGGAGAAGAAGATGGAAGGTGAATGGAACTTACCCGTGGAGAAGAAACCCTAGCGAAAGAAGAAGCTAGTAGACAATAGCGGGATGCACAAGCTCTGATAATCGACAATGCAAGAAGATGAAAGGACGCTTTCGCCTCCTCTTTTTATAGAGAAGAAGCTGCTCTCGTGTGGACAATAGGGGCACAACATGTGGACGGTGATGACTGCAAATCTCCTGGCGTCACCCCTCTTTATGGTCGTCATTTGATATGGCCTTGCGGCATGTATCAGAAGGAGATCACGAAGAAAAGATCTGGTCACGTGGCAATGTTATACTCGCTGAAATGTTTCCTCGCCATTAAGATATCCCATGCGTTTTTAATGGGCAATAGTCAACTATCATTGCCGGGCCTCGTAACTCACAGGGACTTTTGGACTAATTCAAAGGACCGCCTCGGGCTAAGGGACAAATGTTTCGATTCCTCAAACCCGACAAGCCACTAAGAGAGAAGGAATGACAACATGGACCCCGCAGACACGTAGCTGCCTCTCGTTGTACCACCAGCCTAATCAGTCAGTCACACTTCCTTCAATTAGATTTGAAGAGGGGATTTGTGATAGGGATGAGCATCCCGGGGTGGGCATGTGGCACGGGGAAACTACGTGGCAGGGCCCGCCTAACCTGAGCTCCGAGGTCAGATCGAGACTATCTCGGGAGAATGGATCAAAGCCCCTAGGACATACCGATATAGTCCCCGAGGTCAGACTGAGACTATCTCGGGAGAATGGATCAAAGCCCCTAGGACAGACCGAGATAGTCCCCGAGGTCAGACCGAGACTATCTTGGGAGAATGGATCAGAGCCCTGAGGTCATACCGAGACTATCTCGGGAGAATAGATCAGAGCCCTGAGGTCAGATCGGCAATCGAGCTCTCGAGACTACCTCGGGATAACAGACGAAAGCCCCCAAGGTCAGGCCGAGTATCGGGCTCTCGAGACCATCTTGGTAAAATAAATAAAGGCCCTGAGGTCAGCTCAGGAGATGTTACTCCGAGATTGGCTCGGGAGAGTAGAGCTCAAAGATCAACATAGGAGTCAGAAAGGCCGACTTCAAGTAGCCGTTCCTCTTTCCAGAACAGGAAAGTCATTGGATAATTATTGTCCGCAACGCGCAGCAATTAAGGTCTTAATTATCGTAGTGACCATTACCAAAAGATAGGATATCTATCAAGTAACTGATGATTAAGGGACGTAGAGGAGAACGTGGCGACACGTGTGACCAAAATCTTAGGTATATAAGATGTCTCGTCATCCAGGTAAAGCGAGTAAACTTTTCGAACTTAAAACAAATTTTGATTTCTCGTTGTCCTTTGAAACGAGATAAGATTCCTGATTTGAGCGTCGGAGTGAGCTCCACCGGAAAATCTTCCGGTGTGTTCCCTTTAACGCTCGTGTTAATCTCGCAGGGTGTGAGCATCTTCTCTCCATCATCATCGTCGTGAGCTACACTTTGATGACTTGTCATCCCCGTCATCCCCGTCATTTCCTTCCGAAACATTAACTTATAAAAAAAAATACAATTTTATCCTTTAAGAAAATTATCCACAGTTTGTCTATGCTTGTTTTTCGTACTTATTTAATAATTTAATACATGCAATTTTCAGATGCTTTTTAATTATTACTAATAAGCTGCATTTTTTACACAAATTTTATTTAAATTGAAAATGATTTTTTCCATTCAAATTTTTTATTATAGTCAGGATTTCTTTTGCTGCAACTTTTAATTATTTTAGCATTCTCAACTTTATAAATTTGATCTCCTCTCCAATAATAATCAATATATTTGGAAAGAGAAATATGGAGCTAATTATCAGTTACTTAGTCATCTCGGGGTGGACTTGTGATGAGAATGAGTATCTCGGGATAGACACGTGATACGGAGAAGCTATATATTAGGGTCCGTCAGGCCGAAACTTTGAGGTCAGACCAAGACTATCTCGGGAGAACAGGCAAAAGCCCTCGAGATCAGACCGGATGTCGGGCGCCCGAGACTAGCTTGAGAGAACAGATGAAAGCCCCCGAGATTAGTTCGGGTGTCAGGCCTCAAGATCCTCTCGGTAAAACAAATGAAGGTCCCGAGTTCAGCTCGGGAGATGAGACCCTGAGACCGACTCGGGAGAGTAGAACCCAAATATCAATATATCAGATAGCTCGACTTCAAGTAGTCGTTCCTCTTTCTAGAACAGGAAAGTTATCGGATAATTATTGTCTACTACACGTGGCAATTAAGGCCTTAATGATCGCAGTGGTCATTGCCTAAAAGATATCACTTAACCAATGATTAGGGAACGTGGAGGAGAACGTGGAGACACGTGTGACCAAAACCTCAGGTATATAAGGTGCTTCGGCATCCAAGTAAAGGGAGGAGCTTTTCGAATTTAATCAAATTCTGATTCCTCGTTGTTCTCCTAAGAGAATTCAGATTCCTGACTTGAGCATCAGAGTGAGTTCCGGCGGAAAACATTTCGGTGTGTTTCCATTAACACTTGTGTTAATCTCATGGGGTGCGATCGTCTTTTCCCCGTCACTGTTCTCGTGAGCTACGCTTTAATGACTCATCATCCGTATCATTCTCTTCCATAACACTATAGTATTGTATTCCATGAACAACACAACATTATACTATTTATATCATCAAATGATGGTGTTGTTTTACAATGATCAACACCATTCTGGTGCTTTTATTTGAAGAGCTGAACCATAATATTTTGATGTTGATATCACAATAGGGAAGTGTTAGTTTCCAATGATCATCACCATTTTAGTGTTGTTATTTGAAGATTGGCAGAATGATTTTTTATTGATATCACAAACGATTACTGATATTATTTTCATTGATATCACAAAAGAGTGGTGTCAACATCACTTTAGTGATGTTATTCGAACAACATAATCATAATGATGCTGCATGGTTACACAGATTAAAATCTATGTGATGTTGTCGTTCAAAAATAAGAATCACAAGAGTGCTAGTTGTAAGAAATCAACCCTAAGGTTGTGATATTTTAATTAAATAATTATCAAGGTGGTGACAATTTAATCAAAACAATACAAAAGTATTTTTTTAGTTATTTAATTTTAAATTTTATTTTATTTTTATTTTAAAATTAACTATTTTAAAAATATAATAATATTTATTCTTATTAAAATTTTTAAATTTTATAATTTTTATTAATATTCTTTTGTATTTTTATTAAAATTCTAAAATTTTCAAAAAATGGATAAATTTAGGAGATGATAGTTTAATGGCTTAAATTACAAAACAAAGCGGGCATTTTAAAGTCATAACATGTTGATGAAATAATTAATTTTTTTTATTTTGTTCGGTTTAAATAAAAATGTTTTTTTTAATGTAAGGTGGAAAGATAGGGAGATATATAATAAAAAATAAGTCATTTGAAGTTAACCAAGTATTCACGAGTGTAGTGGAGCAATGAATCGTTCATATTTTCTAATTTATTTTAATAATCGATGAAAATAAATTGATTATTTTTAAAATTAATAATTTGGAGAATTAAATATTTAAATTTAAAAAATCCTTTAAAATTCTGAAACTGCGACTCGTTGGGATTCTTTTAGACCATTGTCATATTTTATATTATTAAGAATATTCGTATTGATTTAATCATTAATATACTTTAAAAACACAAAATGAATCATGTATCATATATTTATTATATTAATATTTCTTCCTTCAAATAAAAGGTGAATTTTGGGACGTTGAATTTTTAAACTGTACATTATAAACATTTTTCGATTTACTTTAGTATTGATGGGAAATTTTTATGAACCGGACGATCACCCAAGGTTCGACGTTATCCTACCTCGTTAATCATTTTTTATTATATTAATATTTCATCTCAAAGACTATAGTGCAATGGAAGATGCAAGTTGTTATCCCAGATATCCACAATTTGATTCTTAACTATGACATATTTTATAAGAATTTTTCTTCCAAATAAAATACGACTTTTTACCAAAGGGCGTACCCAAGAATTGATATTTATCAAAAGGCGTACCATGGTTTCATTATTACCAAAGGGCGCACCTATTTTAGTGAACTTCCTCTTCTATCCCTCCTGCCAAATACTGCATGCTTTTTCTTTTTCTTTCTCATTCTCAATAACGAATTCCGAGACAATTGTACATGTTTTTTCAAATTTTTCATTTTAAAATAATATATTATGAAATCGGCTAAAAAGTAAAGTAAAGAAATAAAAAATATTTCAGTTAAAAAAAATATCTCTTTCAACGTGATTGCAAAAATATAAAGAGATGATTTTTTATATTTGATTAATATAAATTAATATATTAAATAATATTTAATAAATATATTAATATATAAAAAACCTATCAAAATACGTAATCTCATATTCAAACGCAGGGTCTAAAATCGCGTTAGGAGGGCCTGAATACATATGTATTCAGGCCCAAGGAAGGCTTGAATACATTTGTATTCAGGCCCTGAGCAGGGCCTGAAATCAACTGATTTCAGGCCCTGTGTCAGGCTGAAATCATGTATTATGATAGGTTTTTTTACGTAAACCTGAAACGTAAAGAAACATCTCTTTATATTTCTGAAATCATAATAAAAATCGTTGAGAAACACTAACTTACGTGAGCTCAGAAATAAAAAACATCTCTTTAGAAATATAAAGAGATTACTTATTTCACGTAAAGAGATATTTGGTTAAATGACAAGAACAAGTATTGCAGATGAGACTTCAAATCCGTCTAGTGCATTTGGTTAAATGGAAAGCAAAGAACAAGTATTGCAAGTAATCTGTAATTCAAGCCGAGGTGAGAAAGAAAGAAAGAAGATGTTTTTATTGTTTCTCTTTGTATTTTTAAAGAGATGTTTCTTATTTCTGAGCTCACATAAGGTAGTCTTTCTCAATTATTTTTATTGTGATTTCAGAAATATAAAGAGATGTTTCTTTACATTTCAGACTTACGTAAAAAAATTTATCAAAACACATGATTTCAGGCTGACGCAGGGCCTGAAATCAATTGATTTCAGGCCCTGCTCAGGGCCTGAATATAAATGTATTCAGGCCCAAGAAGGGCCTGAATACAAATATATTCATACCCACCTAGGGCCTGAACACAGATGTGTTCAGGCCTTAGGAGTTGATTTTATTAAGTTGATTTTTATCAACTTGATTCTACATTTATTTCTATATAAATGATAGTAAAACTTGATAAAAATTAATTTTTATAAAAAATAATTCCTTGCAGATTCTGTATCAACTTGATTTTAAAAAACTATCAGTGGGTTTATAAATTATGTTGCAATAGGAATTTTTTAGGTCTATTAGTGGGTTTTCACCAAAACCCACTGATGGATCTAAGATATTTGGATTTCGCAAAATCCAATATCAATAGTTAGAGTTGAGCTAGGAGATGATATTTTTGGTGTCCAAACTTCTAATGATTATAAATTATGTTGCAATATGAGTTTTTTAGGTCTATCAGTGAGTTTTCACCAAAACCCACTGATGAACTTAGGATATTTGGATTTCTCAAAACCAATATCAATAGTTAGAGTTTAGCTAGGAGATGATATTTTTGGTGTCCAAACTTTTAATGATTATAAATTATGTTGCAATAGGAGTTTTTTAGTCTATCAGTGGGTTTTCACCAAAATCCACTGATGTTCTCATACCGTATCAATTGACACAGAACGATGCAGGAACAATATAGAATCATAGCTTGTTTTAGTAAATCATCCTTATATCTTTAATTTTGCTAATCAATATATATTATTATCTCTCTTAATTATTTCTTTTATATTTATTAATTTTATAAAATCATGCAGGGCCTAAAATCTTTGATTTCAGGCCCTGCGTCGGCCTAAAATTATGTGTTTTGATAGGTTTTTTTACGTAAGTCTGAAATGTAAAGAAATATCTCTTTATATTTCTGAAATCATAATAAAAATCGCTTAAATTTAAACAACTTTACATTCTGGTCCCTCAAATTTTCAATATCTTAACATGCGATGACTAAGTAACTTATAATTAGCTCCATATTCTCTTTCCAAATATATTGATTATTATTGGAGAGGAGATCATATTTATAAAGTTGAGAATGCTAAAATTATTAAAAGTTGCAGCAAAAGAAATCTTGACTATAATAAAAAATTTGAATGGAAAAATCATTTTCAATTTAAATAAAATTTGTGTTAAAAATGCAACTTAATTAGTAATAATTAAAAAGCATCTGAAAATTGCATGTATTAAATTATTAAATAAGTACGAAAAACAACCATAGAGCAACTGTGGATAATTTTCTTAAAGGATAAAATTGTATTTTTTTATAAGTAAATGTTCCGAAGGGGAACGATGCGGACGACGAGTCACCAAAGCATAGCCCACGATGACGGTGATAGAGAGAAGATGCTCACGTCTTACGAGATTAACACGAGCGTTAAAGGGAACACACCGGATGATTTTCCGGTAGAGTCCACTCCGTCGCTCAAGTCAGGAATCTTATCTCTTTTCGGAGGACAACGAAAAATCAAAATTTGCTCTAAGTTCGGAAAGTTTACCCCCTCTACTTGGATGACGAGGCATCTTATATACCTAAGGTTTCGGTCACACGTGTCCCCACGTTCTCCTCTACGTTCCTTAATCATCGGTTACTTGATAGATATCTTATCTTTTGATAACGGCCGCTGCGATCATTAAGATCTTAATTGCCGTGCGTTGCAGACAATAATTATTCGATAACTTTCCTGTTATGGAAAGAGGAACGACTATTTGAAGTCGGGCTTTCTGACTCCTATGTTGATCTTTGGGCTCCACTCTCCGGAGCCAGTCTCGGAGTAGCATCTCCCGAGCTAAGTTCAGGGCCTTCATTTATTTTACCAAGATGGTCTCGAGAGCTCGATACCCGGCCTGACCTCGGGGGCTTTCGTCTGTTCTCCCGAGGTAGTCTCGGGAGCTCTACCGGACTGACCTCGGGGCTCTGATCCATTCTTCCGAGATAGTCTCGGTCTGACCTCAGGGCTCTAATCCATTCTCCTGAAATAGTCTCGGTCTGACCTCAGGGCTTTAATCCATTCTCCCGAGATAGTCTCGGTCTGACCTCAAAGCTCCAGCCTGGCGGGCCTACCACGTAACTTTTCCGTGTTAGGATATATACTAAAAGCCTAGCTTTTGTATGAACATCTACATTTTGAAATGAGAATCACATGATCATTGTTTGTATTTTATATTTATTATATGTGTGTATATTGTCTGATACTTTACATTGTAGATAACATGGTGTGAGGTGTCACACAGAAGATCATGTTATCAGTCTCTTATAGAGTATAAGTAGTGGCTCACAACCGAGATGGTTTTGGACAAACCATTGGGATGGTTGTAGTGTAATTTGATATTGGTCTATCTTGACCATAGAATTACACTAGTACATTTTGTGTGTATTGAGTAGGACCGATATAGAGGTGATTCAATTTATATTGACTATATAATTGAATTAGACCTTAGATATTATGGTGTATATGCTCTTAATCCCGATATATTAACGGGCACATGCACTTAATATCTATTTCTTTGATTTACTAGTGGGCGAGATTTATTTGTTAAATCGATATGCTTGGCAAATTGGAAAATAATATTATTTATATGGTGTGTCGTTGATTATAGAAGGAAACTGTGTCCTATATATTAGGATAATGATGTCTCCTTGAGGAGCTCATAAAGTTTATCATGTAAATCCTGTAGGTGGACTTTGTCCGATATGATGATAAGGTTGAGTGGTACTACTCATAGAGTTAGATATTAATTAATTAAATTATCAATAGTTTAATTAATTAATGGGAATTCGAGATCTTAAACACGGGGAGAATTTGTACACATAATATGGTGGAGCCCATATTTATTTATGGGGATTGGTGAGGTAGTTCAATGATAATCCTTTAGTGGATTGAATTATCATTAATGGATCGGGCTTTGATCCATTAGGAAACCAAGACCCAACTTCTCCTCATGGTCCTTATTGTAGCCTATATATATCTCATGAGTCATGAGACCAAGGCAAACCATCCGAGATAACCCTAAGCCCATCTCTTTTCTCTCCCTCTAATATTCTCTCTCCTAGGGCGGCAATAGAGAAGAAAGAAAAGGAGGTGGCACAAGGGAAGAGAAGAGCTCGTTTCTTCTTCCTTATCCCTTCATCTTCCTCTTCTCTTTTGCCCTAGAGTGTGCGGCAGCGAGGAGAAGGCGGCGCCGCAACCTAACTCTTGGAGTTGGCCGGCGGCGAGCAAGGAGGAGAGGGAAGGTGGTCGGGCGACTAGGGTTTGGGAGGAGAGAATTCTTTCTCTCTTCCTCTTCTTCTTCATCCTTCCTTCTTTCCTTAGCCAGTGCAACATCTTGTGGTGGCCGACAGCGCAAGGAACTTTGGTGGTCAGCGGTGCAGGGAGCTTTAATGATCGATGCAACCAAAGAGGCTTCCCTTCTTCTTAGAGTTTCGGCGGCAAGGATAGAGGAAGAAGGTGTCTTGGTGACTTCATTTATTGGAACATTGTCACCCACACTGTTGAGGCAATCTATGGTCCGGAGTGACCATGTGTTTTGATATTTGGGCAAACGGTTTAGGTTAGGTTTACCCTTGTGATCTAATATGTGTATTTGAGTGTGCAGGATGTACATGTTATATATATTGACTTAGTTGGACGGCTTCGGTACGGTGAAGAGTGGCATGGAGACAAGCTGGAGGCTTGTATGCACCCGAGGGACCATGGATAGCAGGGATGATGAGCCGAGGGGTGTGGACTTCGAGGCGTACGTGAAGGATGGCATGGAGATAAGTTAGAGGCTTGTGTGCATCCGAGGGACGAGGGCCGAAGACGAAGAGGGCGCTAAGGTAATAGTTAAGGCTGCTAATGAAGAGTCAGCTGAGTCATGAAGGGACGAGAGCCGAGGGAGGAGGACTCCGAGGGAAAGCCGGGAAGTGGACTTCAAAGGGCACACATGAAGGGTGACATGGAGGCAAGCCAAGGGAAGGCTTGTGTGCGCATCCGAGGGATGATAACTGGTGGAAGAGGACTTCAAGGGGCAAGCCAAGAGAGTGTACCTGAAGGCACACGTGGAGGAGGGTCGTTGAAGTGAGGATAAGTGTTTGTATAGGTTGGGCAGGCGAATGGGAGAAAGGCAGTCGACTGCCAGCACAAACAGAAACTCACAGAATATAATCGACCCGAGACCAGTTGATTGCCCTGGGAGCAGTCGACTGGTGAGCTCAAAAACTAGCCGTTGAGAGAGTCGTTGGCTGGCTAGTTGAGTGGGACCAGCCAACTGGTAAATGACCAGTCGACTGGTGGCGAGGGTTTCAGTTTTGAGTTCTATTTAAGAGAACTCGGGTTGAGCTGAGAACTCTTGACGAAATGAGCTTGATTAGAGCTCATTAGTAGTCATAGTGCTCAGATAGTGTGTTCAAGGTTGTTGTGAGGTTTCTCCACCTACAAGGAGCTACACGAGCTAGCTGGAGGGCATCCTGGGAGTGATCCTCCGAAGGATCGAGGGATCGTCCACCTCACGGACTGTCATGGAGTAGGAGTCTTTATCTCCGAACCATGTAAATAGGTTTGTTAGCATTGTTTAGTTGTTTAGTTTCATTTTAGTATATTCTGCTTGCGCAACTAACAACGTAGGTAGAAAAGAAAATCGAAAAATTGCTATTCACCCCCCTCTAGCAAGGCGTATCGATCTAACAAGTGGTATCAGAGCGAAGGACTGCTCTTATTGGACTAACCGCCAAAGGAGCACAAGCTAGAGGAAGAACAATGGAAGACGAGCTAGGAGATGGCATCTACACTCCACCCCCCTACGACCATGAAGATTTCGGATATTGGAAGACAAGGATAGAAACATGGTTCGGAATGGAGTGGGACCTTAGGATTGTGTTTGAAGAACCATTTGAAATTCCTAGAGATAAGCATGGGAAGAAGCTCTGACCAAGATGTTGGAATCAAGAGCAACAAAATCAATCAAAGACAAATGAAAAGGTAATTCCAATTTTACTTAGTATTATGCCTAACAATGTAATTAGTGGTGTAGGAAAATATCAAAACGCATATGAGCTATGGAACAAGTTGGTAGCATTTCATGATAGTTCTACAGTAGCTCAAATAATAGAAGAACCCAAAGAAGTGAGTTCAATAGCCCAAGAAGACCAAGAAGAAAAGGAGTTGTCAATTTTATCAAGTGAAGTGGAAAAGGAAAGTGAGAGATCGTCTACTTCATCAAGGGAAGAGGAAGAGGTCTCAACGTCAAGAATTGAGGGGGAGGAGAGACCCTCATCAATCCCGGAGCAAGAAGAAGCTCTCCAACCTCCACCAAAGCAAAGACCAAGGATCATATCATATGCTTTGGGTGCAATGAAAAGGGACACTACAAGGACAAGTGTCCAAAGAGTAAGAAAAAGGAGGTAAAACCTAAACCCATTTCAATTGCTTTTAAATCTAATATGGGTTGTAGGAATGGAGAAGCCCAAGAGAAGAGAAAGAAAATTAGATGCTTCAGGTGTGGTGAGCTAGGACACTACCACACGAAGTGCCCAAAAAGTGGAGAGCTCAAGAAAATGGAGCACTTGAGAAGATGGGAGGAAGAGGAGAAGAAAAGAAGCTCACATCAAGGGGGAGCTACAAGGGTAAGGAAGGTAATTCCTAACCTTAAGTTAAAATGTAATTCAAATTCAAGTTCCTCCATGAATGTTAAAAATAGTGTCAATTATTCATTCATGTATGCTAGAAATAATGAAAAATGCTTGCTTATGCATAATCATGGATTTAGGTATAACGATAGGAATAGGGTTAACAAGGTAAATCAAAACTCTAGGAGAACCATGTATCATGATAAACCCAAGACCTTTGTATCTAAGGATCAAGACATAAATCCCAAAAAGGGTAGACATATGCCTAGAAAGATGGGTAGGTCTAGGAGTGTCCAAGATGGACATGTGGGTTTTAGGGTTAAAAGTCTAGAAAGGGAAAATCAAGCCTTGAGGGCAAGACTTGATAAATTGGAAAAGACCCTAGAAAAATTCATGGTTGGATCTAAGGGTTTAGATACGGCGTTGGGTAGTTTAAAACCCAACTATGATAGATCGGGGTTGGGATACCGGTCTAAAGTCTCCAATGCCAATGGAAAGAAGTATGCTAGGGAAGTATATAATTATGGCAAGAAGGAGAAGCCTAAAAATGGTAAGGGGGTGCCATTCAATGGGAAAGAAAATGACTTAACGAAAGATAATGTGTCTAAGGTTAAGAGGGTTCATTTTATAGGCCAAGAATCAATGGGGATACACCGGTGTGGTTTAGTATGGATTGAGTCACCTAGGGATGTGGCTAGGGCTAAGAGCTTAAGGGGGAGCTCTAGGGGCCTTTGGAATCCATGGTAAGTGGATCTCAAGAGATGGTTCTTTTAGAAAGTCTAGGTGGACTAGGAAATGTGTCAAAGGGTTTGGAAGACTAAGGTGAGTCTTAATCCTAGGGAATTGGCACATAAAAAAGAATTTATGGAGGAAAAGATGAAAATGATATTATATTTGATAAAAATTAAGTTTTAATGGGTAGATGCCTTAGAACTCAGTGCTAGAAATGTATTATGGTCAGAAATTAGAAGATATATCAAGGAGAGACCTAACTTAGAACTTTTGGATAAACTTAAACGATACAATTTAGGAAGGGTTGAATTTCATGCCAATCTTGGGATCCGAAGTAGATTTGTTTGAAAATATATTTTCCCAAGTAGACATAGGCTCCACAAATCTCTTCACGAAATTTTAGATTTTTTGGATATTTATGGAATTAATTAGGCATTTCTGAAATTAGGCTGAAAACTTGAAATTCGGGTATCAGATGACTGGTAAATAACCAGTCGACTGATCCAGGGTGAATTCAGAACTGGGAACCTTCTGTTTGTTTTGCTAGTCAACTGCCCCAGGGGCAGTCGACTAATCCATAAGGTTAGGTAGAAAAGGCAGATTGGCTAATAAGAAATTGTAAAATTGAAAGCATAGGAAAGTGTCATGTTATCTTGTGAAATTTTTATGATATTATATGGTTTGAAGGTCATAAATTGATACTGAATGTTAAGCTCTTGATGAATATGGAAGTCTCCCATATGTATCTAGGATTAAGAGATAAAAAGAGGAGAGTTGAGGATAATTCCACGTGTCAAATTATAATTGTTAGCCTTGACAAACACATGGAATTATAGATAGATTTGAAAGTTGATATAAAGTGACCATGTTTGAGAAAATTAAAGTTTGTACCAAAAGTCAAGCACATTTGATGTCTTTCATGAAAATATATTTTTCTAGAGTAGAGTATATCCTAACAAATGTGCTTGTAAATTTTTAGATTTTTTCAAGTTTTCTAGGATTTTCTAGAAGTTTCTAGGGTAGAAAACTTAGGGTGTTAAGTTAGGATTAACTTGACAAAAGAATGGATGGTGTTAAGTTGGGGTAGAACTTAACTTGGTGTTATGAAGTTAGGTTGGGTAGAACTTAACTTGATGATTGGTTGTGAAAGTTGAAAATTGGGAGAGGACATAGATTAAGGGGGAGGTTGCCTCTTGTTTGCCTTAATTTTCATAGGAAGTTTTGGGTTTTGTGTCAAACTTGGAAATGGTGATAGATACATTGTTGAATGTATTTTTCCCAAGTATGTATGGGTACCACAAACTTCTCCATAAAATTTAGAAATTTTTGAAGATTTGTGGAATTAGTTATGCATTTCTGAAATTGGGTCAGAAATGTTGAAAATTAGTTTTTCAGAGTATCAGTCGACTGGCCCAGGGGGAAGTCGACTAGTCAAGGCTGAATTGGGTATTCAGCAGCTGATTTGTGTCCAAATGATGTAAAATAAGTGTGGAACCTTATGGGGGGCTAGTACACATTGTTTATGATCATTAGGGGTTAGAAGATCCAATGATTGTGATATTGTTGGAGTCTTTTTGATGTTAGGCAAAGGGGGAGAAGTGTTGGGTTTAAATTGGGAAGTCAAACACGTCTTTGCAAGAAACCCTAGGTTTAGGGGAGCCTAGGTGAAGGGGGAGCATGGTTGCTCCATTCTTGGCGTAAGGGAAACCTTGGAGGGGTTCTTAAAAAGCCTTTGTAAGTCCAATGTAGGGGGAGCTTTGGAGAAGCTTTAAAAAGCCCATTTTTGGCAAAATTCCTAACTTGGGGAGGTTAGGTGTGAGATGCCTTGGGATAGGATCCATGTTTGTATTGCATATGCATTGACGGTATAAGTCCAAGGTGGAGCCTTGGCAGCGTAAGTCCAAATGTTTGTTTAGCATTGTTGTTGCTATTTATTACTATTTGTTTTCTCTAACTTAAACGTATTGCCAAACATCAAAAAGGGGGAGATTGTTGAGGCAATCTATGGTCCGGAGTGACCATGTGTTTTGATGTTTGGGCAAAGAGTTTAAGTTAGGTTTACGCTTGTGATCTAATGTGTATTTGAGTGTGCAGGATGTGCAGGTTACACATATTGACTTATTGGACGGCTTCGGTACGGTAAAGGGTGGCATGGAGACAAGATAGAGGCTTGTGTGCACCCGAGGGACCATGGATAGCAGGGATGATGAGCCGAGGGGCGTGGACTTCGAGGCGTACGTGAAAGATGGCATGGAGACAAGCTGGAGGCTTGTGTGCATCCGAGGGATGAGGGCCGAAGACGAAGAGGGCGCGAAGACAATAGTCAAGGCTGCTTGTAAAGAGTCAGCTGAGTCATGAAGGGATGAGAGCTGAGGGATGAGGACTCCAAGGGCATGCCGGGAAGTGGACTTCAAAGGGCACACGTGAAGGGTGGCATGGAGGCAAGCCAAGGGAAGGCTTGTGTGCGCATCCGAGGGATGATAGCCGGTGGAAGAGGACTTCAAGGGACAAGCCAAGAGAGTGTACCTGAAGGCACACATGGAGGAGGGTCGTTGAAGTGAGGATGAGTGTTTGTATAGGCTGGGCAGTTGACTGGGAGAAAAGCAGTCTACTGCCAGCACAAACAGAAACTCACAGAATATAATCGACCCGAGACCAGTCGATTGCCCGGAGAGCAGTCGACTGGTGAGCTTAAAAACTAGCCGTTGAGAGAGCCGTTAGCTGGCTAGTTGAGTGGGACCAGCCGACTGGTAAATGACCAGTCGACTGGTGGCAAGGGTTTCAGTTTTGAGTTCTATTTAAGAGAACTCGGGTTGAGCTGAGAACTCTTGACGAAATGAGCTTGGTTAGAGCTCATTAGTAGTCTTAGTGCTCAGATAGTGTGTTCAAGGTTGTGGTGAGATTTCTCCACCCACAAGGAGCTACACAAATTAGCCAGAGGGCATCTGGGGAGTGATTCGCCGAATGATCGAGGGTTCGTCCACCTCACGGACTGTCGTGGAGTAGGAGTCTTTATCTTCGAACCACGTAAATAGGTTTGTTAGCATTGTTTAGTTGTTTAGTTTATTTTAGTATATTCCGCTTACGCAACTAACAACGTAGGTTGAAAAGAAAATCGAGAAATTGCTATTCACCCCCCTCTAGCAAGGCGTATCGATCTAACACACACGACGTCCAAGAAGAGGATAGGACATACGGTAGAAGACCAAGAGATATAATACTTGTTTCTTATTCTTAATTTATTGTATGTTAAATATTAACATGGACCTTGAAGATAAACACAAGAATCGGCTATCTATTCATCGTCTATTCCGCGGCTAATCGACTAGACGAGTTAGATTGCTTGAACAACATGTTTGTTCAAGCGATCACTCAAGTCGATTAGTACGATGATGAAACGATTGCTTGAGTAATTCATCTCCATCCGGATTTGTTTTAATTAATAAAATTTTAATCCGAAGACATGGAGAGGATTCCCATGCATAACCGAAACCAACACTCCGTGCCACGTGTCCATCCCGGGATGCTCATCCCCATCACAAGTCCCCCCTTCAAGTCTAATCGAAGAAAGTGTGGCTAACTGATTGGACTGGTAGTACAATGAGGGGAAGCTACGTATCTGTGATGTCCATATTGCTACTCCTCTCTTGGTAGCTTGTCGGGTCTGAGGAATCGAAACATTCATCCCTTGGCCCATGGCAGTCTTTTGAATTAGTCCAAAAGTCCATGTGAGTTTCGAGACAAGGGAATGATAGCTGTCTATCACCCATTAAAAATGCATGGGGTCTCTTAATGGCGACAAAACATCTCTGCGAATATAGCATTGCCACGTGTCCCAATATTTTCTTCGCGATCTCTTTCTGATATGCGCCACAGGGTCATACCAAATGACGACCGTAAAAAGGGGCGACGCCTCGAGATGGGCAGCCATCATCATCCACGTGTGGTGCCCCCATTGTCCACGCGTGGGCAGCTTCTTCTCTATAAAAAGGGGACACGAATGTGCCCTTCCGTCTTCTTGAACCGTCGGCTATCAGAGATTGTGCGTTCCATTTCCGTTTGTTAGAATTCCACCTTGCTAAGGCTTCTTCTTCACACGTAAGTCTCGGTCGTCCCTCTTCTTCTCCTTTTCATTATCATGGGTAAGGAAGAAAAGGGAAAGAAAACTCAGGCTGTGGAAGAGGAACCGGAGGGGGAACAGGTTTACCGTCCGAAGTGGTACGAAGCCATTTCGTCTAGGGTTAAGTTCGACACCCTCCGAGTTTCTTGCGAAGCATACGACATTCCGACGGAGTTAGATGTGGAGGTCCCTAGGCTAGACCAGTCCCCCGTAGAACCTCCTCTAAGGGTTTTCACCTTTTTCCTAGGGCAGGTAGAACAAAGCCTCCGTTTTCCTCTTCCACCCTTCTTTATGAGTATATCTGCTTATTTTGATATCCCCTTACACCAGATGGCTCCTAACGCCTTCCCTCAGATGAGCGGGCGTTTATCCTTTTCAAACTCTTCGACATTCCTTTGACTCCCCACATTTTTCATTTTTTCTTCCTCCTAACCTTAGCATCTAAGGGGGCTTTCAGTTTCACGGCTCGCCCCAGCCATAAGTTAATAGAGGAAGCCTTCCTTTCTCCCATAAGGGATAGAAGGAGCATTTTTTCTTCATCTGACTTCTCGAGCGCCCCTTCGGCCCAATCCGCTAGAGAGAGACCTATCGGCCATTTCGGAGATAGACGACTTCCAGCAAGATCCAGGGTACTAGCGGGTCAGATGCATCTTTGTCGCCATGGAGTTCAATGGCCCTAGCCTGATGCAGTGTGAATAACTCTTGTATCGGGCTAGGCTCGGCTCCAAAGCCACCAGCATTAGTCATAGCCTCAGTAAGTTCATATTTTTATTAAATGCTTGTTGATTCTAACTGATGTCTCATTGTTTTTGCATTGCATAGAACATCATGCTATCTTGGGCGATGAACAAGCTCCTTAAATGGGAGCAGGCTAATGAACAAGCCCTCGTCCCTCCTCTAGCTGCTCTCCCTGCAGCCGACCCTTCTGAAGGCTCCGAGCAGATCTCCAGCGAGGAGCAGACCACCACTCATCCTTCTAGCATTAAGGTGGTGTCTGAGGAGGAAATGACTATAAGGAACGACCAGTCTAGGCTCCTGCCCCGAAGATAGGGCCTACCGGGAGGACAAGCCGACCACAATCAGGGAAGGCACGCCGGCTTCTTAAGAAATGCCTGCGCCTCCCCAGTATCCCCAAGGAGGGGGTGGAGGAAGAAGATGCGCTCGAAGACTACAGACGAGAACCTACAGTCCCCTCGGCACACCAAAAGAAAAGGCCTCGCCCGATCAAGGTAGCGACGGAGGACGAGGACACTGTTTCTCTCTCCACGCACTACCCGGGAGTGCCAACTGCTACTACGGCACCGGCGGGTGAGGTCAAGGGCTGCTCAAAAGTGGCCAAGACCCCTAGCAACCTCAAGGGCATGGAGGTGAAACCCGCTGAGCTCATTCTCTCAAGTGCCCACTTACGACGGAAGACAAAGGTGGTGGAGAAGGTGGCTTCCATGGACCCCCACCCATTGGTGTTAAAGGAGGCCTTTGCTAAGGGTCAGTCTTCTGAAGAAGCCTCCAGCATAGAAGAGGACATCCTGGGGCCTTCCAGAGTGCCTGTCGAGGCTCCTAGCGTCCTCCGTTGCACTAAGAGCTCATCTTCTCGGGTAGGGGCCGTGAAACCACGCGAGGGAAGACTGCCAGTGCATCAGCTGGGCTTCTCACCAGCTTGCATGAGTCCCTCCTCAAGGTAAAGGTCCGACGCTTTACTCCTATTATTGCTTACGTTTACTAATTCCTGATATTTGTTGTGGCAGGCCGCTTCCGACTGTCTTTCCTTGGGCAACCGCTTATCCTTAGAATATGAGACCAACGCCTTGTGCCACCAGGTAGCAAAATTAGAGGCGGAGGTCTACTGAGCTCGCAAGGAAGGCCTGATGCAGGCAGAGGTTAGCAGGGGCCTTCGGGATAAAGTGGAGCACTATATAGACTCCCTGTTGGCCTCTGGGTCTTGACTGTACAGTGCTAACCACCGGGTGCTCCTCTTGTTGAAGTTGTTGAAGACCTTCACCGACGAGGTGAGGCATTTGGCACGCGAGAAGGGGTGCTCCGAAGAGCGGGAGGCAAAGTTGTTGAAAGACCTTCGTCTCCTGTGGGAAGACTTGGAGCGGGCCCAATCGCAGCTCCGAGGAGTACAGAGCAACTCCGAGAGACCCAGGTGGCTTGGGATCAGCAATCCTCTGAGGCAACCGAGCTGAGGACTGCACAAGACCAGACCATGGAAGCACTGAAGACATATAAGGCTGATGAAGAGTCTCGGAAGGTGGAGGCGAAGGCGGCGTTCAAAGCCCAGTTCCTTCAATCTGACGAGTTTGGGGACCTCCTGGCCAACCAAGTGTTGAGGCGATTGAAGCAGGACTTCAATAGAGCAGTCCAGCAAATTCGACGAGTGGGAGTGCTGAAGCCGGACGCCGACCTCAGCTTCCTCAGCGTCAGTCAAGAGTGGGAGGAGCTGCCGCCCGAGGAGAAGGAGTTGTAGTTGGAACCCTTTCCTTTTCTTCTTTTGTATTTTGCCTTTTATTTTTTGTTTCCAAATGTACTTTAGATGTAATCATCCACTTTGAATTAAATATTTTTGCACTATTGTCTTGTGTACTCTGAGATGATGAATGAAACCTTTTGTACTCTAAGTGTGATTGATATGCATTTACTTTTTGTTTCTTTTCTTGATTGCATTTGCCTTCTGTATTTTATGAGATGTATTCTAAATTTAATGAAATGTATTTCCTTCTGTGTCTTCAAATAGATTAGGTTTGTCTTCTGTATTTGATTGGAGGTACTCCAAGTGTAACTTTCGTCCATAAATGAAATATATTCATCTTCTATATCTTATTGCCCATCGGCTGCCTACCTTTCCCGTCTCTTCCCCCATACAACTCCATTGCACACACGAGACCTAACGTTAGGGGAAAGACAAGGCTTAAGGCATGGCTAACCGTCTGCACAGGTAAGGATAGGACTCGACCTGTTCAATATTTAGTCCAGGTTGATGTACCTCTGGTGTTATCCACAAAGTTAGGTGAAATAGGTCCAAGTTATACATGGCAGCGCTTCCTCAATTCGGGTGGTACTCAATCTCATACTCGCTTAACTCCGCCGTTCACTTGATCAGTCATTCTAAAGCCTCTAGGTTGGTGACATCCTCTCTGATGTATCCAGCCTTCAACAGCTTGGCGACTTCCTCTCTAATGATCTTGTCCTGCTCAGGGGCAAAGTGTCTTCGCCTTTGCTTCATAGATTGGGCTCCCGGGGTTACGTGTAAGCGATGCATAGCCAAAGCAGGGGGGACTCCTTTGATCTTTTCAGTAGCCCACGCAAACACGTCCCGATGGCCCTTCAAGCAGCTAATCAGACAACTCCTCAATTCGGGTGTAAGGTCAACCTCAATTCTTGTGATTCCTCCCGCCTATTGATTATGAATCTAGACCTCTTCGTTTTTGACCTCCCTACGTCCTTCTTTGGGTCCTTCTTCTTCTCGATGGTTGGCAAGGTCGATTTGTAGCGTTTCATGTGTCTTCGTGTTCTTGCGGGCTTCTGTCCTGACCTCCCCATTGTAGCATCGTCGGAAAGCTAGCTGGTCCCCTTTGACCTCGATCACCTGTTCACCCACTAGGAACTTGATTTTCTAGTGGTAGACTGAGACCACTGCCTGGAATAGGCTGGGTGTTGGACGCCTCAGGATAGCGTTGTTGGACGATAGGGCGTCCACGACCACAAAGGGCGTCCTCCTCGTTCTCTCCAGCGTATCATCCCCCAACGACAGAGATAGGGAAATTTGCAATATCGGCTGCACTCGGTATCCGGTGAAGCCGAAGAGCGGGGTGAAGACCGGATGCAGCTCATCTTCATCGGTTTGCATCTGGTCCAAAGCCGCTTTGTACAGGATATTGACGGAGCTACCTGTATCCACAAAGACCCGCTTATCCTCGTAGTTTACAATCCATGCAAGGATTATCAGTGTGTCTTCATGAGGGGCTTCTATGTCCTCTAGATCTTCATGGCTGAATGAAATAATTGGGCCCTGGCGCTGGTTACTACTCATCCCAATGACATAGTTCTCTATCCGACATGTGTGAGCATTTCTTGCCCGATGAGAGTCTCCTCCAGTAGGCCCTCCGGAGACCACTCCCACATGTCCTGAGGGCGGCCCACGCACCGGAGCTTGCCCTTCTTGGGATCTCTTTTGGGGGAGATAGATTGGTGGGGCACTACCTCTCGACTCCTTCCCCTTGAACATGATCGAGATCACCGCTCGACTTTATCATCCCCTGATTGTCATCGACGAGGGGAAGGGCTTCGTCGAGGGTATTGTCGTTGGTGCCCCGCTTTATTCCACCGTTTGCTAGGCTTGGCATCCGTGTCCGGAGACTTCCTCTTCTTCAAGGCGTAGCACTCCTCTGTAGAGTCCGTTGCACTGTCGTGGAAGTTGCAATACTTCTTCGGTGGTTCGGGCTCCACGGTGTCGACTGTCTCCACCAACCTCTTTTTACCGGCCCAGTGGTCCTTCTCGGAGCGAGGATCTTTCGCCCAGGCTGGTGCGGGTGGTTCTCTTCTCTTGGACCATATCGAGATCTGCATAGGGGCTCCCGCTGGATCTTTGCGGCGAGCGTGCAGCACCTCTTCGACGTTGACATGCTTGACGGAGTGCCCCAATAAGTCGTCGAAACTGGTTGGTGGCTTTTTCACTTGCGATCGAAAGAAGTCGCCTTCAGAGAGTCCCTACGTAAAGGCGCTGATGAGTATCTCCGAAGTAGCGGTTGGCACGTCTTGAGTCACCCGATTGAACCACTGGATATAGTCCTTCAACGGTTCTTTCGGTTTCTGTTTGAGCACGAACATGTTCAATGTTGTCTTCTGGTATCGGCGGCTACTGGCGAAGTGGTGCAAGAAAGTGGTTCTAAACTCTAGGAAGGAGTTTATAAAATCTTGGGGCAGCCTCTAGAACCATCTCTGGGCGGCCCCTGCCAAAGTGTTCAATAACATCCGACACTTCACACCATCTGTGTACTGGTGTAAGAGAGTCGCATTCTCAAATTTGAAAATGTGGACCTCTGGATCTGTCTTCTCATCGTAGTCAGCAATTCCTAGACCATGGAATTACTTAGGCATGAGGTCCACTACGATGTCCGAAGGGAAAGGGATAGATAGAGCCTTCAGGAGGGCTTTGGATCCCTTGATCTTCCTCGATCCTTCCTCCTCCGTAAAGCGTTGGAGGCGACGGAGTGTACTCTCTTGAATCTCGTCGGGGCGTTGGATCTGCCATTGCCGGTCCTGTCAGTGGCAAGATGGATCTTCGGTTGTAGTGGTGCGAGGCAGACATTCTTGGAATTTCACCTTGCACCGAAGCCGCTCGTCGTGAGGCAGCTTGCTCAATTTGATGTTGTTCCAGCGCTCCTTTGATGGCATTGGCTACTAGACGATCTAACTCCTCCCTCGTCAAGATGATGGGTTGTCCTTCTGAATCCGCCATCGCGGTGCTCCTTTTGGTGCTTTGATTGCTTTCCCACAGACGTTGTCAAACATGTTACGGAAGGGAATGACACGGATGATAAGTCACCAAAGCACAACTCAAGAGGACGGTGACGGGGAGAAGATGATCGCGCCCTGCGAGATTAACACGAGCGTTAATGGGAACACTCTCGAAGATTTTCTGGCGGACCCCACTTTGACGCTCAAGTCAGGAATCTAAATTCTCTTAGGAGGACAACGAGGAATCAGAATTTGGTTAAGTTCAGGAAGCTTCCCCCTTTTACCTGGATGCCGAAGCACCTTATATACTTGAGGTTTTGGTCACACGTGTCTCCATGTTCTCCTCCACGTTCCCTAATCATCAGTTACGTGATATCTTTTAGGTAACGACCTCTGCGATCATTAAGGTCTTAATTGCCGCGTGTAGCGGACAATAATTATCCGATGACTTTTCTATTTTGGAAAGAGGAACGACTACTTAAAGTCTGGTTATCTGATATATTAATCTTTAGGCTCCACTCTCCCAAGTCGTTCTCGAGGTCTCATCTCCTGAGCTGACCTCGGGGCCCTCATTTGTTTTACTGAGAGGGTCTCGGGGCCTGACACCCAATCTAACCTTGGGGGCTTTCGTCTTTTCTCCCGAGCTAGTCTCAGGCGCTCCACATCCGGTCTGATCTCGGAGGCTTTTACCTATTCTTCCAAGGTAATCTCGGTTTGACCTCAAAGCTCCAGCCTGGTGGGCCCTACTGTTAGGACCTTGTCGTTTGCTAGAGTGAGGTGAATAGCAACTTTTTGATCTTGTCTTCCTACAATGGTTAATGCGCAAGCGGAATAACAAAAACTAAAACCTAACACACAAGAAAGACACACCTATTTACGTGGTTCGGAGATGAAACTCCTATTCCACGGCTGCCCGTAAGGTGGACGATCCCGATCCTTTAGTGGATGATTCCCAGGAGCACCTCCGGTTAGTCCTTGTTGCTCCTTGTGGATGGAGAAACCTCGCCACAATACTTTGACACGACCTGAGCACTTGTAGGCTACTAACAGACTCTTACCAAGCTTGTTTCGTCAAGGAGAAACAACCATAAATGAGCCCTCTTAAATAGTGCTTGAGGCTGATTTGACCGTTACCAGTCGACTGTCCCTGGGGCAGTCGACTGGTCTATGCAAATTTAAATGTCACCGCCTTGACGATTCACATTCTGGTCGACACCAGTCGACTGTATCAGTCGCTGGTCCTTTACCAGTCGACTAATCTCTCTGTGCTCTTTAGTAGTCTATTGATAAAGCATCAGTCGACTGCCAACTCTCTAAGCCTAGGGTTTCCCTTCCCGAGTACATTTCTCTCAGCACTCAAACCCTCACGACTCAGTCCCAGAGTTTTCCCACCTGAGTACAATCCCTCAGCACTCGAACCCTCACGACTTAGTCGACTCGTCATCCAGCAGTCTCGACCTGTTGCCTTCAATCCCTCTTTGACTTTGGCTCTCGTCCCTCGGATGTGTACGCAAGTCCTCGACTTGCCTCCATGCCATCCTTCTGTACGATGGAGTGCATTGCTAGAGGGGGTGAATAGCAATTTTTCGTCGTTTTCTCTACAAGATTGTTAGTGCAATACAAAAATATAATGAAAAATAAGAAAACAATGCTAACACAGGAATTTTACTTGGTATCCATCCCGAAAGGTGACTAATCCAAGGATCCACGTAGTTGCACACTCTCCACTATGAAATTCTCCTTCAAAGGCGGAGAAACCTTTACAAGCGTTGTCTTCCTCTTTATAGAAAGCAACGAAGAGCGAGAGGAAGGTCTGAAGACTAGTCGCACGAACAACACTTCATTACAGTGAAAAACCGTACCGTTCACGTGTGGAAAAGTCCCTTTTTTATAAGAGAACAGGACAACTTCGCAAGTTGTCCAGCCCCGCACCAGTCGACTGCCCTAGCATTAATTGCTAGCCAATGGCTAGTTTTCGGGGAGCACCAGTCGACTGCCCCTGGGGCAATTGATTGGTCCGAGACTAAAAACTTTCTGTGAGTTTTCGCTGTCGACTGCCCTTAGGCCAGTCGACTGCCAGCCTCTCCACTCACAGCCACTCCGAACACTCTCCTTCACGTGTGCCTTCAGGTCAGCTCCCTTAGCTTGCCCCTTGAAGTCTTCTTCCTCTGACTATCGTCCCTCGGATGCACACACAAGCTTTCCCTTGGCTTGCCTCCATGCCACCCTTCACGTGTGCCCTTGAAGTCCACTTCCCGGCTTGCCCTTGGAGTCCACCTCCCTCAGCTCTCGTCCCTCGGATATGTTCTCTATGTGTGATTCTCCAAGTCCTACAAACTCAATCACACATATCAAATACAACACAACACCCTAACCTTAAACTTATTGGCACACACATCAAAATCGTGATCTTTCTGATCATTCTTGGGCCGATTGCCTCAACACCTTCATGTATGCCTCGAAGTCTGCTTCCCTCAGCTCATCGTCCCTGCTTTGCCCACGGTCCCTCGGATGCGCACACAAGCCCACGGCTTGCCTCCATGCCACCCTTCACCGGCCCCGAAAACGTCTAACTAAGTCAATGTGTATCCTGCAAGCCTGCACACTCACATACATATATTAGATCAACATGAAACCCTAACTTAACCATATTGACACACACACATCAAAACCATGATCTTCCCGATCATACTTGGGTCGATTGCCCCAACACCTACCATGTAGCTTCTCCGTGCCGCATGTCCACCCTGAGATGCTCATCCCCATCATATAGTAATGGTGATCATTGGAAATCAGGACTATCTTTGTGATATCAACATAATACTATAGGTCACAAGTTCAAATCAATATAATTGATATGACCCATAATTTCTTGTGGGGTCTCATAATACTAATTTCCCATCATAAATATTTTCTCTACACTATCCTCTCCTAGTACATATTCATATTTTAGAAATTGAAATCTCCTATATTCATTAATAAATTTCGGTCAAAATCAATTAATGGACCTAGCAAACTCTAGTTAAACTCATTCTAAGTTCGATAGATTTTTGCAATGCCCCAAAGTCCAAATGTGTCCTGAGTTATCAACTTGAAGGGATTTCCAACAGTGCTCAAAAGTTCTTGTAAGTTCTTGTACGGTCCCATAAGTTCAACCTTGCTTGAAATTTTAGACTTTGAAGCAACTAGGATGGACCCATAAGTTCTTATAATGGTCTTAAAATCAAGATTTGAAACCATAAATACTTTTCTTACACTAATCTCTTTCAGCATATGTCAATTTTTCAGACATCCAAATTTCTTAAATTCATCAATAAGTTTTGACCGAAACCTATTGATGGACCTAACAAGCTTTGATTGGACTTATTCCAAGTCTATAGATTTTTTCGGTGCCCTAAAGTCCAAATGTGCATTGATTTCTTAGTGTATTCCCGACCGTGCTCAAAAAGTTTTAAAGTTTCATATTTTGATTTTGATATTGAATAACAACACTATAGTATTGTTGATCCTTGAAAACCAACATCATGATTTTGTGAGATCAATAGATTTCATTAGTTCAATATTTCGAATAACAATATAATAGTGGTGCTAGTACTCCAAAATCAACACCAAAGTTATAGTTACGACAATAGATTGTAAAATTAATATCGTCATGGTAATTTTTTGAGATTAATTTTTTTTTAATAAACACATTTAAACAGTTAATTAATTAATTTTAAGGAAGTGTATAGTGATATACACAACCGTGTGATCGATGGGTTGTTTAATTACAAATCAAAACCAATTGTATAGTCATATACTGTTGGCGTTACAGGCATTACTGGCATTCATCTTGACGTTACTGGCATTCATCTTGAAACTCTGGCGCTAATAGCCAGAGTATTGAATACCTCCATTGATGGAGGTAGATGAAACGTACGTCTTCTTCTCCCTATAAAGATGGCGTCCAAATGCAATCCAAGAAAGGTAGACGAAGAGGAATCAGAGCATCGAATCAGAGTGGGATTAGGTTTGTGAAAGATCGGGATTTGTCCATGGTAAGATTTCTCGTGACAGCAGGCAAGCAGTAGGAAAAGAAGAAGAAGGAGATCACTGTAAGTTTGTAATCTATTCATCGATCTCATGCTATCAATCTGATATTGGTATCAGAGCGATTAGATTGTAAGAGCATGATTTACCTTTATAATTAAATTCCTTTGCGATGAACTCCTCGCTCTGTTGATGGATAAAATCGTTGAAATCGCCTCTGAGTTCTTCAATCGCTACGCGTTTTCACTCCCATGGTCGACGATCGCATCACGCGCACACAAGGGAGCCGTCGCCGTCGGCTGGATGTGTCGATGGAGGCGGCCATAGCGTTGGTGATGGCGGAGGAAAAAAAAAATGAGTCGGCTAGGTGGGGAAGAAGGATGCGCGGAGAAGAAGAAGAAGAGGCGGCTGCTTTGGCGTTGAGAGGCGGCTCGTGCGTTGAGATTGAGATTAGGTTTTGTGGTTTTTTTTAAGGAGAAAAAGTTGATTTTATTTTAAAAACACTGCTGAAATCTATTCTGCAGCTGAAAAAATAAAAACCTTGCTGCCCAAAGGAGGTTCGAAACCCTGACCTCTCCCTAGGTGGAAAGTGTCTCAACCAAAAAGAGTAATCGGTACTTAATTTTGTGTTGGTTCAATTAATTTAAATCAGATTCAAGTTTAGTTTAATGAGATTAGGTTGGTCCAATCGGTTTTGGTTCAAACCATTAGTTAGTTTAACCAAACCATTTTGATCAAATAATCTGAACTAAACAGACTGATTTGATCATTATGTTGAACCCCAAAATTAAATAGGCTTAAGTGAAGCAACAACAGTAAGACAGACAAATCGATCTGTCTAGTAGCATAGTTAATTATAGCTACAAACGTAAAGGAAACTTATATGCTTTTATCTATTTGTGTGCGTCTTTCTATGCATATGTGTGAATTGAAAAAGACTGGTTTTGTTACTGATTTTGTCAGTTTTGTAGTGACTATGTCGTTTTTCAATTCCAGATGTCGCATGAGATATGAACCACGATTCGTTGATATGAGCGAAGTCATGAGATAATGGAGCAGATAGAAGAAGTTTACTATAGTCTCATTCTCGGGATCCAAGGCAATATAGGAAAATTGGATCGACTATTTTGGAAACTCGAGCAGGAAGAGTTTCCAATCTTGGATGACTATAGGATTGGAGATTGATTCGTTCATTGCCAAAGCGTGCGAGAGAAGTTGCACACCAGATATGGGGGCATCATGAATGTCGCATCTCATATACTGAGTTATGTAAGCAACTACTTCGCCATGAGTTTCCAGAGGATCTAGAAGATTCTGAGGATGACCCAGAGGAAGATCCCGAAATGTTCGAGGAAGATTCCGAAATGTTCGAGGAAGATCCCGAAATGCCTGAGGAAAATCCTGAAATATTTGAGGAAGATCCTGATATTGAAATGATCGAGGAAGATCCTGAAATATTTGAGGAAGATCCTGATATTGAAATGATCGAGGAAGATCCTAAAATATTTGAGGAAGATCCGATAGAATCTGTGGAAGATCCTGAGATTGATCAAACTGGCCGATTAGAGATGAACGAGAGAGTGATAGCCACTGCCATAATATTTTTTATTATGGGAATGATGTCAACTTATCTAGTTCATTAAATTATGTTTGTTGTACGAACTTATTAAGCCTATTAAATAAAGTTATGTTATGTGTTAACTGACTTGTCAATGATTAGTTCATTTAAATGATTAGTTCATTATATGATTTGTTCATATTCAAGACAAATGATTAGTTCGTATAATGGGATGTGTATAATATAATTGATCAATGTTAATTAGATTGGATGATACGAATGATGAGTGAAAACGTAGTTATCACTTGATTTCGTAAACCAAGTCAAGTTTACATTGAGTTAATCAAAAATTATGTACAGATGATATATACTGAATTAATGAATAATATGTTTATTTATGATAGATCATGGCAACTAAGAACATCATAGCTGAACTGAACAAGGGAGAGAAATTGTATGGGGACAACTATAAAATATGACATCTCAAGATACAATATGTTCTTGAGGAACAAGAAGTTCTGGAGGCTGTAAATCATTTTATGGTAGAACCTGTTGTTGGTTCAACTGCACAGTACATACTTGATCTAGATGCCTATAGGGCATGGAAGAAAAAGGACTCCACTGCAAAGGGGATATTGATTAGTTCAATGGTAGATGACCTGGTATTTGAGTATGAGCCACTACCATCAGCTCATGCTGTCTGGGTTGCCCTGAAAGAGAAATACAGTGGAGTTAGTGTTAGCAAGCTTCGTCAACTGACAATCAAGTTTGACAGTTGTAAAAAGCGCCCGAATGTGACGATGACCCAACATCTGAGAGAAATGGGTAATATGATTCGGGAGCTTAAGACTACTGGTCATGAGTTGACCGACGAACAACAGGTTCAAGCAGTTATTCGTTCCCTTCCTGATTCTTGGGAAACAATGAAGCAGAACCTTACTCACAGTGAGAGTATCAAGACTTTCATTGATGTCTCACGCCATATTGAACTGGAGGCAGAGAGAATAGAATCCGCAAGGATTTCTGAGCAAGCTTTTGTAGCTGAAAGTTTGGATCCAAGAATAAGAAAAAATGGTTTAAGAAAGGAAAGGGCAAGGGAAAAGAAGCTGGTGCTACTACTGTGCAAGACCCAATCAAGAAGAAAGGAAAGAAGAATGGAAAGAAACCTAAAGGCAAGCTAACTTGCTACAACTGTGGCAAGAAGGGTCATTTTGCTCGAGAGTGTACTGAGCTGAAAAAGGTAAATCCATGTTTGTCTTCTTTTCATGAGCTTTATGTTTCTAGTTCGGTGTTGTTAGCTGATTCTTATCCTTTGTGGATTATAGATTCAGGAGCAACGAACCATGTAGCTCGTGATCGAGCTACGTACGTGGAGTACCGTCGCGTACCAGCTGGCAATAAGTGGATATATGTGGGAAACAATGCAAGAATTGAAGTCAAAGGAATTGCCACTTGCAAACTCAACCTTCGTGGTGGGCGTACATTGTTTCTGCATGATGTCCTGTATGCTCCTGAGATTCGACGGAATCTAGTTTCTGTGAATTGTCTTCTTGAATTGGGTTATTGTATGAATTTTTACAGTCGTCGTGTAGAACTTAAAATTGACTCTGTGTTAATTGGATATGGTTTTATATCAAACGGTTTCATGGTTCTTGATGTAGAACCAGATGTTAATTATGGAAATAATGGTTGTTTTTCAAACATTGCTCTTACTAGTGATGCTGATGTTAATGATGAAGTTTGGCATGCTAGATTGGGACATATAGGACAAGAAAGAATGAATAGATTAGCAAGAGAGGGTCTGCTCGGCACTCGTGCTAAAGTTGACTTGTCTATATGTGAGCACTGTCTTGCTGGAAAAGCAACTAGGAAACCGTTTGGTAAGGCTATTAGGGCTGATTCACCATTGCAATTGATTCATTCGGATATTTGTGGTTCGATGAACATGAAGGCTAGAAAATGGTAGTTCATATTTCACTACATTTATTGATGACTTCACGCGTTTTGGTCATGTGTATTTGATTTCTCATAAATCTGAAGCATTAGATTGCTTTAATTGTTATTTGAACGAAGTTGAGAATCAATTGGAACGTAAGGTTAAAACATTACGCACTGACCGTGGAGGTGAATACTTGTCTGATCAGTTCAAGACAATATGTAATGAGAAAGGGATTATTAGACAGTTAACTATCCCTGGAACTCCACAGCAAAATGGAGTTGCTGAAAGAAGAAATCGAACTCTTCTTGAAATGGTTAGGTCGATGATGGCTCAAGCTAATTTGCCTATTTCCTATTAGGGAGATGCATTATTGGCTGCAACCTACATACTTAACCGGGTGCCTTCTAAATCTGTTCCATCTACTCCATATGAACTTTGGACAGGCAGAAAACCAGATTTGAATAATCTGAGACCATGGGAGTCAGCTGCTTATATTTATGACAAGACTCACAAATATGGAAAATTAGGACCCAGAGGTAAGAAGTGTATTTTTGTAAGATATTCTGATACCTCTAAGGGTTATGTCTTTATTGGTGAGCGGCAAGATGGAACCATCTCTGAAATTGAGTCAAGAGATGCTACTTTTCTTGAAACTGAGTTCCCAACGAGAGGTGAAGTTGATAAATCAACTCCTTTATTTGCAATAGAGGAGGAGGATACTATTCCTCAATCAATAAATCAGGAATCACAGGGGATACCTGAATCTAGTCAACCTAGTGGGAGTAAATTGCCTATAAGTGAATTAGTTTCTCAACAGTCAAACCTGCGAAGAAGTAATCGTAAGATTATTCCTCGGAGAAGGTTTGACATTGAAAATGAGGCATTAATGATTCTCCCAGTTGATGATGAAGAACCTCAAACGGTTGATGAAGCATTGAGATGCTCAGTTAGAGAAAAATGGAGAATTGCAATGGATGAAGAAATGGAGTCTATGAGAAAGAATCAGGTTTGGGATTTAGTCGATCTTCCTCCAGGCCGAAGGGCTATTGGGAATAAATGGATTCTCAAAATCAAGAGGAAGGCAGATGGATCGATTAATAGATACAAAGCTTGTCTGGTTGCAAAAGGATATACCTAAATGGAGGGTATTGATTTTGAAGAGACATTTTCCCCTGTTGTGAAGTTTGTGTCAATACGTGTCATTTTAGCTATAATAGCACATTATGACTTGGAATTACATCAGATGGATGTAAAAACGGCTTTCATTAATGGTAATCTTGACGAGGAAATCTATATGGCACAACCAGAAGGTTATATTGCTGATGGCCATGAGGAAAAAGTATGTAGACTTAAAAAGTCTATATATGGGCTAAAGCAAGCGTCGAGACAATGGAACATAAGATTCAATGAAGTCATTTTATCTTATGGTTTCGAAATGATCAATGAGGATCATTGTGTTTATCTAAGAAAGGATAAAAGAAAGTTGGTCATTTTATCATTATATGTTGATGATATGCTAATAGCTGGAAGTGACTTAAAAGTTGTGATTGATGTCAAGTCTTGGCTTTCATCACAATTTGACATAATTGACATGGGAGAAGCTGAGTATATCTTAGGAGTACGGATCATTCGTGATCGATCAAAAAGACTTTTGGTTTGTCCCAAGAAGCTTATATGACTAAGATACTACAACACTTCAATATGTTTGATTGCAACGTTGAACAAACACCTACAGCGAAAGGTGTTATTTTGAGCAAAAGTATGTCTCCCAAGACTCCTGAAGAGATAGCCGAGATGAAGAAAAGACCATATGCCAGTGTCATTGGTAGTTTGATGTACACTATGTTGTGTACTCGTCCTGATATAAGCTATGCTGTTGGCTTAGTTAGTCGTTTCCAGTCAAACCCAGGATCGAGATACTGGAAAGCAGTAAAAAGGATATTCAGATATCTCAAAGGGACGACAGATTATTGTCTCTGCTTCCAAGGATCAAAGCTGAGCTTGAAGGGCTATGCAGATGCAGATTGGGCAGGGGACCTTGACGACAGAAAATCCACATCTTGCTATATTTTTTTGCTGAATGGAGGTGTCATTTCATGGAACAGCAAGAAACAGGCTTGTGTAGCGCTGTCGACAATGGAAGCTGAGTATGTGGCTTGTGCAGCAGCTGTACAAGAAGCTGTCTGGTTGAGAAGGTTCCTAAAGCATCTGAAGATTGTTGAGGACAGTGGGAGCCCTGTTAAAGTGAATTGTGACAATCAAGCTGCTATAGCTTTTTCCAAGGATCCTAAATATCACAGCAAAGGCAAGCATATAGAAATTAAATACAATTTTGTAAGGGATATTATTGACAAGAAAAAGATAATTCTTGAGTACATCCCTACCCGAGCAATACTTGCATATCCTTTTACTAAGCCATTGACTAAAGAGTCATTTCATGAGCATGTGAAGTCTTTGGGACTACGAAAAATGTAACACATTGTAAATGTATTTGTTACATTTATATAAATGAAATGTCATGATCTATTCAGTGTAAATGTATTTGTTACATTTGGAAAAAGTCTCGATGAGCATGTTGGCAGGTTTAGATTGGTCCACTCACATGGACAATCGTCTCTATTTGTTGAGTATAAATAGAGGTAAGATCATTACTTACGAGACAACTTATGTAGTTGTGAAGAGAGACATACTCATAAGTTGAGGTCGCCTTGATTTTGTATCAAGATGAGGTTTAAAGCCAGATTGGAATTCATAAGTTGAATTCGGATTAGACGTTAGGTATGTCTAGATCGAAATCTGTACGATGTTAAATATTTGAGAAAAACATGCACTCTTTTTGGTAAAGAGAAAAACATCGTAGCATGTGATTCATACCACATGTGCTATAGCGACAATAAGGGTAGTAGGAGAATGGATCCATGCTTCTCTACTATGTGAGACCCTTGAGATTATCAGTTAATCTCAATCTTACGCTAAGTGACTATTTAGCTGTCTACTTGAAGTTTTAATCAGTGTTTGCTACTTTAGTGTGTATCCTATTGACTATGGATGATTCGGTCTATGGAGCATAACTAGGAAAGCAATTGATTAGAATGAATAGATTCTAGCTAAAAAGGAAGATTAAAATTGGTTTACATCTGTAATACTTATTCACTGGTCGACCAGTTACATTTTTTTGTTAAGTACTTAAAAATGTGATTGTGAATAAATGTATTGATTTGAGATGTCGAACATGCTCTTGACATAGATATCATATGAGGGATTAGAGATGTTCATATTGATGTAAATATTTAATCTGGGGTAATGGCAAGTTATTGATGTCTCTGATTTGTTCTATAGAGCAGCTAAGTTAAGTGTAACAACTTTCTTAGCATTAATTGCTCAGTGTGCTTGCTGTCGCACGAACCATTTTCCCTGAAGTATGAATTGAATGCTCCTATATGGTCTTTGTGACTTCCTTACATAATCTTAGTGACTGTATGACCAATATGGATAGAATTGGACGAGTGGGAGATGTTGGCGTTACAGGCGTTACTGGCATTCATCTTGAAACTCTGGCGTTACTAGCCAGAGTATTGAATATCTCCATTGATGGAGGTAGATGAAACGTACGTCTTCTTCTCCCTATAAAAATGGCGTCCAAATGCAATCCAAGAAAGGTAGACGAAGAGGAATCGGAGCATCGAATCAGAGTGGGATTAGGTTTGTGAAAGATCAGGATTTGTCCGTGGTGAGATTTCTCGTGACAGCAGGCAAGCAGTAGGAAAAGAAGAAGAAGGAGATCACTGTAAGTCTGTAATCTATTCATCGATCTCATGCTATCAATCTGATATATACATATACACAAAACCAATTATCTTAACTGTACCCGCAACACAATACATAACTGGTAAACCATTATGACATTAAATTTATTCTGAAAGATGGAACGGGCCGGGATGAAAAGGAATTCACAATGGAAAAAATTCATTGATGGAAAGGAAGGTTAAAATAAAAACATATGAGGGAAAAGAGGATAGAGAAAAAAAGAAAAGGAGAAATATGAAACGGGAAAGAAAAGAGAGAGGTAAAAATAAAGGAAGAACCGCTGCTCCGTGCCCGTCGGTCACGACTGCACGACACAACCTCATGTGCGCGGGCCCATAGGCAACGGCCGCCCAGGGACATCTTCAACAGAAGGTTTTTAAAAAATTTGCAAGATTTGAAGTTTGTTGTTTATTTTCATCTCAAAATTAATAATATAGGTGGATCAATAATAAATGATGTATAAAACAGTTGATAATATAGGTCCACAAAAAAAAGTATTAGAGAGATTTTTTAATTCGAAAAGAATGATAGTTTTTTTTATATTTTTAACATAGTGTTAAAATGATATATTGAAGACTAAAAAAAGCTCCTATAAACTCAATCTAATTAGTAGTAGAGATGTCCTAAATATCTTTATAAATAAAATAAATAAGAAAAGAACGTAAAAATCTTTCCATTATTTTTATTTCCTAACTGTTACCGTCGACGCACAATTAATCCATTAACTTATTACATTTTAAGAGCACGAATCTTAATAAATATCATAGATAATAGTGAAAAATTATCTATTTTTATATTAGTTGTAAGATAATATTCTTTTCCTCTCCTATCTTTTTTTATTCATCTAAACACCCCGGAGGCGGATTTAATTTAGGATTATCATGAATAACTTTGTTATCCATCTAAGGTTATCCATAATAATTGTATTTGGTACGAGAATTTTCTCGATTCCTAAGTTTTTCTCGAATCTGAAACATCATCAATATTCAAGATAACCAATCCGGAATCGGAATATATTGAATCTGAAACATCATCAATATTCAAGATATCCAATCCGGAATCGGAATATCTTGGGCTCCCATGATCTTCCTCGATTTTGGAAGTTAAGTAAAAAAAATATGAAATTATCCTCGGAGTGATCAGAGCCAAGCTCGGAGGTAGCAGTAGACGGCGAGCATCATCGGCGACCAACGGCCATCGCCGGTGACCTATGACCAGCGAGCAACAACCGTCGACGGGAGGCTGACGACGACCAACGCGCGTTATCGACAATCGAAAGAAGAACTATTTTTTTTAATTTTCTATTTTAATTAAAACTAAATAGACTTTTCTAAAATCGAATAAAATTATCTGAATAAATTTTTAAAAATAAAAAAATTATCTAATTTTATTTATTTATTTATATATATCATTATCATTATTATATATATATATTGATATTTTAATTTAAAAAATTAAAATAAATATAATCACATATCCGATAATTTTTATATAATTTTTTATACTTAAATTAGGGAGCGAACAAACATATAAAATCATTAGTCTATTTTTATTTTTAATTTAGATAAATATTTAATATCATCATATTTATTCCTTTCTATTGGAGTAAGGTTAATATAATAAAATGTTACACAAGGTTATATAAATAACTTCTAAACAAATAAATTTTTATTTAATCATCTAAATTAAACTAAATGATATCAAATTATGTTTCATTCTTCGTAATTAAGATTAGATAATTAGATAACTAAAATTATACCTTAATCTTAATTAAAGAGACCCCGAATGACCTAGATATCGAACGACGTACCCTATCGCTCTCGATGAGTTTCGTTTGATGCGTTTGTCGATACATCGTCAACCAGATCCAATAAATCAATAGTCTAATTGTAATATTAACAAAATGGCATATATATATATATATATATAAAGATTAGATATCTATATTGTTAGAGGAAATGGACTCCTTTCGGAGAATTTCAATAAATTGAAATTACAAAAACTAATTTCAACTTATCTGTTGAGTGGCCCGAGCTGTAGTCTGCAGTCTCCCGAGTAGAATTCCCGAGTTCCCGAGCGAACTCCCGAACTGAATTCCCGAGCTCCTGAGCAGAATTCCCGAGCTGGAATTCCCAAGCGGCGAGTTTCCCGAGCTCCCGACCAAGCGTCCCGAGCTCCAGACAAGATCTCCCGAGCTCCCGACCAGATGTCCCGAGCTCCGAGTAGTATATCCCGAGCGGTAGCTCCCGAGCAGTAGTCGGATGTCTCCCGACCAGGATGTTGCTGAGGTCTGCGTAATGCAGTTTCTTTGAAACAGATTTGTCCTCCTCCGGCGATGCTTCGAGGCTCAAATGGATGTCTGTCTCTCAGGATACAACAGCCGAACCACGGGCACAATGAAGCACTCGTTGCTCGTGGCCAACTGAGAAGGTACCCGAACGCTATCAGAGGTCGGGAACGAGGTGGAGTGGAAGAGAATCAAAGATTTCAGGCCCTGCATGATTTTGTAAAATTAATAAATATAAAAAAAATAATTAAGAGAGATAATAATATATATTGACCAATAAAATTAAAGATATAAGGATGATTTACTAAAATAAGCTATGATTCTACATTGTTGCTGCATCGTTCTGTGCCAACTGATACGATATGAGAACATCAGTGGGTTTTGGTGAAAATCCACTGATAGACTTAAAAAATTCCTATTGCAACATAATTTATAATCATTAAAAGTTTGGGCACCAAAAATATCATCTACTAGCTCAACTCTAACTATTGATATTGAGTTTTCAGAAATTCAAATATCCTAGGTCCATAAGTGGGTTTTGGTGAAAACCCACTGATAGACCTAAAAAATACCTATTGCAACATAATTTATAATCATTAGATGTTTGGACACCAATAATATCATTTCCTAGCTCAACTCTAACTATTGATGTTGGGTTTTGAGAAATCCAAATATCCTAGGTCCATCAGTGGGTTTTGGTGAAAACCCACTGATAGACCTAAAAAACTCTTATTGCAACATAATTTATAATCATTAGAAGTTTGGACACCAAAAATATCATCTCCTAGCTCAACTCTAACTATTGATGTTGGGTTTTGTGAAATCCAAATATCCTAGGTCTATCAGTGGGTTTTGGTGAGAATCCACTAATAGATCTAAAAAATTCTTATTGCAACATAATTTATAATCATTAGAACTTTACAACATAAAAGATTACCCTATAAATAATTAATTTAATAAATCATGATTAAATATTATTTTAAAACAAATAAAATAAAATTCTTTTGAATACACGTAGAGCCTGAAGTCATCTTATTTCAGGCCCTCTCAGAGCCTGAAATCATCTGATTTCAGGCCCTCTTAGGGCCTGAAGTCAGATGACTTCAGGCCCTCATAGGATGACTTCAGGTCCAGCGTTTGAATCTGAAATTACGTGTTTTGATAGGTTTTTTATAGATTAATATATTTATTAAATATTATTTAATATATTAATTTATATTAATCAAATTTAAAAAATCATCTATTTATATTTTTGAAATCACGTTGGAAGAAAGGTTTCTTTTAACTGAAATAATTTTTCTTTCTTTACCTTACGTTTTTTAGCCGATTCCCAAATATATTATTTTAAAATGAAAAGTCTAAAAAAGCAGGTTCAGATGTCTCGAAATTCGTTATTGAGAAAGAGAAAGAGAAAGGTAATATTGGGCAAAGGGGTATAAGAGGAAGTTCATAAAAATGGGTGTACCATTTGGTAAAAATGAAACCATGGTACGCCTTTTGGTAGATACCAATTCTTGGGTACGTCTTTTGGTAAAAAACCGATCTATATATATATATATCTCTATATCTATATATATCTATATATTAATATCTATATTGTTAGAGGAAATGGACTCCTTTCGGAGAATTTTTAATAAATTGAAATTACAAAAACTAATTTCAACTTATCTGTTGAGTGGCCTAAGCTGCAGTCTGCAGTCTCCCGAGTTCCCGAGCGAACTCCCGAACTGAATTCCCAAGCTCCCGAGCGGAATTCCGGAGCTGGAATTTATGAGCGGTGAGTTTCCTGAGCTCCCGACCAAGCATCCCGAGCTCCAGACAAGATCTCCCGAGCTCCCGACCAAATGTCCCGAGCTCCGAGTAGTATATCCCGAGCGGTAGCTCCCGAGCAGTAGTCGGATGTCTCCCAACCAAGATGTTGCTGAGGCCTGCGCAGAGAAGATAATCTCTTTTTTTTTATCGTCTGTGTCTTTTGCTCTCGGTCATAGCCTATTTTTATAGGCGCAGACCCCCGCATTATTTAATGGCCGAATTAACGCAAGTTAACAGGCCAGATCCAAACGTTTGGGGGATACTGATCTTGCATTAATCAAAATTAATGCATCAGTTACATTTGAGCAAGCATCAGTTACATTTGAGCAAAACGTTGGTTCATCTGCTTGGACAATTTTTGCCTCGACCGATCGGACAGTCAACGCGCGCAAGTCGTGCACGCACACGAGTTCACATGGTTCAGTACAAATCCGGGCCCTGGATTTGCACCCCCCCCCCCCCCGCGCACCCACATGTGAGAGAGAGTCTCTCCCCTAGCATTTGTTCACAACTATCATATTTGTGAAACAATATAAACCAACCATTATGCTTTAAAACTCCCAATGTGGGACTAAAGCTCACTCACAATGGAATCTTTTTATTCTCCTCCTCACTTTCCATTCACTAGAAAGCTCCAATGTGGGACTAAAGTCTCACCACCTCTCTTTCCATTCACACTATATATCCAATATATATATATATATATATATATATATATATATATATATATATATATATATTCCTATCAGTAAGTGAGAAGGACGACCCATTGATAACGGGACTATCCGACTTAGGAGTTGATCGAAGATTGACTTCTGAGTTGTTGGCCGGACATTTGGGAGAGTCAGTCGGACGCTCCAGAGAAGCAAGGGATGCCCGCGAATTGTAAGAAATAAGGATCGTTAGAGGCCGGCCAGGGGGTTTCGGCGTAGGCACTCCGACAAAAGAAAAAACGAGAGAGGAATAGTAGAAGAACTATTGAGCAAACCTACGTGTGAAGGAATAAGGACCCTTATATAAGCGAGAGCGATAAAACAAAATTTGCCAAAGTATCCTGTGAGACTTAAATGCTTAGATTTGAAGGCAAGATTTGCTTACGAAAAAGGGAATTGATCTGTCACCTTATTGACTAGCGGTCATGCCTAGCTATATGGTCGCCCGCATTTCTTAATTGTCTGACACATTGGTCGGTGTGTGCTGATTTAATGTCTAAACCATATCACCTAATTTTTTGTTACTTGAATCCTTAACCTAATTGGGATGTCTAACCCCTAAAGGTAAAACCTTAATTTTTTTTTTAATCTTGAACATTATAATCTGATTGGGAAGGTGAACCCTAAAGATATAGTTTAGGGTTCTCCCCTATGGGTAAAACCATCACAACCTTATTGAATGAATTTTCCTGCCTCCTAATTGATCCTCTCAATGTCTTTTAAAAATGATTAACGAGGTTTTTTCAACTTCAGGCGACCAATCCGGTCCCACGAAAGTTTCCCATCTGCCGCCAAGCTAAATCGGGAAGCGCTCGCGGTGGGCGGTCTAGAAGTCCAACGTCCCAGGGTTCGTGCCCCATTTGGAGGAAATTTTTTTGTAAATATCCCGTAGCTGGGGATCGAACCGCAGATGTCTGAGATAGTGACTAGTCGCCCTACCGTTGTACCATATCCCCAGGGCCTCTCGGTGGCTTCTAACATCTTCGTTTGGTGGTTTTATTTTAGAAATTTGATGTTACGGATTGTTCTTAATTAGATTGTCGTCGTTTTTTAAGCAACGATACATAATGTGAATTTACAACGTGAATGATGTGACATTTTTCGTGTACACGTTCGATTGTCATCCGGACACCATCGACGGCCTCCGACTACTATTCCTGTAACGACTCGGCTCGTCGATCGGACCCCTCGGCCCCTTGGGCGGCCAAATTCCTGTAAAATGAAATGTTTCATCATGCTATTGTATTATCCATCATAATCGATAATTCTGTTGGGGTTGCAAGGTTGCAAACATAGTCCCACATCTAAAACACATAGGAAAGATCATAGGCTTATAAGGAATTTAGATATCTCCACAATGGCATGATATTGTCCACTTTGGGCCTTAGCCCTCATGGTTTTACTCTTGGGCTCTCCCAAAAGGCCTCATGCTAATGGAAATATCATTATTCCTTATAAGCCTATGATCTTTCCTATGTGTTTTAGATGTGGGACTATGTTTGCAACCTTGCAACCCCAACAATCCCCCCCTCAAACAAAGAATCACATGCCCCCCACAAGCGGAAACCCTTTCCGTTTTGATGTCTGATCCTCAACCTACCAGGACTTTCTGCAAATTCTTCCAATAGGATAATGCACAAAAGCTTACTAAGTTCCTATCATCCCATCCACAGGGGACACAAGTGAATTATGCTGGACATCCTGGGCGCTCTCTACATTATTCTCAAGTAAGTTTACCAAATTTTTCTTGTTTGATCAAAAGTAATAAGATCAATAAAGATTGGTATTGCATATCCTTTGTAGGCAAAAGGTGTTTGCTCAATGTTGAGTTTTTTTGACAGGATTACTAGTACTTTCGGAGTATATTGTGCAAAGTACCAAGTACTTTAGCGTAACTATCCGTTTTGGTAATTATACTTTCTTCTTGATAGCTTCTTATCTGAGAAATCAAAAGTTTATCCTGTATGTTCATGTATAAAAAACTAAGGATCTTATTTGTTGACATAATTTGACAAAAATTTTATGCATCTGTTCATTTAGGCAAGCAAAATATTTCACTTCAGGTCAAAAGAGGGCTTGAAATAAATTTATTTCAGGCCCTCTTTGGGCCTGAAATATTTTTATTTCATGCCCAAAGAGGATCTGAAAATTTTCATTTTAGGATTTCTTTGGGGCTGAAATTTTTAGGCACAAAGAGGACCTGAAATGAAAATTTTCAGGCCCAAAAAGGGTCTGAAATTTTTTATTTCAGACCCAAAGAGAGTCTGAAAATTTTCATTTCAGACTGTCTTTTGGAATGAAATATTGTTATTTTAGGAGTCCTCTTTAGGAGTGAAAAAATAAAGTATGGTTCATCATTGGCCAAAGAACACAGGGTATTATTTTCTGAAATCGTTGTTTTTCTGAAAATATAAAATATAAAATAAAGCAAAGCAATCATTTTTGTTAGAAGTGTTGTATATACAGATAAGTAAACTGTCAACCAAATATGTCATTTCTACGACGAACCAAAAGCTTTGAAATCCATTGTAATAAAGGAAAATAATACCGTGTATTTTTTGGCCAATGATGAACCACACTTTATATTTTCACTCCTCTACATGATGCATTATTCCGTGCCAAGTGGCACGACACGAGAAGATCATTTTTAGTGGTTAGGACTAAGTTTTGACATCATAATTAGCTTCTCCTAGCTCAACCCTACTTAGTGATATCAAGTATTGAGAAATTCAAATATCGTAGGTCCATCAGTGGGTTTTGGCGAAAACTCACTGATGGACCTAGAAAAGTCTGATTGTAACAATTTTAAATATTATGAGTTTATGGTGTTGCAACGACTTGTATTGTGCTATCCAATGAGTATTTTTTATTTTAGAATAAAAATAAAGAAAGTATAAAATATAAATAAATAAATGAAATTTATAGATTAATAATATAAGAAATAAATATAATAGAAATTAAAATAAAATTTTAATGTGAAAAAATAACATAATTCAATTTACCTTTAAACAAGCTTAGACGTATCGTACTATTGAAGAATATCTAAAATGCCCCTAAATACATATTAGATAGCACAATATGAGTCTTTGCAACACCATAAACTCATAATATTTGAAATTATTGCAATCGGATTTTTCTATGTCCATCAGTGAGTTTTCGCCAAAATCCACTGATGAACCTACGATATTTGGATTTCTCAATACTTGATATCACTAGATAGGGTTGAGCTAGGAGAAGCTAATTATGATGTCAAAACTTAGTCCTAACCACTAAAAATGATCTTTTTGTGTCGTGCCACTTAGCATGGAATAATGCATCATGTAAAGGAGTGAAAATATAAAGTGTGGTTCATCATTGGCCAAAGAATACACGGTATTATTTTCCTTCGTTACAATGGATTTCAAAGCTTTTGGTTCATCATAGAAATTAGTTATTTGGTTGACAGTTTACTAATCTGTATATGCAGCACTTCTAACAAAAATGATTGTTTTGCTTTATTTTATATTTTCAGAAAAAACAATGATTTCAGAAAATAATACCCTGTGTTCTTTGGCCAATGATGAACCATACTTTATATTTTCACTCCTGAAGAGGACCCCTAAAATAAAAATATTTCAGTCCCAAAAAGGGTCTGAAATGAAAATTTTCAGACTTTCTTTGGGCCTGAAATAAAAAATTTCAGCCCCAAAGAGGGCCCGAAATGAAATAGTTCAGGCCCAAAGAGGGTCTGAAATAAATTTATTTCAGGCCCTCTTTGGATCTAAAATGAAATGTTTTACTTGCCTAAATGAACAGATGCATAAAACTTTTGTCAAATTATGCCAACAAATAAAATCCTTAGTTTTCTATACAAGAACATATAGGATAAAATTTTCATTTCTCATATAAGAAGCTATCAAGAAGAAAGTATAATTACCAAAACTGACAGTTACGCAATACCAATCTTTATTGATCTTATTACTTTTGATCAAACAAGAAAAATTTGGTAAACTTACTTGAGAATAATGTAGAGAGCGCCCAAGATGTCCAGCATAATTCACTTGTGTCACCTGTGGATGGGATGATACGAACTCAGCAAACTTTGTGCTTTATTCTATTGGAAGAATTATCGATTATGATGGATAATACAACAACATTATAAAACATTTCATTTTAAGTCCAAAGAAGGTCTGAAATAAATTTATTTCAGACCCTCTTTAGGCCTGAAATAAATTTATTTCAGACCCTCTTTGGGCCTGAAATATTTCATTTCAGGCTTTTTTTGGCCTGAAATATTTTTATTTCAGGCCTAAAGAGGGTCTGAAATTTTTTATTTTAGGCCTAAACAGGGTCTGAAATTTTTCATTTCAGGCTCTCTTTGGGACTGAAATATTTTTATTTTAGGGACCCTCTTTAAGAGTCAAATATAAAATAATATAAATAAAATAAAGTGTTTAAAATAAATTTATTTTTATTTTAGGTCCTCCTTATTTTATTTTGTTGATATTTTGGATTTTTCATATTTTCTATTTATATCTTATTTCAGGCAAGTGCTTGAAATGAATTCATTTCGAGCAAAAAGGACCTTAATAATTTATAAGATAATCTTTTAATTATTTCTTAATCTTTTACAATCACAATAAAATATAGTAAAAGCTTTGAAGCTTGGTCGATTTATAAAGCAGGAGAGATATATATAGTAAGAGAAGATGAGAATATCTGAATCCGAACCATAATTTATTATTTTTAAAATCAAATTTATGAAAAGGTGATTCGGTTATTTCGAAAAATGATCTATGAATAGAAGTTTTGGCGGAAGGGGTATAAGAAGAATGAAATAATTTTGAATGTACTCTTTGGTAAAAAATAAATTATAATACGTTTTTTTGGTAAATATGAATTTCCATGTACGTCTTTTGATAAAATATCATAGAATAACAAAGACTTATGACTATTTTAGACATATCGGTCTTGAAAAATCCTAGGCTTACGGCAGGTTGATAACACATAGATATCTTCCAATTCAATTTAAGATAGACGAGACTATCTATTTACCTTTTGTAAATTGGATCATCTATGTAGATGTTCACGTATCACAGAATTATAGAGAATGATTAGATATTGATTATATATGAGATAAGGGATGTTCATCTATCAACGAATACTTCGGGCTTATGATGATACTATAGTGCCCTGAGGGCTATTGTATAATGGTAGGATGACTAGTTGCAGAGCCGGCCCCAGGGTGGTCAACCTGGGGCCGGTGCACAGGGCCCCACCTCAGGTGGGGCCCTCTTTTTAAAAATTTTTAAATTTTTTAAGTAATATATAATATAATAAATATGAATTCACTCAAAGAAAATTAATTAAAATGATATGATCTTCAATACTAATAAAATAATATCAAAATTAAATTAAAAAAATATAAATATAAATTTTAAAACATTATGTATTTTTTAAAAAAATATCAAAAAATACTCAAGTAAACATTTTCTTCCTCTATGTTAATGAATTTTTTTATAACATCATTTTGTTATTTTTTATAAATATAAAGATTTTTTTTTGTACAGGGCCCTTCGAAACCCAGGGCCGGCCCTGACTAGTTGCTATCTTAGGTATTCACGATTCGATTCCTAACTAGGACAGTAGGACGTATTTTGTAGGAATTTTTTCTCCAAATGGGACGTGAACTCTGGGACGCTGGGCTTCTAGACCGCCCACTGCGAGCGCTTCTCGATTTATTCCGGTGATCAATGAAAAATTTTTGTAGGACCGGACCAATCACCCAGATTCATCTGCTACCTGATCAACATTTTGACTTTTTTTTTTCTTTATGATGATACTATAGAGATGGTCGACTACTAACAAAGGCAAGACATCTTGCTTTTTCTTTTTTGATCACCTGGTATGAAGAGCATCTAATAGTAGTTTTTCCCCTTAGTATAAGTTGGATTAAAGAATTTATAGGAATACATAGATTCATATATATATTAGGATATTAATATATATAGGATATTAAAAGTGTATTCATATACGATATTTTATCGGATATGAATTACTTTTACTAGTTGATTATTGTACACTCTTGAATTCATGATATGTATATTATTTACTTATAAAAAAAATACAATTTTATCCTTTATGAAAATTATCCACAGTTTGTCTATGGTTGTTTTTCGTACTTATTTAATAATTTAATACATGCAATTTTCAGATGCTTTTTAATTATTACTAATTAAGCTGCATTTTTTACACAAATTTTATTTAAATTGAAAATGATTTTTCCATTCAAATTTTTTATTATAGTCAAGATTTCTTTTGCTGCAACTTTTAATAATTTTAGCATTCTCAACTTTATAAATATGATCTCCTCCCCGATAATAATCAATATATTTGGAAAGAGAAATATGGAGCTAATTATCATTTACTTAGTCATCGCATTTATAGTACTTGCCCTGGCACTTCCGGCCGCCTTCCTCGACCGCCGGCGCCGCAAGTTTAACCTTCCTCCAGGTCCCAAGCCATGGCCGGTGATCGGAAACCTCCACCTGATCGGCCTGCTTCCCCATCAATCCCTCCACACCCTCGCCAAGAAGCATGGTTCCCTCATGTACCTGCAGCTCGGCTCCCGCCCCACTGTCGTCGGTTCCTCCGCCGCGGCGGCCCGTTTCTTCTTCAAGACCCACGACCTCTCATTCTCCGACCGCCCCAGCACGGTCGTCGGCAAGTACACCGCATACAATTCTTCCGACATCGTTTGGTCACCCTACGGCCCCTACTGGCGCCACGTCCGCCGCCTCTTCCTCTCAGAGCTGTTCAACGCAAAAAGCCTCCACTCCTCCTACTCCATCCGCGTCGACGAGGTCCACGCCCTCCTGCGCCGCATTTTCGACGCGTCTCCGTCAGTCGTCCTCAAGGAATTGCTCTTCGCCTTCACGTTCAATGTCATCAGCCGCATGGCTTTCGGAAGGCAATACGTGGCACAGGACTTCGAGGAAGGGATCGACGAATTCATGCTGCTTCATGGAGTCTTCAACCTCGGCGACTTCATTCCCTGGCTCGGATTCCTCGACCTGCAGGGTTATGTACGCCGGATGAAGCGACTGAGCCGGAAGCTCGATGTTCTGTACGAGCAAATTCTGGTCGACCACGAGGAGCGCCGCCTAAGTGAAGGCGACGCCTTCGTTGCCAAGGACATGGTCGACTTGCTCCTTCTGATGGTCGATGATCCAACTGTGGACGACGATACCAGACTTGATAGAGACAGCGTCAAGGCTTTCATTCAAGTAGAGTAATCGATTGCATCATTGCAAGATTTGATTTTGAATGCTTTAATTGATAATTTGTACAGGACTTGATCGTTGGCGCCACCGATACGCCTTCGTTGACCATAGAATGGGCCATCTCGGAGCTCATCCGGAACCCCGAGAAACAGAGGAAGGCAGCAGAGGAGCTGGAACAGGTGGTAGGCCGCGGGCGGTTGGTGGAGGAGGATGACATCCAACAGCTGCCGTACCTGATGGCCGTCGTCAAGGAAACGATGCGCTTACACCCGGCGGCGCCGCTTCTCTTGCCTCGGCTTGCTCGGGAGCACGCCATCGCTGCCCAGGACTGCGGCGGGTACGACGTCCCCGCAGGGACGCGCGTGCTAGTGAACGTGTGGGCCATGGGGCGAGACACGGAGGTTTGGGAGGAGCCGGAAGAGTTCTGGCCGGAGCGGTTTTTAGGCAGCGCGGTCGACGTGAAGGGCCAGGACATGGAGCTGGTGCCGTTCGGGGCAGGGCGGAGGATGTGCGCAGGGTACGTATTGGGATTGAAGATGATCCAGTTAGTGCTGGCCAATCTGATTCACGGATTCGAGTGGTTTCCGCCGGCCGGGATGATGCCGGAGGAGGTGAGCATGGAGGAGGCCGGCGGTATAACCCTGACGCGGAAGGTGCCACTGGAGGCGATCGTCGAGCCGAAACTGCCACATCACCTTTACTGATCCAGGTGTTATAGAATATGACTACCATCATAAGACGTGTAACTCAAGAATAATATAAATCATATAAAAATAATAATCTACATATATTTGACGGTGGTAGACTGATTGAATTTGCAAATCAAATGTAGTATTTATCCACGCCTGTTGATACCCAGCTGACTAGAGGAGCAAGAGCCGACGGTTAGTTTATATATATTTTAATTATTTATTTATAATTGATTAGAGTATTTTAATTTTTTTCAATTTAGGATTTAAAATTTTTTAACCTATCTATAATAAAGCTTTGTATTCTTTTTTTTTTTAAACCACTTTTGGATTTATCAAGGCAGTTATTTTTTCTTTTTAAAATTTCTATATGGTATTAGATTGAGGTTCTTCATAACTTTGATTATTCGATTGAAGGACTGTTCATTTGACTCACAGCTTTTACGGATCAAACTCCACAGTGAGTTCGCTGGAGGTGCGGGGGGCTTTCATTTATGGTGTGTTCATATAATTTTTTCGTTCTGAATGTTGGTTGGATTTCATTTGTTTTCGCATCAACTTATTTTTGTTCATTACTTGGTTATTCGTGAGCACTATTTATTCTATCATCATGAGTGGTCGTATAAATGATTCACTTCAATCGATTAGTATCCAATTGAATGGAAAAAATTATTCGTATTGGGGATATGTTATGAAGCATTTCTTGCGTGAAAAATCTATATAGGGATATATTTTAGTTGTGTGAGGTAAACCTACGGATGACAATGTTGTTGATTATGCAAAGTCAATGGATATTTGGGAGACCGATAATGTGAAGATTATTATGTGGATTAATAATTCTGTTACATACTCCATTAGTGCTCAGTTGGCTAAGTACGTGACTGCCACAGAGGTTTGAGATCATCTGGCAAGGTTATACACGCAGTCTAACTTTGCTAAACAATATCAATTAGAAGCAGATATCCGCGCACTTCGGCAGTAAGATATGTGTATCCAAGACTTTTATTCTGCCATATCAGAACTATGGACTAGCTGACACACAGAATCCTCAGAATTATAAGTATTTGGAACTTATATCACTCGTAGAGAAGAACAACGTCTGGTCCAATTCTTAATGGCTCTTCGTGATGATTTTGATGGATTGCGTGGAATAATTTTGCATCATAATTCTCTCTCTTCCGTAGAGTTAGTGGTATATAAATTGCTTACAGAGGAGATTCACTTTATGTCTCAAGTTGATAAAAGAACTATTGCACCATCTACGCCATCAATTTTTACAGCACCATAGTGGCCCCCACCTCATGATCAAAATAGATCGACTTTGAAAGTTTCTAATGATGAGTGTGCTTATTGCAAAAATAAAGGACACTAGAAATCTCAGTATCCATTATTATTGAACAAAGGTAAATGACCACCCCAACAGCAGTATCAGTAACAACAACCTCAACATCTACCAGTGCAATATCAAAATATTTCATGGAAATCTGATAATCGACTACCTCAGTCTAGTAATACAGTGGTTGCCCCCTCTTTAGATTCATATATGCTTAAGCAGTTTCAACAGTTATTTGTTTCACAGTCCTCTACCATGTTGGCTTTTTCTCATATAGGTTTGTCATCCTCTGGTATATCAGGTATATATTCTTCTTTGTGGATCTTAGATTTTGGAGTCTCTCATCATATGTCACCTAGCTTATCGTCTTTTATGTCTTTGTCTTCTAACTCATCTTTATCAATCGTGACTTCTAATGGTACTTCAATGCCATTAGTAGGTGTCGGTTCTATTGTTACAAATGTTTGTCTCTTCTTGATGTCTATTATATTTCTAGTCTTACACTTAATCTTATTTCTGTTAGTCAATTGTGTGAGTCTGGATATATAATCTTTTTCTCTTCATCGAATTGTTATGTGCAAGACTCGCGATCTTAGAAGGTGATTAGGATAAGCCGTAGGCAAGTGGGGCTCCATGTCTTTAATCAACTCCAAGTATCAGGTATTGCAGCTTCTGGTGTCGATCTGTCATCTTTTCGGTTGAGTCGTTCTTCTTCTTATTTCTATGTATGACATGCTCGTCTAGGTCATGTTTCAGTGTCCCCGTTTACAATTTTTAGCTTCATCTGCAGTATTAAGACCTTTAAAAAGTCATGATATTTCTGATTATAGTGGTTATACACTGCAAAATTTTCTACATTACCTTTCAATAAAAATCTATCTTTCTCTCTTAATTCTTTTGATCTTGTGCATTCTGATGTATGGGGGCCTTCTCCTATTACTACAAAAGGGGGACCAAGATACTATATTTCTTTTATTGATGATTGCACTCGCTTAGGTTTACCTTATGAAATATAGATCTGATTATCTTACCATCTTCCATGACTTTGAAGCTCTTGTCAAAACTCAACATTTAGCTGTTATCAAGTGTTTTCGTTATGATTTAGGGAGTCAGTATACTTCCAATGTTTTTTCTCATTTACTTGCATTAGAAGGTACTATACATCAAACTTTGTGTCGAAAAACACCTAAATAGAATGGGGTTGCAGAGAGAAAGTATAAACATCTTGTTGAGACAACCTACTCATTCTTATTATCTGCAAATATTCCTAATGTCTCACTGCTACTCATGTAATTAATAGGATTCTAACTTCATATAATTCATCTTTATCAATTGTGACTGCTAATGGTACTTCAATGTCATTAGTAGGTATCGGTTCTATTGTTATAACTTGCTTGTCTCTTCTCGATGTCTATTATATTCCTAGTCTTATACTTAATTTTGTTTCTGTTAGTCAATTGTGTGAGTTTGGATGTGTAATATTTTTCTCTTTATCCAATTATTATGTGCAGGACTCGCAATCTCAGAAGGTGATTGGGATAGGTCGTCGGAAAGGGGGACTTTATATCTTGGATCAGCTCCAAGTACCATGTGTTGTAGTTTTTGGTGTCGATCTGTCATTTTTTCGATTGAGTCGTTCTTCTTCTAATTTCTATTTATGCCATACTCATCTAGGTCATGTTTCAGCGTCCTGTTTATAGTTTTTAGCTTCAACTGGAGTATTAGAACCTTTAAAAAATCATGATATTTTTGATTGTAGTGGTTGTAAAATGAAAAAATTCTCCGCGTTACCTTTCAATAAAAGTTTATCTCTCCTAATCCTTTTGATCTTGTACATTTCGATGTATGAGGGCTTTCTCCTATTGTTATACAAGAGGGATCAAGATACTATGTTTCCTTTATTAATGATTGCACTCATTATGCTTAGGTTTATCTTATGAAATATAGATCTGATTATCTTACCATCTTCAATGTTATCAAGTGTTTTCGTTATGATTTAGAGGGTGAGCATACTTCCAATGTTTTTTCTTGTTTACTTGCATCAAAATGTACTATACATTAAACCTCGTGTTGAGAAATACCTGAACAAAATGGGGTTGCAGAGAGAAAACATAAATATTTTGTTGAGAAAGCACACTCATTCTTATTATCTGCAGATGTTCCTAGTGTCTTTTGGGGAGAAATAGTTCTTACTACTACTCATGTAATTAATACGATTCCAACTTCCCATAATTCAGATTTGTCTCCCTTTCAAAAACTGTACGGCCGTGCTGTTGATTATTTATCATTACGTGTTTTTGGTTGTACCTGTTTTGTTCTGCGCCCACACATCGAGTGTAATAAGTTGTCCTCTAAGTCTATTTCGTGTGTCTTTCTTGGTTATGGTGTTGGTCAAAAAGGATATTGTTGTTTTGATTCAGTCAGTAAAAAATTATGTCTCTCGTCATATTGTGTTTCTTGAGCATATTCTTTTTTTTTCCATACCTCTTCTATCACATGACATGACACATGCAGATCTTATTCGCATTAATCCCTTCAATACCGACACTGATGAAGCCTCTCCCACAGCTCTTCATGATAGCTCCGTTCAATTTGGTACTCTTGAGACGTCTGCTCCTCCTCCCCCTCCTCCTCCCCCTCTCCCTCCTACGACTATTCCATCACCTAGCGAGATTGTGAATAATCTTATTTGTCGATCTACACGTCCTCGTAAGTCTACTAAACTACCTAATTTTGCTTATCCATTTTATTCCAGTTCTTTTGCTTCTTTTGTCTCATCTATTCATCATCGTTTTGAGCCTTTGCCTTATAGAGAAGCTGTTGATAATCCACTTTGGCAAAATGCTATGCATGAGGAAGTAACTGCTCTGCATCATACACATACTTGAGATCTTGTACCTCTACCACCAGGAAAATGCGCCATTGGTTCTCGTTGATCTATAAGATCAAAATTAAATCTGATAGTTCTGTCGAACGATATAAAGCTCGCCTTGTTGCTAAAAGTTACTCTCAGGAGTTTGACATGGATTATGAGGAAACTTTTACCTTTGTTGCTAAAATAACCATCGTTCGTATCTTAATTGCTATTGTCCCTGTTCGTCGATGGAAAATATCTCACATGGATATCAAGAATGCTTTCTTAAATGGTGATCTTCAAGAAGAAGTGTATATAATACCTCATACTGGAGTTGCTCACCAATCTGGTGAAGTTTGCATGTTTCGCAAAGATATCTATGAACCTAAACAAGCACCTCGTTCTTGGTTTACGAAGTTCACTATGGTGATTACCTCTCTTGGTTTTCGTCATAATGATCATGATTCGACTTTATTTGTCATGTGTATCCATGCAGGTCGTATACTTTTATCTTTATACATGGATGACATGATAATTATTGATGATGACTTTGATGGAATTGAGTCTTTGAAGTTTGAATTAGCTCGTTTCTTTGCTATGAAAGACTTGGGTTTACTACGTTATTTTATGGGGATCGAGATCACCTCCTCTCCAAAAGGTATTCTCTAATGTATACCTATGTGTCAATTTGATATCACACATCAATGACTTGTGAGCTCAAGTCATTAATTGACCTACATGCTAGTCTCTATGTATTAATATTGTCCCTGAATATTAATGCTCGACTAGGAATGATTTAGTATAGTGTTCTCTACATCATCTTACTATCAATTCAACCAATTGATATGATGTAGATAAGAACCTACTACCCAAAAATATTATTATACTTAGTTATTTGACACAATATAAAGTAAGTATAATAATCAAACTTTGTCTTTATTAATTATAGAATATGATACAAAAGTCCCTAGCCAATCATCACATAATTGGCTCTAGGGCTCCTACTAACATTTGGATTGTAAGTCCACCACCGACTTTTGTGTTTTTCTTGGAGATTCACTTATCTCTTGGAAGAGTAAGAAGCAAGATGTTATTTTCAGATCTTCCACAGAAGCTGAGTATTGTGCCATGACAACCACCACTTGTGAGATTATTTGTATACGTTGGTTGCTTGCAGATATAAGAATTTTTCTTTGGCAACCTACTACTCTTCATTGTGATAATTAGAGTGTCATTCAAATTGCCCGCAATATAATTTTTCATGAGAGAATAAAACATATTGAGATTAATTATCATTTCACTAGTCATCATCTAGAGTTTAGCACTATCACGCTGCATTTTATTCCTTCCTCGCTGCTGTTTACCAAGGCTCATTCCGTTTTATGCTTCCATTTTTTGTTTGACAAACTCTTAATACTTCTAGCTGTAGCATCATGAGTTTGAGGGGGATATTATATTATATATATTTTAATTATTTATTTATAACTTTTAGGACCTTTTAATATTTTTCCTTTTCAGTTTAGGGTTTGGAGTTTCTTAACCCATCTATATAAGGCTATGTATTCTTTCTTTCTAAAATACTTTTTGGTTTAATAAAGATGACTATTTTTCTTTCCTCATGTTCTACAGATGGAACGCTTGGGGTGCATTATCATGCCTTTTGCTCACACTAATAAGGGAGGAGAGAATCCCTACTAGCGTATATGTACTTTCATGTAAAAGGTTACTCTGCTAGGTCAAAATGATCCCCGTAATTTTCCTCCCTTCCCATACACATGCGCCAGCCTTGGAGGGGGCCTCGAGGTGAGAGTTATCATTTTTTTGCCATTGACTAATAAGGGAGGAGAAGAGCACAAGAATAACAAATAACAGAGAAAATGAACACAGAAATATCAACGAGAGAGGAAAAACACATGAAATCACCAACGACTATGAGAGCATACGTTTTTTGAGAGATTAATCACTAAAAAACAAGATTTTACAATGAATTTTGCTACAAATTAAAAAAAATCATCGCAAATAATTAATAACTCATATAATTTAAAAAATTCTAATTTAATAAATTTGAAATTAAAAATTAATAAAAATTTAAACACTATAGATAAGACGTTAAACATAAATAGTTTAATAAATTCGAAATTAAAAATGTAAAGCATGAAAAATTTGGGGGCCTCAGTGCCTAAGTTTCCAAAATTAAGGATGTTGATAGGAATAGCCAAACTTAGAGGGGCTAAAATGAAAAATGACCATCCCTTATAACTTTTCCCTACCTCTTAATTCCTGCGGTCGATCGAATCACGAAGCAAATCTCTCAATTTCACCTTCCTTCTTCTTCTCCGTTCAAACAAAGCCACTGCCTCGCCTCTCTTTCTCTTTTTCTGCCCCACGAGAGCCTCAGCCAGTTGGATCTGAATCCCATCTGCTGGAAAGATCGGGTCGAGGTGGATAGCACGGCACAAGAGGGGTTTGGTGATGTAAGATCTCTTCTTTCCGGACCTTAGATCTGAGATTTGAAGGTTGATTCGTGATTGGGGTGGGTTGATCTTTAACTCCAGTTTAGAAGGAGGTATGGCTGAGCGTCCAATATTGGTGGAGGGCTTTCTTCCTTAGGATTATTGTGATCGCCGCGGCTGATCAGGGAGCTGCGCCGACAACCATGCAGGTGAGATCGATTGGTGATTGTCGATCCATAGTTGATGATTTACTTTGGTATAGTATTCGAATACAACTTGGTTTCTGTAGATCGATTTTGGCAGAGGGGTTGAGCAGTTTTCCAATCTTGATCTGAATGATTGGTTTTCTTGATGTACCTGTGATCTTATGAATTGAGCATTCAGCTTTTAGAGTTTGGTATGGGTTTTGTTTGATCGAATGTGTGGTTATTTCCTTTTGATCTTGTTGTCTCTAACCATGGGCAAAATACTGGAGTGTGCTTGGATTATGGCCATGAATTCATGTTCTGAAGATGTGTTCTGTTGTTGATTGGATTCAGGTTCTAATGGTTACTTAGAACATGGCCTTCTTTGTCTTGGATATGTTGGATTTATTAGATCAGTGGAGGAGAGTGATTTTCTAATTTGGGATCAGTGTTGCTTAGGAACAACTTTCATTCTGTGGATTGGTTTTTGATAATGTAGTAGTTTTTGTTGGATTAATCTGTTTCCAGCTTGTGGAGTTTTTGATCTTGATTTGTTTGGATTGTTCCTATGGATTTGATGGCATGTGAAGGTTAAACTCTGTGTTTGAGGTTAGATAGGTAGTGCTCTATTTTGAATTGGTTTTGGAGATTGGGTTTGTAACTTTCATCTTGATCTGTTTTTCCTCTCCTTGCCGTGGGTTTGTGTGGATGGGTCTGTGGTTGATCCACATGTGAGGAGAGGTGTCTAATTTGAGTTTTGACTTTGAGGGTAATGTGCAAGATTCAAGGGCAGTAGGTTTTGGGCTGGGATGGTTTCCCTTATTTTAGGTTGATCATTAGTTTAGGGAAACTAAAGAATAAGATAGCTGAAATTGATCTAATTAAAAAAATAATGATGAATCAGACAGCAGACAAATTAAACATGGGATGATCGGCCCGGCCCCACGGAAGTTTCCCACCGGTCACCAGGGTAAATCGGGAAGTGCTCGCGGTGGGCAGTCCAGAAGCTCAGCGTCCCAGGGTTCGCGCCCCATTTGGAGGAAAAATTCCTGCAAAATGCGCCGTAGCTGGGAATCGAACCGCGGATGTCTGGGTTAACAACTAGTTACCTTACCGCTACACCATAGCCCCGGGGGCGAAAATGGATCTAATTAGATAGGATAAGTGGTTCAGCTAATTTAATTATTGTGTAATTAACTAAACTTTGCCTCTGATACAGGACATTGATTTGGTGGATCAGTTACGGATTATTGGACGGAGATTCTCTTCGCTTACGAGCTACTACTTCAGAGGCGGGTACTTCTGACTTATTTGTTTAGATATTGTCATAGTTTTTATGCATAGTTAGTTATGGATAGCAGTAGGGTTTTATTTACTTCCTACTTTTATATATTTATGCTTGATACCAGCTGTTTGATTAGATGATAGTTTTATTTCTGTATTGCTTTGTGGTTAGACCTTCTTACTCTTTATTGTCGCATATGTTATTGTGTATTGTTTTTTTTGAATTAGTGATAAGATACCTTATACCTTGCACTAAGGTTAGGATATGGTGCATGGTTATTCTTGGACTCCTACATATCATGTTGATGATCGAAGGATTAGTTAGAGGGTTTGCATGGGTTAGTGTCATACATCACCTATGCATTATGCGTGCACGGGCGACCCTTGGGTCCCGAGTGGTTGAGACGGGTCGCCAGACATGCCTTAGTTTCTGCATAGCCTTAGGTGCGTTGGTTTTTTTATACTTTGTGCATAGCCCCAAGTGCATTGACTATTCTTGCATTGTGCATAGTCCCAGGTGCGTTGGTTATTCATGTATTATGCATAGCCTAGGTGCGTTAGCTATTCATACATTTTGCATAGTTGGCTATTCAGGCATTCTTCATAACTCAGATGTGTTAGCTTTTCATGCATTTTGCATAGCCCCAAGTGTGTTGACTCTTCATGCATCCCTCCAGGTGCTTTGGGGTAAACGGTTATTAGTGCTAGGTTGTCTTGTCCTCCTGGCTACCCAGTGTACAGAGAGTGACATGTGCCATTGCAATCATGTGCATATGTTGCATTGGTGCATTTGCTTGTGCTAGTTGCATTGGTTTGAGTTGTGATTACTACATATGTTTGACTTGCACATCTAGTAGGTAAATTTAGCTAGAGTCCGGTGACCCTACGTTACTCATATGATATGATTTTTGCCCGCGGAGGGCATTAGGGTTATACTGACCTATATACCCTCAAGTTTAGATTAACATAGGTATGCCTTGTTCATTCAATATTCCAGTTTTGCATTCTCTGTTACTATACTTCAGTTTGTAACAGCTTGTGACTTACTGCTAGCATAACTTCTTGTGCATATTTGTTTGGTATCTGCTGAGTTCTTAGACTCACACCGTTAGTCTTGTTTTTCTCCCTTTCAGGATGATCGACTGGAGTGCCTGACAGCCTATCCCAGTTCACATATGTCGAGGCGATTTTATTGTTTACTTGTATTTGATGTTGGAACATGTGATATATTTCTTTTGTTTTTCATTTCCGTATTTGTACATCTGGTTTGTCGTGACGCCTTGCATGGCGATATGATTGTACTTTTTGTGTACTATGGAAGCCTACGTTTTTGTTTGTTGGTCGTAAGCCGTACCGGTATGCGGTTCCTTGATGTCGTCGTCTTCTCTTCGTTTTAGTCGCTGGTTCCAGCCCTATTCGTTGTGGTACATGTGGTTGAGAGGGTTTCAGTGTTAAAGTTTTCAAATTGTTTGTAAGATCGAGGGAGAAGTAGTCCGGTCAGTATCGAATGAGCGACTTCTCGGGGGCATGACAAAAAAATTAATAAAAATTTAAACACTACATATAAGACCTTAAACACAAACAATTAAATAAATTCAAAATTAAAAATTGATAAAAAATTCAAACACAAAAATAAGATCTTAAATACAAATAATGTAATTATTTCGAAAATAAAAATTAACATAATTTGAAAATGAAAAATAATATTTCAAATAAAGATATATAGGTTAACAAATTCAATCCATTCAAAATAAAAGGGAAATAAAGATAATTTAACCATCTTAATTATTTCAAAATTAAAAGCTTAAATTAAATAAATGCATTAAAATCAATTGAACTAGAAAATATCCAAAACATTAAAATTGAAAATTAACCAGAAGATTAATCAACTAATTAGATTGACTTAAAATTAACTTCAACTCAATTAAATCAAAGATTCAAAATTAAACATAAAATATGGAATGTATGATTCCGGGGAGCTCCAAATTAGTAGGTACCTAATAAATAAAACTTATCCGTCAAGATACCTAGGATTAGATAACTCAAGGTTAACTCTTAAGTTATGAATATTAAGGCCTAGTATTAATTCTCTTGGGTAAGATTAATTTGAAAACTTTATCTAAGACGCATGGTTAATTCTAATGATGTCCAAATGGCTCACCACAGTTTGGAAGCTTATCCAAGGAAACTTGCTTGGTGGACTTAAAGCTAAAATTAACCTAACATACGTTAAGATAACTTCTGAAAAATAACTAAACTCATCTCACAAAACTATAGGAATACCTTGATTAAAAATTTAGACCGGATGAGATGAATTAGGAAAATAAAAATTAAATGTTAAATCTGAAACTTTTGTGTTGCTTTGGAAAATTTTCCGGAAAAAGGTCCTAGGGTACCCGGGCATGCTCGAGAGTTCCCGGGGCTCTTGGACGAATTTAAGGGGGGTTAAATTGGTTTTAAAAAATTTAATATTTTAAGGGGTTGATGGATAAGGAATTCTAAACCTTAAGGACGAGAATGCAAAATGCCCAAACATGATTGACCAAAGTGTAAAAGTCCCACCAATTAAGTCACCTTTCGGCCTTCGCTTCCTCCACAGCCCGATCGCTGCTTCATCTCCCTCGCCCGTGTGCCCTAGCTGCAGCCGAACGCCGAGACCTAGCGTCTTCCCTCGATCTCGCTTACGTTCCCTGCGATTTCGGCCACCGAAACCCTAGATCAGAGGCCTTCCCGTTCATCATCGCCACCACAAAATTCCGACCCCGACTCTTGCCAATTCCTGCCTAGGTTTGGCGGACCAGAGGGTGACCACGAGTCGACGAATCAGGGAGAAAACCAAGTGATAGGATCGATGGCTCGGCTTTTCTCTACAAGATGATTAGCACAATACAAGATATAGAATAAAATCAATGCTAACTCACAGTGTTTTACTTGGTATCCACCCCTAAGGGTGACTAATCCAAGGATCCGCACGAGTTCACCACCTCCACTATGAAACCCTCCTTCAAGGTGGAGAAAACCTTTACAATCTTGTGCTCTTCCTCTTTACAAGATGCAAGTAATTACTAGAGGAAGGGCTGAGGACTCTTGGCACTAGCAGCACTTTGTTATACACAAGAACCGTACCGTGCTTGAGCCAAATAGTCTTCCTTTTATAGGAGTAAAGGACAGCTTAGCATGCTGTCCAGCCCGCACCAGTCGACTGCCCCGAGGACAGTCGACTGGTCTAGCTTTAATTGCTAGCCAACGGCTAGTTTTTCGGGGTTACCAGTCGACTGCCCCTGGGACAGTCGACTGGTAGAAGGCTGAAAACCTTCTGTGAGTTTTGGCAGTCGACTGCCCTCTGGCCAATCGACTGCCCAGCCTCTCAACTCACTTACAATCACTCAAAACACTCTCCTTCACGTATGCCTTCAGGTATGCTCCCTTGGCTCACCCCTTGAAGTCATCTTCCTCTGGCTATCGTCCCTCGGATGCGCACACAAGCCTTCCTCGGCTTGCCTCCATGCCACCCTTCACGTGTGCCCTTGAAGTCCACTTCCCGGCTTGCCCTTGAAGCTCTCCTCCCTCGGCTCTCATCCCTCGGATGTGTTCTCCATGTGTGATTCTCCAAGTCCTGCAAACTCAATCACACATATCAAATACAACACAAAACCCTAACCTTAAACATATTGGCACACACACATCAAAACCATGATCTTCCCGATCATTTTAGGGTCGATTGCCTCAACAATCTCCCCCTTTTTGATGTGTGACAATATGTTTAAGTTAGGGATAAAATATACCAGTCAACAACAGTAAATATCAATGGCAATTGAAAGTATAAGACATAGCAAAATGGTAACCTCCCCCTTAATCTGTCATTTTCAATTTTTCATCATAATCCAATGTTAAGTCAAGATTTTAGCTAAAAATCAAACTTAAACTACCCATTCTCCCCCTTTGACACCATCAAAAATGATTGCCTACAGCAATATTAATCTATGCCATCAAATGAGGGAATGACTCATTTATGAAAAAAAATTTCAGAACCCTGAGCCGAATTTCAGAAACCCTCTAGAAATTCCAGAAAATTCTAAAAATTGTAAAAACTTGCAAGCATGTTTCTTGTAAGATACTCTATCAGGGAAAAATATCATTTCGTGGAAAATTTTAACCATGCTTGACTTTTGACCAAAGTTCAAATTTCTTAAAAAACACTACATTTGTATCAAGTTTTCAATCTAACTATGCAACCATACATGTTCCAAAGTCATGCCAACATAAATAAAACATGGAGTGGTTTTCAAATACTAAAAATTTCCAACCATAATCTTTGGACAATGTATCCATTAATTAAACACATGTCTTCCCCATGATTGGTCTATTTTCAATAATTTTGATACATTTAATGATTCAACACAATGCCATAAGCATAAGTGAGCCAATGTATCATCCTAACATCCCATATGTAAGAACATAATCACAAACTAAGTAATATGAGATGTTCGCAAGGTAAGCCTTAATTTTGCCCAATTTATCATGAATTACTATTATGGGCACTAAACTCCCCCTCAATGTCTCAAGTCAACCAAATTTTAAAAAAAAATTTGAAATTCTAATATCATGGTTGACTTATCCCAAATCCTCTAACCCTTGAGAATTGACTTTGGTACCCAATAGTAATGTTTCCTAATTGGGTTAACCAAGTATTCCTTAGGGATTCATTTCTTACTAAGGGTTTTGGTCTTTGATTGTCCTCTAGCAATTAGGCAATGATAGGTTCTTCCATTGCTAGACTTCCCAAACCCTAATCCTTCTTTCCTAAAGCTTGCTCTTTGGCTCCCAATGATCATATCTAATGTTTTTGAGCCAACTTCAAACATCCTAAGTGCTTGGGTAAGACTATCTACCTTTTCCCTTAAATCCTTATTTTCTTCTTCTAAAGATGAGTCATTTGAGTTAGAAGAAGAGGCATGCTCATTGTCCTTAATTTCCATTGAAGCTAATTTCTCCTTTAACATGCAATTCTCCCTTTTTAGACACTTAATCTTCTTTTAGCATCAACTAAGTCATCACTAGTACTAGAGATAATTTTAGCAAGAATAGAAGTAGGTAAGTTATGTACCTCACTTACCGAGAAGTCCGATTCTGAGGTGGAGCCTCCCCCTTCACTAGAGCTTCCTTCATCTTCACTTGAGCTTTTCTCCTCTTCAAATTCAGATGCTGTGGAAGCAAGGTCATCAATTCCCATTAATGCAAAATGGGAAATATGATGTTCTTCTTCCTCCGATGAAGATGGATCATCCCATGTGGCCTTCAAGTTTTGCACCTTCTTTTCCTTCTCTTTTGATTTCTTCTTCTTCCCTTCTTTCTTCTTTTCTTCCTTCTTTTTCAAGAGAGGGCACTGACGGACCCAAAATAGACTGTCACGAATGTGGGTCCTCCAAATTTTTGAATATGAATAAAAAAATGCTAGAAACCCTTTTTGCAATCAAAAATATGAAAACGTAGTAAAGGAGCCACAGGTCGTATTTTTCCTCGGGACTAGTTGAGAGTTTGTTTGATTCGAGCTCGTGTTTATGTGTCGTGATTGTTTTGGGTTTCAAATAAAATCTGGGGTTGTTGGCAATTCAGAAGTGAAAGAGCAATGAAAATGAAGGAAACCAAACTAATGAACCAAACAATATGATGGCAAGTAATAACTCAACCAATGGAAATCGAATCAAGCTAGAGAATTTAACTAAAGTTTGGAAACAAATTTGATACCAAATTGCAAAACAAGTTGCTAGAAAGATGAATAAAAACAGGGCAGGAATTTTCAGCAGCAACCAAACTTGGCACAATTCAAGCTAGCTACAAAATCTTGAAGCAAACAATTATAAGGAAGCTCAGAAATGTCCGAATGCAACTCTAACCACTTTCAAACACAATAGCTCACTAAAAACTACCTTAAACTTGGCACCAAGCACTGCCTAATCTACACTTGATACAAAGTGCAAAATTTCAGCACTTGGCACGCAAAAGAGCACTGCTGGTGGGCTGAAATTTGCTACTGACGCAGGAAATGTGAACTGCCAACTCTGAAGTTTAAATGACCAATTCACTTGGAAGACAAGCCACTAGTTAAGCATATACACGAATGAGTGAAGGAATTCAGATTTGGAAGCAAAAATTCAGAACAAGGGCAGAAATTCAGAAATGTCTAACGCAAAAATTAAATGGCAGAAATGCAAAAATGGAACACAAGCAAACTGAGCAAGAAGTGCAGAAAAATTCTAAATGCGAAACAAACTTAGATCAATTACATCAACACACCAATTGTTATCTCTAATTCAGATCATCAATTCTGGACAGAAACTAAATTCGAAGGAGCTGCAATCTCTGAAACAAACTGGCACGCAGAACAGATTGACTGCACCAACTGATACGCAAGGTAATAAAATGAATGTAAGCAATTAAACATGAAATAAGCTGAAATCTTAAACTATTGTTCACTAAACAAGTTCATTAACTAACTACTTGCCAAATGAAACCTAATTAAGCAGAAAACAAATTCAAGAAGGTAAACTACAGCTGATACGAAATTCAAAACAGAACAGTTGCGGAAGAAATTACAGCTACTGTGAAAACAGAAAATTCACTAAAAAAACTACTCCTCAACCCTTCCCGAGCTCAAAATCTCTTTGTTCGTCAAGCAAAGGCTGACCTCGAACCCCTAAGCTCAGCAAATCAGTGGAAATCAGCCTCAATCGATCAACTCTGCTCAAACTGCATCAGCTGGGAAAATCCAATCCGAATCCCTTCGATCTCAGTTAAATGGATGGCGATGATGATTCGAGGATCATCTGAGCTCACCTGAGAACCCCTACAAGCAGCTCAAATGGTCGGAAATGGATTGTGGCTGAGATTCAAGTGTTCGGACCGCAGAGAATGCCGAAACCCTCAAACAAACTCTGTCCGGATGAAGCTGGAGCTGAATTCTCCACCAAAGCTATCTTCAATGATCCAGATGATGAACCAAGGTCGAGATTGAGGTGGTCGCGCCTCCTTGGATGAAAAACTTACAAGCAAAACGAAGAGAAAACGAAGAAGCTACTGTTGCGGCGAAGACGCGACGGAGTTGAGTTGCGGGGAAAATTTCCTTAAGTAATTATGAATGAACGGCCCAGATTGATTTGAGGAAATCCAACGGTTGATCTTGCTCTGATTTGAGCCAAACTTTGAGGATGTTGATCAGGGGTCAGGATCTGCCTCGTGGTAGCTCGGATCCTCCAGATGTGCAACGGATGGTCTAGATCAACCTAATCTTTGAATGGACGATCTAGAGCCCTCCGAGCTTGATCCAACGGTTGAATGAGCTCTGATTGGGATGAAACCTTCAGATCTTGATCAGAGTTCTTGATCAACCCTAACCCTAGCTGGATTGCTTCAGATGGTCCCGGATGGCTCAGATCTAGCCGCTTTTGAATCGGACGGCCCGGATTAATCCGAAGCTTGATAACTCTATCCGGGTTCACTTCCGACTCAAGTTTGACCCAGTATGCCCTAGGTCCATGAACCTTTCATGCCTACAAAAATAGATCAAAAATTTAGTGGCCAAATAATCCAAATATGTGCAAATTTGCAATTAAGTCCAAAATAAGAGGAAGTCCTAAAACCTAGGGAAAAATCACAATTAAGCAAGTAAAACATGGGTCAAACATGGATTTTAGCAATTAAAATAATCAACAAAATGGTACTTATCAACTCCCCCACACTTAAGCCTGAGCGTCTCGCGAAACCACTAAGTATGTATCCCCTAGAGTTTCTTAAGCATAATTAGAAACAAATGAAAAGAAATTACCTAAGGTTGTCAATTCTCATAAATCTAAGCTCTATGGATTAGTATCTTGTCCTTAAATCAACAACTTAGCCTTTTCATCCTTCATGAGTCATTGAGATGAATTTAACTCACTAGCCTTTCAAGGAAAATTTTGGTGGCTCTCTCCTTAAGTTCTAAGTTGATGATGGAAGTGGAGCTCACTCAATCACACATGCTTCTTGCACTACCATAGGCTTGCTTGTTATCTAATCTCCACCATTATTCATGATTAGGATCAACATCTACAAAAACAAGTGAAAACATGGAAAATGGTAAGAAATGGAGTAAAAGCTAAGAAAATGAAAAATTTGATAAAGTGGGAGACTTGAGTGCTCAAGGATGTTTCCAATGAACTTTGCCCTCTTTGCAGTCCTCTAGTGAGATCAAAAATTGTGGTGAAGTCACATTTGAATAAGGCCTTTGATTTGGATGAAAAAACCTTCCTTGATTTCCTTGTGCCAAGTTTTGCCTATTGCGTGCCAACTTATTTTTGCTTCTCTTTTCTCATTCTTCTTTTTCTTCCTTCTTTCTTTCTAGTAAATTCAGAGTGTAATGGGGCAAAACTTGGGTTCTGATGAGAACATCTTCACTAATTTATGGTGCTAAAACTTAAGTTGGATGTCACTTGTTTCTTTGTTTTTCTATTTTTTTTTCAAACTTGTTGCTGCCGACTCCCTGATTTTGTTGCAGCTTCCTTTTGTTCCATCATTATGCGCTCAGGTCCAAAATTCTTATCAGAATTAGCTCCAATTCACACTGCCATGAGCCTCAAATAAATTGCTATTCTCTACTTGACTCTACCTTTAATTTGTTTCTGCCCTTCTTAAGTTCCTAAACTGCTTTGTTTCAATTTTCAGCACCATGCAGTCAATTTCAGAGTCCAAGATCATTCAGTTCCTCATTCTTGCACTTCTCGGATTTCTTAACAGCTGTTAGCATTAACTATAAGTGGAGAGTTTAAATTGTTCCACTTGAAAATTCTGCTCAACAAGTTCAATTTCAGCCACTTCACTGTAGTTTTTTTTCTTTCTTCTTCATGTTCTGATTTCATCCACTTGCCTTCACTGGAAATTTGCTCCCCAAGAAGTTGAATTCAGCTAAAAACATTCGGCCAATCCTGTTCAAATGCAGCAAAGATTGCTGATTAAGGAAACACAATTCAATCTGAAATTGATACCAATTTGTGCCAAGACTGCTTATATGGAGGCACTCCTGTAGTTCTAGCATTCCAACTGGATTTTTCAGTTCTGTCCTGACCTAGAAAGCTTCCAATAGAGAGGCTGCTGCATTTAGAACCACTGCAGACAAGAGCTTTTACCCGAAGCTTGGCATATCCCTCACTTTTGGCACAGAATTCTGCCTTGAATTCAGATCTTCTGATTTTGGCACAAATTCTGCACAGATTACTGCTTTCTCAGCTTCCATTTCTTTTGTTTCCCTTCTCTTCTTCACATTCAATAATTTGCAGGAGACCTTCTCCGAGAATCAGCAATGAAAAGCCTTGAGAATTCAGAAATGCTTCAATTCAGAAATGTTTTTTTTTCTTCAAATGCAGAAATGCTTGCATCTCAACTCAGCTTTTGATCTCAAATCAAGTTCAGCTGCCCTTCCATTGCTAAATTGCACACAAAAACTCCTTTCTTCCCTCTGTTTGGCATAGATTTTCAGCAATTAGTAGCTGGCCGAAACATGCTCCAAGTGGCAGTTCTATGGCAAAGAATTTTTTTTTTTTGTAATGGCATAGAAATTTTTTTTTCTTTGTTGGTGTGCCATTTTTTTTCAAATTGAATCTTCAAAATGTAGTAAAGAATCTAAGTCTCCAATTGCTTCCATCTTTCTTGCTCATTCTTGACACCAAACTTAACTTAATATGAAATTGTTTCCATCCTTCCATTGCAAATTTTTTTTTCTTTTGGATCCAAATGCCTCCTTGATACAAAACTTTTCCAAAGCACTAATCACTCCCCCACACTTAAACTTTGTCCGTCTTGGGCAAAGTAGCATCAAGAAAACATCCCAAGCAAACAAATCCCTAGAAAATTGGGGTTAAGAGTAGGAAAATAGAAGGGAAAATTGAAAAGAGTATGTATCAAGTATGATCATTGAAAACAATTTGATTTGCCTCCATAGATGTGATCCAATCATTGAAATATGATTTTGAAAGAACCTAAGCAAGTTCTAGAGTACAATAACATATGTGTGTCACAAATATAAGACTAATTCTCGCTAGGCAAAAAAATAATTCATCTCAAGTCATCAATTAAGAATTTAAAACCAAGTAGTACTCAAGCATCCAAGATTTCATCCATTAGCTCAAACCCTAAGTTTTAACAACCAAATTTAATTTATTTTCCAAGAGATTCTAAATGCTATGGAGATAACCTAGAGGGATACATTTATTCCTAATCATGCAAGAAAAAGTGACAAAAGAAATAACAAGGTATTTACAATGACTCCTAGTCATTCTACTCTACTCATGCATTTATTAGCAAGGACTCAATTTAAAGGAAAATTCTAATTCTAGGAAGCATGAAAATGAAGGAAAATGCAAGAAGGAACAAACTCCCCTTTATTTCTGGTGGACGGAGTCTATCAAGTAGTAGCCTCCATCGTGGTAGTGGAGGAACATGGGTGGACATGGGTGGCTGAGAGAATTCGGACTCCCCCACACTTAGACTTCACAAAAAATTTCTCAGGTGGCCGCAGGCGATTTAGGTACAAGACCCATGTCAGAGGTGGAGTGCTTCGAATTACAGTACAATCAAATCCTCCCTTTTTATGCCTTTTGAAAGTTCTTCCAGGAGGCTGGAGTCTGTTCAGATGGAGCACCCACTCTATAAGCCTTCTAGACCCTACAAAACAATGTAATACCTCTCTCAAGCGTGCAGGGTAAGAAAGGAATAAAATAATATCAGTCTCTGCATGAAATGTATCCAAAACTGCATCATATCCGATAAAATCAATTCTTGGTGCCTCAATGAATTTTTCACAATCATTTCCTACAAAATTTGCATCCAGGAACTCTTCACAAACAATGAAATCAATTTTTGGCATTTCAATAGAAATTTCATAATTATTTTCTATCAAGGATGTATCAAGCAATGTGTCACAGCCAATAAAATCAATTTTCGGTTCCTCAATCAATTTTTCATAATTATTTTCAGCATAAGATATATCAAAAGACTCATCACAACAATCAACAATACTAGGCACTTCTAAAAATTTTTCACACTCAGCATTTACATCTGATGTATCACAACATGTTTCATTTTTAGCAAATTCAACACTAGGTACCTCAATCAATTTTTCACAATCAAATTCTACAAGAGATGCATCCCTAAGTATATCACAAACAATAAAATCAAATTGAGGTACCTCTATGTAATTTTCAGAAAAAATAGGAGGAATACTTACCTGATCATGCTGAAAAATACCTGGAGGTTCTACAAGAGTAGATGTATCCGTGTTCTCCTCCTGGTCAAGTAATTGTTCCACTTCAGGTTCAGGTTCTGGTGGACACTCAACTAAAGTAGGTGATCCTTGGGTTCTTGCTTCCACCATGCAAGTCCCTACACTTTCTGGTTCATCCTCTGAATCTTCTAATGTACCAGTAAATTGTGGTGGTCCCTGGGGCGTAGTGCAATCCCCTACACCTATGGAATCATCTCCCATGCATGTTCCCTCAACCATTCCTGTATCAACCAAATTAGAAAAATTAGGATCATTAACAACTAAATCATCACAAGATAAAAGTATAGAATGATCCTGTAAAGTTTCAGAATTGAATTCAAAACTATCACAAGCCCTGCTATCAATCTCCTCCAATGCCTCTAAATCAGTAGGAATGGGTGATTCCTGGGGCTCAGTGCAATCCCCTACACCTGTAGATTCATCTGATTGTGATGATCTTTGGGCTTTTATCTGATTCCATTGATCAACCAATTTTGCAAGGCGTTGTCCGATGTCTTGCTGTTGTTGTTGAAAACTTTGCTGTTGTTGTAGGACTTGTTGACACATCTCCATCATCCTTTGTTGTTGAGCCTCACTCCAATCAGGATTCTCAAAGCCTCCTTGGTTAGTGTGGAACTCTTGTTGGTCTTGAAATGTAACATAAGGCTGCTGAAGACCAAGAGTAGGCTGTGCATTCTGAAATGAAGACTGTGGGGGCTGATCAAATGGTTGAATAGACTGATTAAACTGCTGAAAACTTGGTTCACAATTAGGTGGAGATTGCTGAAAATTATGGTTCTGAAATTGAAAACTCTGAAATGGAGGCTGAAAATTCTGATCGTTTTGTGGAAAATATTGCTGTGAAGGTTGTGATCCACTCTGATTTTGATATTGGTTGGGCTGAATTGGTTGGAACCCTTGCTGAAAATTTTGACTTGGTTGAAAATCCTGCTGAAATTGTTGAAATTGTGGCTGAAAGGATGGTTGAACTAGCTGAGAATTACCGCCCTGAAAATTCTGGTTTTGAAGTGGACATTGCGGTAGTGAGGACTGAAATGGAACGGGCTGGAAACTCTGATTTTGTTGTTGGAAATTCTGGTTGCAAGGCTGAAATTGCTGTGGAAATTGATATGGTTGTTGGAAATTCAAATTATCTTGGTACCCTTGCTGAATTCCTTGAAAAGATGATTGATTTTGTTGATAGGGTGGCTGAAATTGGGGCTGGAATTGCTGAATTGGTTGCTCAAAACCCTGGAATTGTGGCTGCCCATTCTGATTTTGTGGCTGGAAATTTGGTTGATTTTGCTGAAAATTTTGGAAAGGCTGAAAAAACTGATTTGTTGACTGAAATTGATCATTTGGGTGCTGAAAATTCTGGAATTGTGGTTGAAATTGCTGTAGTGGCTGATTGAAAGGTTGGTTCTGCAGTTGAAATTGTTGACACGGCTGCTGGTAAGTAGATGAAAATATTTTGAACTGGCAGTCATGTCACAAAACAAACAAGAAAAATGGCAGCAACCGTATACAAAAGATAAAGCACAAGAAAATAGAATCAAATGATATGCCCATAAGCACACAAGCAAAAATCAAACAAATCAACTAGTTGCTTCCTCGGCAACGACGCCAAAAATTTGACGGACCCAAAATAGACTGTCACGAATGTGGGTCCTCCAAATTTTTGAATATGAATAAAAAAATGCTGGAAACCCTTTTTGCAATCAAAAATATGAAAACGTAGTAAATGGGCCACAGGTCATATTTTTCCTCGGGACTAGTTGAGAGTTTGTTTGATTCGAGCTCGTGTTTATGTGTCGTGATTGTTTTGGGTTTCAAATAAAATCTGGGGTTGTTGGCTATTTAGAAATGAAAAAGCAATGAAAATGAAGGAAACCAAACTAATGAACCAAACAATATGATGGCAAGTAATAACTCAACAAATGGAAACCGAATCAAGCTAGAGAATTTAACTAAAGTTTGGAAACAAATTTGATACCAAATTGCAAAACAAGTTGCTAGAAAGATGAATAAAAACAGGGCAGGAATTTTCAGCAGCAAGCAAACTTGGCACAATTCAAGCTAGCTACAAAATCTTGAAGCAAACAATTATAAGGAAGCTCAGAAATGTCCGAATGCAACTCTAACCACTTTCAAACACAATAGCTCACTAAAAACTACCTTAAACTTGGCACCAAGCACTGCCTAATCTACACTTGATACAAAGTGCAAAATTTGAGCACTTGGCACGCAAAAGAGCACTGCTGGTGGGCTGAAATTTGCTACTGACGCAGGAAATGTGAACTGCCAACTCTGAAGTTTAAATGACCAATTCACTTGGAAGACAAGCCACTAGTTAAGTATATACACGAATGAGTGAAGGAATTCAGATTTGGAAGCAAAAATTCAGAACAAGGGCAGAAATTCAGAAATGTCTAACGCAAAAATTAAATGGCAGAAATGCAAAAATGGAACACAAGCAAACTGAGCAAGAAGTGCAGAAAAATTCTAAATGCGAAACAAACTTAGATCAATTACATCAACACATCAATTGTTATCTCTAATTCAGATCATCAATTCTGGATAGAAACTAAATTTGAAGGAGCTGCAATCTCAGAAACAAACTGGCACGCAGAACAGATTGACTGCACCAACTGATACGCAAGGTAATAAAATGAATGTAAGCAATTAAACATGAAATAAGCTGAAATCTTAAACTATTGTTCACTAAACAAGTTCATTAACTAACTACTTGCCAAATGAAACCTAATTAAGCAGAAAACAAATTCAGGAAGGTAAACTACAGCTGATACGAAATTCAAAACAGAACAGTTGCGGAAGAAATTACAGCTACTGTGAAAACAAAAAATTCACTAAAAAAACTACTCCTCAACCCTTCCCGAGCTCAAAATCTCTTTGTTCGTCAAGCAAAGGCTGACCTCGAACCCCTAAGCTCAGCAAATCAATGGAAATCAGCCTTAATCGATCAACTCTGCTCAAACTGCATCAGCTGGGAAAATCCAATCCGAATCCCTTCGATCTCAGTTAAATGGATGGCGATGATGATTCGAGGATCATCTGAGCTCACCTGAGAACCCCTACAAGCAGCTCAAATGGTCGAAAATGGATTGTGGCTGAGATTCAAGTGTTCGGACCACAAAGAATGCCAAAACCCTCAAACAAACTCTGTCCGGATGAAGCTGGAGCTGAATTCTCCACCGAAGCTATCTTCAATGATCCAGATGATGAACCAAGGTCGAGATTGAGGTGGTCGCGCCTCCTTGGATGAAAAACTTGCAAGCAAAACGAAGAGAAAACGAAGAAGCTACTGTTGCGGCGAAGACGCGACGGAGCTGAGTTGCGGGGAAAATTTCCTTAAGTAATTATGAATGAACGGCCCAGATTGATTTGAGGAAATCCAACGGCTGATCTTGCTCTGATTTGAGCCAAACTTTGAGGATGTTGATCAGGGGTCAGGATCTGCCTCATGGTAGCTCGGATCCTCCAGATGTGCAACGGATGGTCTAGATCAACCTAATCTTTGAATGGACGATCTAGAGCCCTCCGAGCTTGATCCAACGGTTGAATGAGCTCTGATTGGGATGAAACCTTCAGATCTTGATCAGAGTTCTTGATCACCCTAACCCTAGCTCGGATTGCTTCAGATGGTCCCGGATGGCTCAGATCTAGCCGCTTTTGAATCGGACGGCTCGGATTAATCCGAAGCTTGATAACTCGATCCGGGTTCACTTCCGACTCAAGTTTGACCCGGTATGCCCTAGGTCCATGAACCTTTCATGCCTACATAAATAGATCAAAAATTTAGTGGTCAAATAATCCAAATATGTGTAAATTTGCAATTAAGTCCAAAATAAGAGGAAGTCCTAAAACCTAGGGAAAAATCACAATTAAGCAAGTAAAACATGGGTCAAACATGGATTTTAGCAATTAAAATAATCAACAAAATGGTACTTATCAGGCACTCATCTCTCATGTGTCCTTCTCCTTGGCAATTGTAGCAAATAATTTTCCTTGACCTACTTTTGCTCCTTGATTCTTTCCTACCATGAGACTTGTTAGTAGAATATTGTTTAAATGCTTTTCTTACATTTCTTACCATGTAGGCCTCCGCATCACTACCCATGGACGCACTCGATTCCTCCGAATCGGATGATGAGACCTCCTTCTTCTTACCTTTTCCCTTGTTTGCCACAAGGGCTATACTTTTTGGCTTGTAGTATGATTCTTCGATTGTCCCTCCAACTCGAGTCTCATGAAGCTCCATGGTTGAGAAAAACTCTTCTAGAGACGTTTTCTCTAGGTCCTTTGAGATGTAGTACGAGTCCACCATTGAGCTCCATGTTGATGTTCTTGGGAAGGCATTGATTGCTTTCATCAAGATGTCTCGGTTGGGTAATTGTTCTCCTACACTTGTTAACCCAATAAGAATTTCTTTAAATCTAGCATGTAAACTCGTTACCTTCTCCCCTTTATCAAGCTTGATATTATTGAGTTGGGACCGAAGGAGATCTCTTTTTGCCATTTTCGCCTCCGAGGTGCCTTCATGAAGTTCCACCAACTTATCCCATAAGTCCTTGGCACTAGAGTAGTTTCCAATCCTTGTCACTTCTTGTTGGGGAAGCACACTAAGTAGATGATGTAAGGCCTTTGAGTTTGCCAAGTGATCATCCTTTTGCTTTTTGCTCCACCTTACTTTCTCAAGAACCTTGTTCTCTTGATCCCTAGGTATCTCAAAACCATTCTCCATGATTAGCATAATATCAATGTCGGTGTTGAAAAATACCTCCATTCTCTTCTTCCACCATGAAAATTCTCCCTCGAATTTCGGCGGTTGAATATGCGAGCCGGCCATTTCAATGATTGCTCTTCTTGGTGGTTAGTCCGTTGAAGGCGTCCTTGCGCTCTGATACCAATTGATAGGATCGATGGCTCGGCTTTTCTCTACAAGATGATTAGCACAATACAAGATATAGAATAAAATCAATGCTAACTCACAGTGTTTTACTTGGTATCCACCCCTAAGGGTGACTAATCCAAGGATCCGCACGAGTTCACCACCTCCACTATGAAACCCTCCTTCAAGGTGGAGAAAACCTTTACAATCTTGTGCTCTTCCTCTTTACAAGATGCAAGTAATTACTAGAGGAAGGGCTGAGGACTCTTGGCACTAGCAGCACTTTGTTATACACAAGAACCGTACCGTGCTTGAGCCAAATAGTCCTCCTTTTATAGGAGTAAAGGACAGCTTCGCATGCTGTCCAGCCCGCACCAGTCGACTACCCCGAGGGCAGTCGACTGGTCTAACTTTAATTGCTAGCCAACGGCTAGTTTTTCGGGGTTACCAGTCGATTGCCTCTGGGACAGTCGACTGGTAGAAGGCTGAAAACCTTCTGTGAGTTTTGGCAGTCGACTGCCCTCTGGCCAGTCAACTGCCCAGCCTCTCAACTCACTTACAATCACTCAAAACACTCTCCTTCACGTATGCCTTCAGGTATGCTCCCTTGGCTCGCCCCTTGAAGTCATCTTCCTCTGGCTATCGTCCCTCGGATGCGAACACAAGCCTTCCTCGACTTGCCTCCATGCCACCCTTCACGTGTGCCCTTGAAGTCCACTTCCCGGCTTGCCCTTGAAGCTCTCCTCCCTCGGCTCTCGTCCCTCGGATGTGTTCTCCATGTGTGATTCTCCAAGTCCTACAAACTCAATCACACATATCAAATACAACACAAAACCCTAACCTTAAACATATTGGCACACACACATCAAAACCATGATCTTCCCGATCATTCTAGGGTCGATTGCCTCAACACCAAGGGCTCGCCGACTATCTCCACTAGGGTACTCTCGATTTCCCTGGTTATAATTGTTGGGATCGATTGGGGGAGTTGATACCACTGATGATTTAGGGGGAGTTCCCTGCTCTGTGGCGATTGAGAGGCTATTGCTCGACGGGAGGTTCTGTGATTGGAGCTAGAAATTGAGGTAAGGGATTTAGATGATTGGATCAATGGAACTTAGTTTTCTGGTGGCTATTCTAAAACATTGATTGGAAATCGATTTGGACAATGTAGCATTTCCTGCTTCCTGGATCTGGCTGTTATTGGATTTGGATCGCTGAGAATCTGAGGTAAGCTCAATTCGATTGTGGTTATTGAAATTAGAGTTTTCTTGGATGTATGAAGTGGATTCTAGGTCAAGTTTGTAGATGTATCAGTTTGATCCTTGTAGATGTGCTTGGTATTGTTAATTCGGTGTTGTGTCAACATAATATAATTGATGTTGTCGTGAGCAACCTTTGGTATTAAATTAAACCTTGCCGTGATGGATTGGAATTTAGGATTAAAACCTAAAGTGAAACATAACCTTAAATCTTAATTACGCGGAGTAATTAAGAATCTTTCATTTAATTAAAGGTAATTAAATGGAAAGGGAATGGTTAAGTTAACCCTAGCTTGGTTTGGGAATTAATTAGCTTGTTATCGTAATTATGTAATAGCTAATTAATTATGCCCTTGATACAGGGACTTGACTTGGATTTATTACTGCTTATTATTTGTAGGTATTTCTATCTCATTTGATACAGACTTCTACTCTTGGAGGCGGGTACTTCTTGCTTGTATCTGTAGATCCACTTTATCTTTATGCATGACTATTTGTTATATATGCAGTAGGCTGATATTGACCTTTATCTGCTACCGTTTTGTTATCCTGCTTGATACTTATGCTTGACCTTGGATATGATCTAAATTTTCTTCTATACAGTCTCGTTTATTTGTTATCTAATACTGTATAGCATTGGTATAAGCATGAGTATGTGGATAGGGTTTATCATACCATTATATGGTTGCATTGGTTGATTCTATTCATACTTGCACGTGTGTCTAGATATAGGATTGATTGGGTTATGATGCATACATATGACCTGTGCACGATAGGTTGAGTTATGTGTCGATGACCTGGTAGGGGTTGTATGTGTTAGTCATGCACCATACCTGCACTGTTGCATGTCGGCGATCAGCGACTCCCTTCTGGTTGAGCCTATCGTCTTCCGACACATGATATGCACACACGGCCACTCATGGGTTAGTGGATACCGCTGGGTGTGTGCATTTGCTCTGTATTGCTCCGCTTGTCCGCTCAGGGGTAGTGGTTTCGGAGCGTGGTAGCAGACAGGGATCCCTTCTCTTCCCATAGACCAGAGAAGATGAGAGAGATATCTCCCCCATATATACATGGGGTGGAGCGATAGCTCCACCATCATCCTGTCCTCTCGGTCACTCAGGAGCAATGATGACAGAGTGCGGACAGTGTCACCGCTCTACCCACTCGGCCGACACAGTATCGCTTGTCTCGGTGGCTTGACTGGAGTTAGGGGGTGACCATGACATTGCATCATGTGCATATGATGCATTTGTGCATTGATTGTGTTTGCTACATTTACTTGCTGCACTTGTTTGACATGCACATACAGGATGTACTTTTGGTATGGTTTGTTGACCCTGCACTTGCTCGTATGGTACGAGTCCTATTATGATCATGATAGACTGATTTCTGATATGTACAGTCCTTTATTATTTCGGTTATGCATGCTTCTGATATTATTATGGAGATTGTATCCTGTTGTTTATGTATAGCTGATTTAGCTACTTTTCTGCCATGCATATCTTTCTATATACCCGCAGAGTCCACTTGGACTCACCACCCATCGTAATATTTTTGTTTCAGGTTGATAGCTCGCCGGAGGAGCCCAGTTGCCGGTCCTGGTCCCTACGACTCCGTGGTTGGGTGCTTCCGCGTTAGTTTTCGTTTTGATAGCATTCTTTATGTGTTGTATTCGTTTTTCATATACCGTGGGCTTGTATTGGATTTATTCGTACGGTATTGTATTTTTGAGTCCTCTGTTGGACTTTGTATTTGTGGTTTTGCTACGCGCCTGCCTAGGGGCAGCTTAGGTGAGTATTACAGAGTTTAGCATTTCGATATGTTCATTTCCATATATTATATATCTGTTTTGATGCCTGAAACCAATTTATAAATTGCATGTGTTGGGTGTATGCGTAAATTGTCCACCGGATAGGGGAGATACTATCCGATTTTATATTAGATCAACGACTCCATTGGTCTCGGGGCGTGACATTAAATCTTAATTCAACTTCAATTCAATTGAAGCTTAATTCAATTAAACCTTAATTTAATTTTAATTTAATTTAACTAAAATTTGACCCAATTAAATACTTAATTAATTTTAAACTTAATTAAAACTTAAACTGAATTAAATTTTAAAAGTTTATCATAATCAAATCTTAAACTTAATTTAATTTTAAACTTGAACCTAATTTAAAAATGCAATTTGATTAAACTCAGTTTTTAATTAATTAAATTTTAATTTAATTGAAAATTTGACTTAACTTAATTTTTAGCTTAATTAAAATTTTAACTTAACATAACTTTTAACTTAATTTAATTTTTAAACTTAATTTAATTAAACTTTAATTAAAAATTCTAACTTACTTTAATATAACTTAATTAAAAATATAACATAATTAAAACTTTAAAATTACGAATTTAATTTAACCTAATTAAAACGTAAAATTAATTTAATTTAACTTAATTTTAACTTTAATTTAATTAATCTTAATTGTGACGTTAACCTTAATCTTAATTTTATTAAACCTTAACTTTAATTTAATTTTAATGAAACTTGAATTATAACTTTAATTAAAACCTTAATTTTACTTTAATTAAACTCTAATTAACTTTAATTAAATATTAATTTAACCTAAACTTTACTCTAATTAAATCCTATTTTAATTCTAATTAAACTCAAATTAAAACTTAAACACTTGAAAATATTAAACTAATCAGTTAAATTAATCTTAATCCAAAAATAATCTTAAACTAAATTAATAATCCTATGTTAATTAACGAAGAAACTTTGATAAAACTTGAATAAATATGATTTTATCCAAAAGTTGACTATTTCCACCTTGTATAAATAATGTTAAATATCTCTCTAAACACATAAAGTTACCATATTTGAATAACTAGAACGGGTCAGATGCTAGGAAAAGTAAATTGACAATGCTTGTAGAGTTTTCAAAACTTTTATGGTTAATTGATGATTGATTAAGTACAATTACCTTTATAGTTTTCAAAATAATTCTCTTAGGCACTTAATTATGGTTCCTTATAGCTAATAAGGATAACCAGGAAGGTGTCACAGGGAATTAAGGGAGTGTTGAAACATTTTGAAAAATATTTTGACAATTCTCAAAAATGCTTTTGAAAACTTTTGAAAAGCTCATTTATTCATTTTACTTGAATCAATCTCTAAGGCACACAGAAAGGACTTCTTAAGAGTGTCAAATTTAGGAGGAGATTGTATTAAAAGACGCATTTTTCACGGATTCAAAAATTAAAGTATTTTGAAAATGTTATCTTCCAAAAGAGTTTGAAAATTCTAAAAATAATAATAATTATTGAGATTTTTTTCAACCTCGGGCGATCGATCTGGCCCCATGAAAGTTTTCCACCGACCGTCAGGGTAAATCGGGAAGCTCTCACAGTGGGCGGTCTAGAAGCCCAGCATCCCAGGGTTCGCACCCCATTTGAAGGAAAAATTCCTTCAAATACGCCGTTGCTGGGGATCAAACCGTGAATATCTAGGATAGACACTAGTTACCCTACCATTGCACCATAACCCAGGGGCGAGTTTGAAAAATTCTAGCTTTTATTTATACTCACCTTTTCCAAAATCATGCATTCAATACATACATTTCTTTCAAAAAATTTCTTCAAAAATACTTTGAAAATTTTCTTGAGAATATTTTGAAAAATTTCTTGAAAAATTTCTTGAAAACTACCTTAAAATTTTCTCTGAAATATTTTGAAAAATGCTTTGAAATATTTCTTTGAAATATTTTGAAAATACATTGATAAATTTCTTTGAAATATTTTGAAAAATGCTTTAAAAAATTTTGAGGATATTTGAAAATTACCTTGAAAATTTTCTTTGAAATATTTTTGAAAACTGTTTTGAATTTTTTTATTGAAAAAATTGCTTTGCAAAAAACCTTAGAAAATGTTTCTTTAAAAACTGCTTTGAAAAATCTTTTTTGAAATATTAGAAAGTCTTTTCAACTATTTTTAAAAAAAAGACTTTGAAAAATCCTTTGAAATATTGTTTCCAAAATAGACTTTGAAAAATACTTTGAAAATATTCTTAGAAAATACTTTGTGAAAAATTACTTGAAAAATTAGTTGATTTATTTTTTCAAAAATCTTACTTAGTCTTATGAAAATGTTAAATCTATTTGAAATTCTCCCTAAAAATATATCTGATACCGAACTTGTGTTCAATATTTTTTAGACTACTTACAAATCTTAAATACAAGTTTGTTGTTATAAATATTTACTATATGTTTATCTTATGCATATTTTAATGAATGACAAAGAGTGAGGATAATGATTTAATGATTAAAAAACTTTAAAAATCTAAAATTAAACAATGCTTAAAAGAATAAATGAAGATCATTGTTACTATTTTCTCTTAATCATGTTATTATCTGTTATAATTTTTTTTCTTCTAACTTTAACTCAGGTTGTCATTACATAAAAAAAAAAGATTGTTAGTGCAGTTTGTACTAATAATCAGACTCAGGTTTTGATATATGATAAAAAGTTAAAGTTGGATATTGTGTGTATTAATCTATTTACCAAGTGTGTAGGATTGAAAGATTTGTTAGGACCTAACACTAGGCTGAAATTCAATTAGATCTGGAGGACCTGATAACTAGCAAGAAGTCCAGTTGAACCTGCAAGACTTGACAATTGGTCGAAGCCCAAATAGATTGATATTTGGCAAGAATTCTAGTTGAGTCTATCGGACTTGAAAACAGGCTGATATTTAGATGGGGCATCTGGCAGGAAGACCTGGTAGGTCAAGATCCAAGTAAAGTTACATATGGTAAGTGAAGATAAGCACTAAAGGAGAGAGTTCCAGTAAGAGCGAGTCCCGGTGGGACTATACGCGTTGGTTCAACTTAGATCCATTTTAGAAATCTAAGTTGAGGCTAAGACTAGATCTTAGCCTTGATAAGATAGGATTTAACTCATAAACATATATAAATTATCCAGACATATATTTTTCCAACTCTGTGTTTTAGAGACATACGTAGATCTTCAAATTCTATATGTGTGGTCACAGATAGAGCATGATTTCGAGTTCGAAATCAAAAATTATGACCTTCAGAGATTGCTATGTTGAATAGTGGATTGGAGGCGTTAAGCACTTGAGATGCCTCAATGGAATGAAAGTGCCTGAGATTGAAGCACCTAGAAGTATAGAGGTGCCTGGATACAAATAAGCTATGATGAGACCGGATCTAGATTAGATTTATTCAAATAGAAATGCCTCAAAGTAGATAGAGGCGCCTAGATGAACCTATAAAAAAAAGACTCGACCATCAACAACTAAACAACTCTTACACGAGCTCCTACGATTAGTCTGCTGCAACGACCTTGTGTTGTTGCCATTCTACTACTCTACTATGACCGATCGTTGCAGGTAGACCGACACAAACCTTGAGCTACAATCTCCAACTTCAAGTGTCGATATCATTTAAAGTTCTATTTCCGAATTCATTATTTGCGTAGGAAAGTGTAGGGTGTTACACTTTCCTTAATTTTGTACTCGCTTGCTCTTCCGAAGGTTTTCCGGAAGAGTATATTATTGGATTACCATTCGGAAAGATCCAAGGGATCTGGGTCTTGGAGTAGGAGTCATCGATAGCTTTGAATCAAGTAAAACTCCTTGTGTGCTATTTCTATTTCGAATTTTATTACTTAGTTTTCCAACACGCATTGATTTTCAAAAAGTCAAAAGTTTTAAAATACACGTGATTCACTCCCCCTCTCACCTACATCGATCCTACAATCAGAATTTTAACCACCTAGCTTCGCTCACTAGGACTTTCACAGTCTAGTTTCACTCACCAGGACTTTCATGATTTGAGTAGATTATATATGTTTTTGGCTTTGATTGACGCACATTTACTTGCATTTCATGAGCATGATTTACTATATCACACTCTATTTCTATGTAATTTCATTACTTTTACTATCTTTGTTCTGAGAACTGCTCTTTGTTGGTTTTCATTGATGAGACAGATTTTCAGAGCAGAAATGGAGCATTGGAGCAAATTTAAAAAGAATTCAGAGTGGTCGTGACTCTCCCAGTGCTCAACACAGAAATTTTCCCAACATGCTTGTGTTTCTCAGACCAAAGGAGAGTGCAAAAAATGTCAAAATGGAGACAAATTTCTACATGGCCATGTAAATTTCTCAATTTTTATAGAATGATACACGGCATGGTCGTACCTTTTAGGTATGACCGTGTAGAATTCCAGATAGCACTGTAGAACAAAAGTAAATGACTATAACTTTTTTCTCAGTTGGAATCACAGGCCATTCCACCCATCAAAATGAAATTGACTTCAAAATCCATAATTTTTTTAGACATCAACCCGTGAAAACTATGTCTTGGGAAGGCACGGTCGTGCCTCTCCTAGACACGGTCGTGTGTCGAGGCGCACCCAGACTGCACTATGGACTAATTTTGTAAAGACCATAACATTTTGCTCAGTTGGAGTTGTGGTCCGTTCTGCCTATCAAACTGAAGAGGACTTCAAGATCTACAACTTTGCTTCAGACACTAACACGAGAAAATGACATTTAGCTGTGATAAAATGAGCCACACGGTCGTGCCCCTCTAGGTAGAAAGCCCACGGCCAGGGCATGCAAAATGGCATGATCATGCCCCCCTTGGCAGAAAAACCCATGACTAACGTATGAAAAATGGCATGATCGTGCCCCCTTTGATCAGAAAAGTCCATGACTAGGGTGTGTAAAATGGCACGACCATGCCACCCCACCCCCACCCCGGCTGCACACTTCAGTCGTGTAAAATAGCATGGTCGTGCCCTTAAAGCAACAGGGGGCACGACCCCTGCTATAAAAGGGGATTTTCTCTCCTTTTGAGAAATCTTTTGTTTGGGGTTCGCCCCCAACCTTGGAGAAGTTCTCCCTCTAGTGGAACCCCTAGAGAGGTCATCTTCATCATCTCCAATGGTCTATCTACTTCCGGAGCAAAGAGTTCATCAAAGAGGACCGAAGATGCATTGATAAGCAATCTCTTCTCTCTAAACTCCTTTTTTGAATTGTAGATGATATTTTTCTTGACTTCTTGTTGTATCCTCCTTGAAATGGACTAGTTCTCTAGATCTAGAATGTATGAAGTAACTATTATGCGGCGCTGATGTATAAACTACAAATTTGCCTATTTCCTTGTTCAATGATGTGCTTATGATTTGTTTCACATATGTTGTATCTTGTATGTATTTGATGAAATGTGTGATTGGTGAATACATGTGGATGTGATAAATTAGTCTCCACGTAGGAGGAAATGCTCGAGATTATATGATCGGGGTGGCCTAAGTGACAAGGGTAGTCCTTTAACCGAGCAATCTCGAGCATTGCCTTGAAATGAAGGTTAATTCTCCACAAGGGAGTGACTAATAGTGCTCAATGTGTTTCTTTCAATCCCATGTTAGGAAGTGACATGTGTAATGTGAAGATGTATGACCGGGGGCCCTCATATGGTAGGTGATATCCATTTAACCGAACTCTCTATTTTACCTATTCCACTTAGTGGCATTGGATACCTAAGGGAGGAATTCTCCAGTGCACCATCACATGGTCATACCGGTATTTAGTTAGAGTCTATACAAGAACATAAACATTGAGGTTAGGTGGTGAACAATTCATAGAACATCAACTAGCATTATAGTAAAACCAAAATCCTAGATTCCACCTATTCCAACCTTCTCCCAAGATGAATTCTTCTCTCTCACACCCTCTTTCTCCCTCTTGACTTCAAGTTTTCACAAACCAACTTTGATCGTCTAGAAGCTTACTTTATAGACTCGACTAGTGTTTAATCAGTAGTCCCTATGGATACGATAATATTTTATATTACTTAATGACGTTTTTGTGCACTTGCGGATACCGCTTCAAGTTTTTGGTGCCATTGTCAAAGACTGTTTGCATTAACCTTAGTCGATAAGCAATTTAGTTAGTTTAGACTTTTTTTTTGTTCTGTATTTATTTTCTTGCTCCTTCATCACTGTACATGTCTATCCTATTTTGACTATTAACTTTTAGATGGACATGTTTTCTTTCAATGCTAAATTGGATGCTTTGATTCAAAGGTTTGACCAAATGAATGCTGTGAATTCTACTAATGTCTGTTGTCATAGTTGTTGTGCAACAGGTCATCTGAACGATAATTGTACCATTCACATAGACAATAGGGTGGCCTCCCCAACTACAATCAATGGCCAGAACAACGCTATTGTGAAGCTTGTAAAGCCACCAGCCATATAATCAAAAATTTCATCAAGTTGCAAAATTTGGAAACATCAATAGATGATCTGAACAGAAAATTCAATATATGGGCTTTGTCACATTCTCACACATATATCCTTGATGGAGGAACCCTTAAAATTTTTTATGGAACAATCAATATCAAGGAGGGCAAGATTATTATGAACCACCAGAGAAAATTCTAACACCATCTCAGTGGGATACAAGGGAAAAGATGACGGAAGATAACTTAACCTCACAAGCTCAGATGCACGAATACATTGAGCAAATGAATGATAAGTGTAACAATATGGTCTCATCATGCCTTAGAATGTCAACTCAACTCTCAACTTGGGAGGAGCCTCAGATGAGTGGAGACAATGTAGATAAGCTTGAGGAATATGAAGTTGAGTTCTTGACAAAGGAGTACACTGCTTTAACTCAAATACCTCCAAACCATAAGAATTCAGAAGAGCTTCCCCTACTTATACCTGAGATTGTAATCAAAGATACACTCCCTTTGGTGATGAATGAAGAGTCTTCACAACGGATACCCAAAGAAAAATCACATAGAATATTTCATGACCACCCTTTGAAGGAGAGTATATTTGTTGAGAGACATAGAACCCTTAGTAAGAGGGCCTTAAAATATTTTACTTCTTTCAAGGACAAGATTTTGATGAGTCAAATAAGGGGTTAAGCTAATGACCTTAAAGAAGCACTTCTTGGAAGTCAACCATAGTTCTTCCATATTTCAGTATTTTCTTTCATCTTTTCCATAACCTAATCCCTCAACTTAATTTTTCTTACCTATTTGCTTTTTATAGGATTCAAAGTCAAGGAGTGTGGATACAAGCTAGGAGGGTGACCTATAATGACTCAAACATTTGACATGTATCACTTGGTAACTCTCTTCACCTTTGAACCTCCTCTACAGTAGCATGTTGTTTTATTAGGACAATAAAAAGTTTAAGTCTGGGAGATGCATATGTGCATTAGGTTGTTAATTAGTTTTCCTCATGTTTTTTCTTTCATAATAAAATTTCATAGTTGCATCACTGATCATGTTGTTATTTGTTTATTCTTCATAGCAAGATGCTAGCATGCTTTTTCTAAATATTAATTTATATTGTTCTGACTATGTTTACTAGTATGTCTAGTGATCTTTTTTTTCTATCCATAGTAGCATGAAGTGATCTGAAAATATTTGAGTAATGACCTAGTTTTAGAATCTCTTTTCACTTTGCCTAGTTATGATGGTTGATAACTCTAAAAGTAGTTATAATTTGTAGAACTTGATTAGTACTTGTGTTTCTATAATAATTTCTCAACTACATTTTGATTACTAGATAAGACTCAGATCATGTCAACTCATTTGGAAAAAATTAATATACCTGCATATGCATTTGTTTATGTTAGTGCTACTTGTTAAAGCATCAAAAAAAAAACAAAACAAAACCAAAAAAATCATTTGAATAAGGGATAGAAAAACAATTGTCGTAAGTAGAAACTAACAAGTTACCCATTTGAGACCAAGTTATGTTACTAGGGAAATAAATGTTATATTTCTCTTGATTCTAAGCACTCCTTTGAGACTATGTGTAGTTTGAGAAAGATGAACCATGCATATGGTAGGTAATGTCTATCGCTAGAAACATAAGGAACAAATGGTTAGATGACAACTTGACTAGGATTAGGGATTGAAACTTGAAAAATTTAGGGCATTTATCACACTGAGCACGGTGAAGTTCTACTTAGGCCATATTCAAGTAATGTTATATCATGCTCATCAATTAAACTATGTGATAGAATTAGATTTATTCACTAGAGATTATGACGTACCTTTTACACACAAAAATTTAAATTGCAAGTTTTGCTTGAGGACAAGCAAAGGTTTAAGTCTAGTGGTGTGATGTGTATAGATTACATATGTTTTAGGCCTTAATTAACATACATTCAATTGCATTTCATGAGCATGATCTACTAGATCGAACCCTATTTCTATGTGATTTTGTTACTTTTACTACCTTTGCTCGGAGAACTGCTCTTTATTGATTTTCATTGATAGGACATGCATTCGAAGAAAAAATGAAGCATTAGAGCAAGTTTAAAGAGAATTCTAAGTGGTCATGCCTCTTTCAGTGCTCAAAGTAGAAATTATCCCGGCATGCTCGCGTTCCTAAGACCAAATGGGGGTGTAAATGATGTCAAAATAGAGTCAAATTTCTTCTACATGACCAGGACGAGCTAAAGAACATGTTCATGTCAATTTCCCAATTTTTACAGGATGATACACGACATGGACATGCCTTTTAGGCACGACCGTGTCGAATTCCAAACAACACTCAGAGCAAAAGTAAAACTACCATAACTTTGTGCTTGGTTAGAGTCACGGGACATTAGACCCATCAAAATTGAGAGGACATTAAGATCTATAACTTTGCTTCAGACATCAGCCCATGAAACCCATGTCTTGGGGAGGCACGGTTGTGCCTCTCCTAGACATGGTCGTGTGTCGAGGCACACCCGACTGCACTGCGAACTGATTTTGTAATAACCATAAGTTTTTGCTTGGTTGGAGTTACAATCCTGTTGTCCATCAAATTGAAGAGAACTTCAACATCTATAACTTTTCTTCAAGCACCAACACGAAAAAAATGATATTTAGCTATGAAAAAATGAGTCACACAATCGTGCCCGTTAGTAGAAAGCCCACGACCAGGATGTGTAAAATGGCACGATTGTGCACCCTTGGCAGAAAGCTCATGACCAGGGTGTGCAAAATGGCATGGTCGTGCCCCCTTGGCAGAAAAGCCCACGTCCAGGGTGTGCAAAATGGCACGGTCATGCCCCCTTGCTAGAATACCACACTACTAGGGTGTGCAAAATGGCATTGTCGTGCCCCTCACTTAGAATACCACAAGGCCAGGGTGTGCAAAATAGAATGGTCATGCCCCTTTGATCATAAAAGTCCATGGCTAGGGTGCGCAAAATGGCACGGTTGTGCCACCCCCTATGTCGGTTGCATGTCCTCTTCATGCCAAATAGCACGGTCGTGCCCTCGGAGCAGTAGGGGGTCATGCCCACACTATAAAAAGGGAATTTTCTCTCCTTTTGAGAAATCTTGGAGTTGGGGTTCCACCCCCAACCTTAGGGAAGGGTTCTCTCCTAGGGAAAACCCTAGAGAATTATCTTCATCATCTCCAGTGATCCATCCATCTTTGGAGTAAGGAGTTCATCCAAGAAGACTAACGATGCATCGATAAGCAATCTGTTCCCTCTAGGCTCCTCTTTTGGCTTGTAAATATTATTTTTCTTGTCTTTTTGTTGTGTCCTCCTTGCAATAGAGTAGTTCTCTATATCTAGGATGCAGAAAGTAACTATTATATGATGTTGATATATAAACTACAAATTTATCCATTTCCTTGTTCAATGATGTGTTTATGCTTTGTTTTACATGTGTTGTGTCTTATATGTGTTCGATGAAATATGTGAGTGGTGAATACATGTGAATGTGATAGATTAGTCTCCATGTAGGGGGCTTGAGATTGTATGACCGGGGAGCCCTAAGTGACAAAGATAATCTTTTAACTGGACAATCTCGAGCATTACCTTGAAATGGAGGTCAATTCTCCACAAGGGAGTGTCTAATAGTGCTTAATGGGTTCCTTTCAATCATGTGTTAGGAAGTCACCTGTGTAATGCGGAGACATATGACCGAGCGACTCTAATGTGACGGGGGGTATCTTTTTAACCGAACTCTCTACGTTGTTGATGCAGTCTGACCCTGATTGTTGTTTTGGTGTTGACATCGATTTTAGTTTAGGTTGATTATGATGATTATGATTAAGTCCTGGTCGGGGATTAGACATGGTATGGAAAATCCAAGCTTGGAGGGCTAGGTGTTGGAAAATCCTAACCTGGAGGGTTAGGTGTTGAAAATCCTAGCTTGGAGGGCTAGGTGTGTGAAAAGTCCTAATTCGGAAGAGGTGGGTGAAAAGTCCCAACTTGGAGGGCTAGGTGAAAAGTCCTAACTTGGAGGGTTAGGTGAAAATTCCCATCTTGGAGAGTTAGGTGAAAAAGTCCTGGCTTGGAGGGTCAGGTCATAGCTTGGAGGGCTAGGTTTGGAAAGTCCTAATTCGAAAGAGTTGGGTGAAAAGTCCTAGCTTGGAGGGCTAGGTGAAAAGTCCTAACTTGGAGGGTTAGGCGCAAATTCCCAACTTGGAGGGTTAGGTGAAAAATCCTTAGCTTGGAGGGTTAAGGTGGATGAAACCCTAGCTTGGAGGGCTAGGTTGGAGCCCCTGGATCGGTCTAGTGACCGATCAGGGAGTTGGCATGGTGCTCCTTCGTGGATCGGTCTGGTGACCGATCCAACGATGACTGATCGGTCTGGTGACCGATCAGGGAGTATGCGTTTCACCCATTGCTTTGCTCCTGATTGGTCTGGTGACCGATCAGGGAGCAAACAGTGAGGTTGAGTTCCCTTGCTGAACTGCTCCTGATCGGTCTGGTGACCGATCAGGATCACTGTGCAGATCGTTCTGGAGAACGATCCAGCATCGCAGGTTCCTCTCTATGATCGATCAGGACGGAGCCTGATCGGTCTGGTCACTACCTGATCGGTCTGGTGACCGATCAGGAGGTTTCCTGATCGGTCCGGTGATCGATCAGGAAGTTTGGACTGCGAAGCTCAGAAATTGCCCGATAAAGGGGTGGATCGTCGGGTGATCGATCCACAACCTGGGATCGGTCTAGTGATCGATCCAGGAGAGTCCCAAAGAAATCGTGATTTCTAATTGAGCGTTGGGGACCGATCAGGACGGAGCCTGATCGGTCTGGACCCAGCCTGATCAGTCTGGTGACCGATCAGGAGGCTCTCTGATCGGTCCGATGATCGATCACTTTAATTCAAAATGCACTGTCAGACGCTCTGATCGCGTCTGAACGTATCCGATTCTCTGCGCTTAACTTCTGATTCTTGATTTACTGAGTGATATGCTGTTCTAATTCTCTGATCAAGTTGCAGGTGACAGGGAAGGATTCAAACACTCAAGGATAAGTCAATGGAGGCTTTCCTTGGAGCAGATTTGTCCGTTTTCCATCTCAGGTTGCAACGGCTGGAGCTGCAGACTGGAGCTGCTGACTGGAGCTTGGCTGAGGGGAGCTCAGGAAGTCCAGGGAGGGCTCAGTGGTAGCTGGCGTTGGCAGGGAAGCAGCTGGAGGCTGCAGGAGATGCTGTCACCTGGTGCTGAGTGGAGAAACAAAAGGGCAGAAGAAGGCTTCGTTAAAGTAGAGTTCTAGAGTTCGCGAACTGAGTTCTTGCTGCGCCTTTGTGTTCTCCACATCTTGCTTGCGTGTTCTGAAGTTCCATCATCTTGTGCAAGCAACTACAATCTGTGAAGCAACCATTCATTACTTGAGCGCTTGAAGGAGGGAACAAGAAGCTCCGAGTTCAACAGCGAGAAGACACGAGGAGAGGGCTCTTGCGTGAGATCGTCGCTGGGTGGAGCTCTGAGGGAGCTTGCTGTGTTCTTGTCTTTGCTAAGTGCTAAGTAAGATCTTTCTTGTTGTTTCATTGTGCTTAAACATATATCTGTGATTGAAACGCTGTGGAGAGGTTTCTCCACCGAGAAGGAGGTTGCTTTCTATCCGGTGATAACCGGGGCTTGATTGGCCGATGATCAAGGGATCGCCCACCTTAAGGGCACGCCAAGGAGTAGGGGCATGTTATCCCCGAACCTTGTAAAATCTCCTCGTTAGCGATCTTGCTAGTTGTGTTTGTTTGCCTTCGTTTTCTGTTTTTGTTTTCTGCACTGCTTTGTTTCCATTGTTTCTTCCGCTGTGCTACTGATAAGGTTGAGTGCAGAAATTTGATAAGTGCCAAAGGTCAAAGTGTTTGGCTATATTCACCCCCCCCCCCTTTGTAGCCATCCGGGTTCCAACAAGTGGTATCGGAGCTTGGGGCTCTGTTCACGGCTTAACATCCGAGAGCTTACAGCAAGATGGCTGGAAGAGAAGGATTGAGTACAAACCGACCTCCATTCCTCAACGGCATTGATTTTTCATATTGGAAGTCAAGAATGGAGTTTTATTTGAAGACCAACATCTGCATGTGGTTCTCGGTCAAAGAAGGTTTCATCCCTCCAAGGGATGCCGAAGGAAGAGACCTCGATTTCTCAAGTTGGTCGGCTGAGCAAATTAGAAAGGGTGAAGCAAATGCCAAAGCTGTGGTTACCCTGCAGAGCGGAATGTCCAAGGACCAGTTAATCAAGGTTGGCCCCTTCACCTCTGCCAAAGACCTATGGAACAAACTCCTTGAGCTCCATGAAGGAACTCAAGACACTCGGACAGCCAAGAAGGATCTCCTTCACAGCCAACTCCAGAACTTGACAATGGGAGAAAATGAAACTGTAAGTACGCTTCATTGTCGATTCAAAGAAGTATTGAATGATCTCCACTCCATTGATGAAAAGGTAGAAAATCGAGACTTATTGAGGTATGTTTTCAAAGCTTTTCCTAGGAACGCCTTGTGGTCATCCATGGTTGATGCTTACAAGGTCTCTAAGGATTTATCTTGTGTTAAGTTATAAGATCTATTTTGTGAAATGAAACTACATGAGATCTCTAACAAAAGTTCAAAAGAGAAAGGTATTGCCTTAGTGGCAGGTGACAACAAGAAGAAGAAGAAGGAAAAGGAAGTCTCTTCGTCTTCATCCTCATCCAAGTCCGAGTCTGATTCCGAGGAGGATAGCAGCGGGTCTTCTTCCTCTGAGATGACCAATTTTGTGAGAAGAATGATGAGGAAGAGTCGGCGCTTCAAGGGTAAAGGTAACTCGAGTGGAATTACAATTGATAAGTCTAATGTTACTTGTTATGAGTGTAGCAAGAAAGGACATTACAAGGATAAATGTCTAAAGTTAAAGAAGAAGAAGGGTAAATCAAAGAAGAAAAAGAAGGCCTTGAGGGCCACATGGGATGAACCGTCCTCTAGTTCATCCGAAGAAGAGAAGGAGGAGAAGTACACTCATCACCGTGCCCTCATGGCCATAGAGGATTCAAATGAAGAGGAGAGTGACAACGAATCAAGAAGCTCCTTAACCGTGCCTTCATCATCTTCGGATGATGAAGAGGTAATCTCTCCCGAGTTAGACAAATGCTATAGAGCAATAGCGTACTTGACAAAAATACTTAAGAAATCTAAGGCCAAAGTCAAAACATTAAGGTTGGAAGTAAAAGAATTGAGATCCTCTAAGATTGAGGATATTAATGCTTTGCATGATGAATCCCTCAAGGATGAAAATAAGAACTTGAAGAGCGAAGTTGAAAACCTCAAGAATGTTCTTGAGAAGTTTTCAACAAGCTCTAAAACATTAGATATGATACTCAACTCACAAAGGGCGATGTACAACAAGGTTGGTTTGGGTTACCAACCTAAAGAACCTAGTGTCATATCTTTAATGTCAAGAACTCAATTTAGGTCACCAAATGCCTCTAGGGTTCAAAAGGCTAGAAAGAAAATGACTAAGGCATGAGTGCCAAAGTCATTCATTGTAGATTCATTAGGTCCAAAATTTGGGTACCTAAAATATCTATCTTTCGAATTGTATAGCTTAGTTTGAGGGGAGCATCTATCAACATGGGTGGTTGATATTTGGTGCTCCAAACATATAGTCATTCCTAGTTAGGAATGTGCTTACCATTTCCTCAAATTCACATGAATGGCTTAGACTAACCCTCAACTTGCTCTTGCCATGAATTGCTTAGGATAATTGGTTTTCCTATAGCATTTTATGTTTACTGCAAATGATGATTAATGATATGCCTTAACTCAAGCTTAAGGTGTTTTTGAACCTGTTCTAGTATACCATGAGTTTACTATATGTGTTACACAACATGAAGACATGTTAGGAAACAAGTATGAACTCATAGTTTGTGATGATTCAAGACTCAATACTTAACTTCTATGACTTAGCTGTTTTCTCATCAAACTTGACGTTTTTCATATGCCCAATATTATTTGGATTATCGAGATATCAATACTTAGGTGTAGATTGAATTATCAAATTTGTTTGGAATAAAAATGATCATGCTAAAAACATTCCGATCATGCCTTGGCACACATAGATTTCATTCATGTATTGATGTTGATAAATAGCAATATGCATCCATGCTATCCATGATTATAAACTTCCTGTTCAAGTGATGGTATGCATACCTGCCTTGGAATTTTGATACAAACATGTTTTGACATTCAAGTTCATGCTTAGAGCATACTTATCATGATTTGACATAAATTTGTTTTTGAAAACTCAAGATCATGCCAAGAACATGCTTAGAACATAATTGATCAGTCAACCTAGTGATGGTATATTAATCCATGGAAATTCTTAATCCTTGATATGAAATGAAGCTTAGTTAAGAGACCCAAATCAGATTGCTTGTTTTGATTAAATGATTTATGGTTAATGGAACTCATTTAGGGAGTAAATCTGATTGTATTAGGGATTAGAGTGATTAAGAGTTGAAACGAACTTGTTTCTGAAACTGATCAGTTTCAGAAACCATTCTGTATCATCCCTGATCGGTCCACCGACCGATCAGGGGTGCTTCTGATCGGTCTGGTGACTGATCAGACCAACTCTAATCAAGGAACTCCCAGATCATTCCAAATTGATCCAAAACCTCCTCAAGCCAATCTCTTCTCATCGAATTGTATCAGTTTAATGATCATACTCCTAACAAATCTGATACAAACCGATTACAATTGAAACACATTTGTTCAAGTGGTACAAACCTGGTACTTAATAGTGATTTGATATAAACCTATGTTGGAATGTTCAAATTCATAAGAAAGGGTTTGTTGAGCAATGACTCTTGTTCTTGATGTCGTGTTTCAGAAATGTTTCTGAAATGTCGAATATTAATAGAGTCTACACCCCTATTGTGGAATGCAAATTGTTAATACAGTCTGATCAGGAATGTATCAGAGTTTCAGGAATTTTTCTGAAATTTGATCGCTCCCCAGACTAATAAGAAATATTTCTGTATCAAGTAATCAACGAACCTGATTGGTCACGGAGACCACTCAGGATTATGTATCGGATATAGATGCATTCCCTACTTGTCACATGAAACATACACATGTTTGACCATGATATAATTCTGTATATGGTTTCATGTGCAATTCACACATATTGACGTATGATGCATATACGTTGTTGCCATGATACATTTATGGTATATGCCTCTCATATGCAATTCAGAAATTATCCTTTGATTATTTTGGGTTTGGGGAGAGACCCTTGGTTGAGGGGGAGTATGATTAAACTTAACAGCCCCTCTAGACCCTTTTCGATGTTCGACAAAGGGGGAGAGTGTGGTTGGTTAAGTTTAGGATGATTATATTGTAGGGGGAGGATTCTGATTCCCCTATGATTCTGGAAGTTGAGAAATTGATTGAGAATCCCTAAACTTAAAATCGGATTGTCAAACAACAAAAAGGGGGAGATTGTTGATGCAGTCTGACCCTGATTGTTATTTTGGTGTTGACATCGATTTTAGTTTAGGTTGATTATGATGATTATGATTAAGTCCTGGTCGGGGATCAAGCATAGTATGGAAAATCCTAGCTTGGAGGGCTAGGTATTGGAAAAACCTAAACTGGAGAGTTAGGTGTTGAAAATCCTAGCTTGGAGGGCTAGGTGTGTGAAAAGTCCTAATTCGGAAGAGGTGGGTGAAAAGTCCTAGCTTGGAGGGCTAGGTGAAAAATCCTAACTTGGAGGGTTAGGTGAAAATTCCCATCTTGGAGAGTTAGGTGAAAAAGTCCTGGCTTGGAAGGTCAGGTCCTAGCTTGGAGGGCTAGGTTTGGAAAGTCCTAATCCGGAAGAGTTGGGTGAAAAGTCCTAGCTTGGAGGGCTAGGTGAAAAGTCCTAACTTGGAGGGTTAGGTGCAAATTCCCAACTTGGAGGGTTAGGTGTAAAATCCTTAGCTTGAAGGGCTAAGGTGGATGAAACCCTAGCTTGGAGGGCTAGGTTGGAGCCCCTGGATCGGTCTGGTGACCGATCAAGGAGTTGGCACGGTGCTCCTTCGTGGATCGGTCTGGTGACCGATACAACGATGACTGATCGGTCTGGTGACCAATCAGGGAGTATGCGTTCACCCATTGCTTTGCTCCTGATCGGTCTGGTGACCGATCAGAGAGCAAATAGTGAGGTTGAGTTCCCTTGCTGAACTGCTCCTGATCGGTTTGGTGACCGATCAGGATCACTGTGCAGATCGTTCTGGAGAACGATCCAGCATCGCAGGTTCCTCTCTATGATCGATCAGGACGGAGCCTGATCGGTCTGGTCACTACCTGATCGGTCTGGTGACCGATCAGGAGGTTTCCTGATCGGTCCGGTGATCGATCAGGAAGTCTGGACTGCGAAGCTCAGAAATTGCCCGATAAAGGGGTGGATCGGTCGGGTGATCGATCCACAACCTGGGATCGGTCTGGTGATCGATCCAGGAGAGTCCCAAAGAAATCGCGATTTCTAATTGAGAGTTAGGGACCTATCAGGACGGAGCCTGATCGGTCTGGACCCATCCTGATTGGTCTGGTGACCGATCAGGAGGCTCTCTGATCGGTCCAATGATCGATCACTTTAATTCAAAATGCACTGTCAGACGCTCTGATCGCGTCTGAACGTATTCGATTCTCTGCGCTTAACTTCTGATTCTTGATTTACTGAGTGATATGCTGTTCTAATACTCTGATCAAGCTGCAGGTGACAGGGAAGGATTCAAACACTCAAGGAGAAGTCAATGGAGGCTTTCCATGGAGCAGGTTTGTCTGTTTTCCATCTCAGGTTGCAACTGCTGGAGCTGCTGACTGGAGCTTGGCTGAGGGGAGCTCAGGAAGTCCAGGGAGGGCTCAGTGGTAGATGGCGTTGGCAGGGAAGCAGCTGGAGGCTGCAGGAGATGCTGTCACCTGGTGCTGAGTGGAGAAACAAAAGGGCGGAAGAAGGCTTCGTTGAAGTAGAGTTCTAGAGTTCGCGAACTGAGTTCTTGCTGCGCCTTTGTGTTCTCCACATCTTGCTTGCGTGTTCTGAAGTTCCATCATCTTGTGCAAGAAACTACAATCTGTGAAGCAACCATTCATTACTTGAGTGCTTGAAGGAGGGAACAAGATGCTCTGAGTTCAACAGCGAGAAGACACGAGGAGAGGGCTCTTGCATGAGATCGTCGCTGGGTGGAGCTCTGAGGGAGCTTGCTGTGTTTTTGTCTTTGCTAAGTGCTAAGTAAGATCTTCTTGTTGTTTCATTGTGCTTAAACATATATCTGTGATTGAAACGCTGTGGAGAGGTTTCTCCACCGAGAAGGAGGTTGCTTTTTATCCGGTGATAACCGGGGCTTGATCTGCCGACGATCAAGGGATCACCCACCTTAAGGGCACGCCAAGGAGTAGGGGCAAGTTATCCCCGAACCTTGTAAAACCTCCTTGTTAGCGATCTTGCTAGTTGTGTTTGTTTGCCTTCGTTTTCTGTTTTTGTTTTCTGCACTGCTTTGTTTCCATTGTTTCTTCCGCTGTGCTACTGATAAGGTTGAGTGCAGAAATTTGATAAGTGCCAAAGGTCAAAGTGTTTGACTATATTCACCCCCCCTCTCTAGCCATCCGGGTTCCAACAAGTGGTATCAGAGCTTGGGGCTCTGTTCACGGCTTAACATCCGAGAGCTTACAGCAAGATGGCTGGAAGAGAAGGATTGAGTACAAACCGACCTCCATTCCTCGACGACACTGATTTTTCATATTGGAAGTCAAGAATGGAGTTTTATTTGAAGACCAACATGTGCATGTGGTTCTCGGTCAAAGAAGGTTTCATCCCTCCAAGGGATGCCGAAGGAAGAGACCTCGATTTCTCAAGTTGGTCGGCTGAGCAAGTTAGAAAGGGTGAAGTAAATACCAAAGCTGTGGTTACCTTGCAGTGCGGAATGTCCAAGGACCAGTTAATCAAGGTTGGCCCCTTCACCTCTGCCAAAGACCTATGGAGCAAACTCCTTGAGCTCCATGAAGGAACTCAAGACACCCGGACAGCCAAGAAGCATCTCCTTCACAGCCAACTCCAGAACTTGACAATGGGAGAAAATGAAACTGTAAGTACGCTTCATTGTCGATTCAAAGAAGTATTGAATGGTCTCCACTCCATTGATGAAAAGCTATTCCCTGGGGCCCCGAGAACTTCCTTATTGATCGTGGATGCCCCATCGTCCTACAACGCTATCCTGGGACGACCGGCGCTCAACCTGTTTCAGGTGGTGGTCTCAGTCTACCACAAGAAGATTAAATTCCCAGTAGGAGAGAGGGTGGCTGATAACCATCATTTTTGTTAATTATTTTAGGCTCTAAAGTCCATGTTTCATTCACATTTTATATGCTTAAGTTTGAAATTGTATTAGGTTTCATGTATTCCCTCTATTTTGACTTCTAATTCAAATCTTTGTATATTTGGGATATTTTTGACACTAAATTTGAATATCATTTTGTAGGCTTCAATTGATCATGGACCTAGATCAAATCGGGTCAGACTTGAGTCAGCATTGGATCCAGATCAAAGGGATCAAGCATCGGATTATTAGGAGCCGTCCATTCCAGAGAATGGCTAGATCTGAGCCATCGATCAACTTCTGGTCAATCCGAGTTCAAGATAGAATCACTCATGACTATAGATCAAGATCTGAAAATTTCAGCCAAATCAGAAGTAATCTGACCATTGGATCAAGCTCAAGATGTTCTAGACCATCCATTCAAGAAAAGGGAAGATCTGGACCATCCACCACTGATCTGGTTAATCCGAGCTGGGGATAGGTTGATCAGGACCATTGATTGAGATCTGTGGAGTTTGGTTCAGATCTGAAGAGATCTGACCGTTGGATGAAGTCAGATTGATATCAGCCGCCCGTTGCTTCCATCATCATATGGCTTAACTGGCTTGGCTGATCGGACTCAAGTGCTTGGCTGAATCAAAGGGCTGAGTGAATCTAATGACCAAAATCAAGCTGAACCAAGGCTGAACCCAAGCTTGGCCGAACCAGTGCGGGACAAGACATGGGCTGACTGAATCAAATCCTGCTGAGGCTGGACCGAACCCAAGGCTGGACTGAGCTAATTGCTGAACCGGACTCAGGCTGGACCGAACCAATTGCTGAGCCAAACAAAAGGAATAGGCTGAACCGCTGAAGTTGGCTGACTGGACCAAACCAACTGCTGAGTTGATTTTGCTGAATCAAAGGATTGAACCCAGGCCCAACCACAACTGTTGGTTGGCTTGGCTGACCGAACCCACGCGCAGCCAGGGAGACAAACAAAAGGAAGAGGGACGCGAGAGCTAGGGCATCGTTCGGCACACACACACACGCGACTCATCCTCTCCACCCTCACCGCCGGCGGTCTTCATCATCACATCACCGCCGACCGGTATTCCATTTCCATCTCTTCTCTTTCGGGGTTCGAAGAGAAGAGAGTAAGGGTTTCTCTCTTTCGGGGTTCGAAGAGGGCTTTCCTCCATTTTCATCGCCGCCGGCCGCACGAGCTAGGGCTCTGGGGGTTCCGAACCCTAGCCGAACGCAGCCGTCGCAGCATTCCAGCACAATCACCACAGCTAGGGCTCTGGGGGTTCCGAACCCTAGCTGACATCTCACCACTTCACCGCTGGCGATCAAAATTATTCACAGCTTTTCTTCAGCGTTTTTTTTCTTCACAGTTTATTTCTTCATCAGATTAGATTTTTCTTCACTGCAGTTTACCATTTTAGCAGTTCATTTCCAGCAGTCGACAAATTTCTTCACAGCTTCTTCACAGTTTTCTTTTAGCGGCATCAATTCCCAGCACAGCTTCTATTTTCCCAAGTTTTGTTCCTCTTCAATAGCATTCGGCAGCCCCTTTCTTCTTCACAGCAACAGATCCAGCAGCCAGCCTTCATCAATCGGCAGAACCCAATTGGCAGCAGTTAATGTCAATTGTGATGTTTCTTAGTTGCTTAACTTCTATTTTGATTGTTTTTCCAATTGCTTTAAGTTTTAGGTCTTTATTACATGCAAGTAAGTTAGGAGAGTAAATTTCTTTAATGCTATAGGTTTTTGTTCCATGTCTAGTTTCGTTGATGCTTAATTTCTAGTTGTCCTTTTCTTTACTGCAATTGTAGTCAGGTTAAATTAGATTTCATTATCTGCACTGTCTTTTCTTAATTAGAACGAGATTTCATACCTGCTTGCTATTTCTTTTCGTAGTCTTTACGTTCAAATCCAAACCCCAGTGTGATATCAAAAATCCAAAAGCAATAAAATACGATTCTGAGAATTATCATGCATCGACTACATTTATTGGGAGACGACTCGAGTTACTCTGTGCTACATTAGTGTAGAGGAGTTCGATAATTAAATTGTATTTGATACTCGCGGTATGACACGCGGGCCTCATCAAATTTGGTGTCGTTGCCGGGGAATGTAGTGGTGCTTGATAATTATATCTTTTGATTCTATTTTTGATTGTCTTATCTTTTGTATACGGTTGCTGCTATTTTACTTGTTTTGTGACAGGACTGCAGATTCAAAATGTTTTCAAATGCTTATTCATCTCCTCACCAGCAGCCGTGTCAACAATTTCAGCAGCCCTATTCAGATTTGCAGCAGTACCAAACTTTCAATCAGCCACCACAGCAGTTTCAACCACAATTTCAGAATTTTCAGCAATGGTGCAATCCAAATTTTCAACAAAATTTTCAACCATTTCAGCAGTCTCAACAAAATTTTCAGCAACCTTTTAAGCAGCCACCACAACTAGATTTCCAACAGCCCTATTCGAATTTTCAGCAAACAAATCAGTTTTTTCAGTCACAATTTTAACAATTTTAGCAAAATTTTTAGCCAAATCAGAATTTTCAGCATGGGTAGTCATAATTCCAGAGTTTTGAGCAACCAATTCAGCAATTCCAGCCCCAATTTCAGCAACCATATCAATTACCACAGCAATTCCAGCCTTGCAACTAGAATTTCCAGCCACAAAATCAGAGTTTCCAGCCCACTCAAATTCAGTCTTCACCACCACAATTTCAACGCCAGATCCAGGATTTCCAGGGCTACAATTCTCAGCAAGTTCAACCATCATTCTAGCCTAATTTTCAGCCCTTTCAGCAACAATTTTAGCCCTCCTATCAGCCCCAACAACCCCAATTCTAACCACAGCAGGGTAATATTTTTCAGCCTACTACTTCATCATTTCAAAGTCAATCAAATCCCTATGCTAACCAAGGGGGCTATGGATGTTCGAGTGGGGGAAATGTGCCACAACAAAGGGTAGAAGAGATGTGTCAACAAATTTTATAACAACAAGAGCGTCAAGACATCGCAGGACGCCTTTGGAAATTGGTTGATCAAATGAATCAAATACTAGTCCAAAGATCAGGACAATCAGATGAATCTACAGGTATAGGGGATTGCACTGAGCCCCAAGGACCACCATCATTGGTTGATGTATCAGGAGATCCAGAGGATAGGATTGAGAGTGTAGGGGATTGCACTGAGCCCCAAGAATCACCCATTCCTACTGATTTAGAGGCATTGGAGAAGATGGATAACAGAGCTTGTAACAACCTTGATTTCGATTCTGAAATTTTACAGGACTCTTCTAAACTTTTATTTTGTAAGGATTTAGTTATTGATGATTCTAACTTTTCTAATATGGTTGTTGCAGATATGGTTGATGAAACATGTGTTGCAGATGAATCCACAGGTATAGGGGATTGCACTGAGCCCCAGGGACCACCAACATTGCTTGATATATTAGAAGATTCAGAGGATTAGAATGAAAGTGTAGGGACTTGCATGGTGGAAGCAAGAACCCAAGAATCACTTACTTCAGTTGAGTGTCCACCAGAACTTGAGCCTGAGATGGAACCTGTTCTTGACCAGGAGGAAGCTATGGATACATCCAATCTTGTAGAACCTCCAGGTATTCTGCAGCACGATCAGGTAAGTATTCCTCTTATGTCTTTGGAAAAATCAATTGAGGTACCTCAAAATGATTTTATTGTTTGTGATACACTTATGGATACATCTTTTGTAAAATTTGATTGTGAGAAATTCATAGAGGCATCTATTGTTGAATTTGTGGAATGTAAAGCATGTTTTGATACACCTCATGTAAATGCTGATTGTGAGAAATTCGTAGAGGTGCCTAAAATTGATTGTGTTCATTGTGATGAATTTACTGACATATCTTCTGTAAAATTTGTTTGTGAAAAACCTGTAGAGGCACCTAAAATTGATTTTGTTCATTGTGGTGAATATTTGGACACACGTAGTGTTGAGATTGTTTGTTGTGATGATATTCTTGATACATCCTTTATGGAAAATAATTGTGAAAATTGCATAGAGGTACCCAATGTTGATTTTATTGGTTGTGATGCATGTCTTGCTACATCTCATTTAGAAATTGATTGTGAAAATTCCATTGCGATACCTAGTGTTGATGTTATTTGTTCTGATGAATTACTGGACACATCTTATGCAAATATTAATTGTGAAAATTTCATTGAGGTGCCAAAATTTGATTTTCTTGGATGTGATGCGTACCTCGATTCTTTTTATGTAAAGATTGATGATATTACATTTCTTTCTTACCCTGCACGCTTGAGAGAGGTATTACATGATTTTGCAGGGTCCCGAAGACTTCTGGAGTGGGTGCTCCATCTAAACAGACTCCAACCTCCTGGAAGGACTTCTAAAAAGCATCAAGAGGGAGGAGTTGCTCTTATTTCGACTAGTAGCACCTCACCTCTTAAGTGGGTTCTGAACCTTAATCGTCTCCGACCACCGGAAGATGCTTGTGCAAAATTAATAAGGGAGAAATCTGTCCACTACGAGATTGATCACATGAGGATAATTCTCCCAGGATGGATGCTACGTGCTCTTTATCCTATTTGAAGGGGAGTTCGTTCCTTTTCTTTCCTTTTCATATTTTTCTTTATGTTTATACTTGCATGTTTGTTGCTTTTATACTTTGCATTCATGTTTTGCTTTCTCATTCTGCATTTTGTTTGGTCTTGAATAAACCTTGTTTGACTTCTAGTTGTATCTCCCTACATGTTCCTTTATTATGCTTTGAAAATCATAAAAAATGGTTAAGTCTGACTATTGAGTTTTGGTTTCCTTGGTATGCTTGGGGACATTAATTGCATTTAGTCATTTGTTGTGGTGATAGACTCTATCTTGTTAGATTAAGCATGACGTTTTATTGTTCACCTAGTGAGGATATTGCCATGCCTATCCTTAATCCTCTTATGTGTGATAGCATTTGTAATACTTGACACTCTAGAACTTGCTTTGATTCTTTTTGAAATTACAATAGCATAAGCTTACATGAATATGATGGAGGCAACCTTTCTTGTTGAACTCTTAGTTTTCCTCTCCTTTGTTATTGTTACTACTGAGCATTTCACCTATTGCTTTCATATTTCATTGACTTTCCTTTGTCAGATCTTTTCATTGTCATTGCATTCTCACTGTCATATCTTTGTTAGCTTATTCTTTCCTTGAGCATGCGATGAAAGCATGGGGTGATTGCATGATGAGTACGTTTTTATTTGTCTATTATTAGCCTCTATTATTGTCAGTTTGAGATGCTATCATACTTTGATACATATTTAGTAGTTTTCGCGAGACGCTCAAGTTTTAAGTGTGGGGGGGAGACAAGTGTGTATGGACGGATGCTAGTGTGGAAAAAAAGTGAAAAAAAAGAAAGAAAATCTCTCTATGTGAAAAAAAAGAAAAGAGATAGAAAAAAAATAATAAAGATGAAAAAAAGTGAAAAAAAAGAAAAAAGAATGAAAAAAATCTCTCTATGAAAAAAAAAATTCCTCAAGCATTCGGGATTTTGTTAGTGATGAATAAAAAAGAATATTTTCTTGATGTGTACTCTTTTGATATTATTGTTTAGAGAAATTCAAGAGTTATGTTGTTAATCCATACATGCATTTTAAGAGATGTTGTAAGTGGTTGATGTGTAGTGCATTGAGAATGTGCAAGGAGAATTGTGAGTGTTGGATGTTTGGGTGAGTTCTTATTTTGGCCTATTGTTTGATTGTATACATCATGTTAATTACCCCAATGCTCTCATATTCTCTTTGATCTTCTTTGTTATCTACTTTCTTGTTCTCTTGTTAGCACGTGATTTCATCATTATTCATTGAAAAGCCCTCTTGATTTGTGTACTTATGTTATAGTAGTGGAGAAGTAGAAGATAAGCAAGCATATGGTAGTGCAATGTCATAAATGTTTTGAGAGAACTCCACTTCCATATTTATTATTTTTGTGAGCATCAGCGCATATATCCATCTTGTGAAGTTTTTGTCATGCTTAGTTTATTCAAGTTGATGAAATTACCATGTTTTTTACTTATGTGAGATTTGGAACCATAATACATGGATTCTTGAGACTTGATGATCCTAAGTAATTTTCTTTTATTATTCCTCAAGTATTGATAGGGGATGTAATGTTTGAGAGATATGTTATTTTCTTTGAGTTTTATTTACTTGCCCGAGACGTGCAAGAAATAAGTGTGGGGGAGTTGATAACCATCATTTTTGTTAATTATTTTAGGCTCTAAAGTCCATGTTTGATCCACATTTTATATGCTTAAGTTTGAAATTGTATTAGGTTTCATGTATTCCCTCTATTTTGGCTTCTAATTCAAATCTTTGTATATTTGGGATATTTTTGACACTAAATTTGAATATCATTTTGTAGGCTTCAATTGATCATGGACCTAGATCAAATCGGGTCAGACTTGAGTCAGCATTGGATCCAGATCAAAGGGATCAAGCATCGGATTATTAGGAGCCGTCCATTCCAGAGAACGGCTAGATCTGAGACATCGATCAACTTCTGGTTAATCCGAGTTCAAGATAGAATCACTCATGACTATAGATCAAGATCTGAAAATTTCAGCCAAATCAGAAGTAATCTGACCGTTGGATCAAGCTCAAGATGTTCTAGACCATTCATTCAAGAAAAGGGAAGATCTGGACCATCCACCACTGATCTGGTTAATCCGAGCTGGGGATAGGTAGATCAGGACCATTGATTGAGATCTGTGGAGTTTGGTTCAGATATGAAGAGATCTAACCGTTGGATGAAGTCAGATTGATATCAGCCGCCCGTTGCTTCCATCATCATATGGCTTAACTGGCTTGGCTGATCGGACTCAAGTGCCTAGCTGAATCAAAGGGCTGAGTGAATCCAATGACCAAAATCAAGCTGAACCAAGGCTGAACCCAAGCTTGGCCGAACCAGTGCGGGACAGGACATGGGCTGACTGAATCAAATCCTGCTGAGGCTGGACCGAACCCAAGGCTGGACTGAGCCAATTGCTGAACCGGACTCAGGCTGGACCGAACCAATTGCTGAGCCAAACAAAAGGAATAGGCTCAACCGCTGAAGTTGGCTAACTGGACCAAACCAACTGCTGAGTTGATTTTGCTGAATCAAAGGACTGAACCCAGGCCCAACCACAACTGCTGGTTGGCTTGGCTGACCGAACCCACGCGCAGCTAGGGAGACAAACAAAAGAAGAGGGACGCGAGAGCTAGGGCATCGTTCGGCACACACACACACACACGACTCATCCTCTCCACCCTCACCGCCGGTGGTCTTCATCATCACATCACCGCCGGCCGGTATTCCATTTCCATCTCTTCTCTTTCGGGGTTCGAAGAGAAGAGAGTAAGGGTTTCTCTCTTTCGGGGTTCGAAGAGGGCTTTCCTCCATTTTCATCGCCGCCGACCGGACGAGCTAGGGCTCTGGGGTTCCGAACCCTAGCCGAACACAGCCGTCGCAGCATTCCAGCACCATCACCACAGCTAGGGCTCTGGGGGTTTCGAACCCTAGCTGACATCTCACCACTTCACCGTCGGCGATCAAAATTATTCACAGCTTTTCTTCAGCATTTTTTTTCTTCACAGTTTATTTCTTCATCAGATTGGATTTTTCTTCACTGCAGTTTACCATTCAGCAGTTCATTTCCAGCAGTCGACAAATTTCTTCACAACTTCTTCACAGTTTTCTTTTAGCGGCTTCAATTCCCAGCACAACTTCTGTTTTCCCAAGTTTTGTTCCTCTTCAATAGCATTCGGCAACCCCTTTCTTCTTCACAGCAACAGATCCAGCAGCCAGCCTTCATCAGTCGGCAGAACTCAATTGGCAGCAGTTGTCCTCTTCACAGCACAGATTCTTGGGTCAAATTGCGTGTTTAAACTTTGATTCAGTTGTTGATTGTTTTGATAGTTGGTTGTTTGAGCTAAATTATGAATGTTTGTATTGATGGATCTTCCCCAATTCAATTTGCATGTACTTGAAGTCATTTTTAGCATGTCTATCATGTGTTCGATCAATTGCCTCTTAGAACAGTTAATGTCAATTGTGATGTTTCTTAGTTGCTTAACTTCTATTTGGATTGTTTTTCCAATTGCTTTAAGTTTTAGTTCTTTATTACATGCAAGTAAGTTAGGAGAGTAAATTTCTTTAATGCTATAGGTTTTTGTTCCATGTCTAGTTTCGTTGATGCTTAATTTCTAGTTGTCCTTTTCTTTACTGCAATTGTAGTCAGGTTAAATTAGATTTCATTACCTGCACTGTCTTTCCTTAATTAGAACTAGATTTCATACCTGCTTGCTATTTCTTTTCGTAGTCTTTACGTTCAAATCCAAACCCCAGTGTGATATCAAAAATCCAAAAGCAATAAAATACGATTCTGAGAATTATCATGCACCGACTACATTCGTTGGGAGACGACTCGAGTTACTCTATGCTACATTAGTGTAGAGGAGTTCGATAATTAAATTGTATTTGATACTCGCGGTACGACACGCGGGCCTTATTAGTGGCTGAAGTCAAAGGAGACTAACTGGCTTCCTGGCGGTGCTACATTAGGGAGGTTAGAACAGAAGTCCGCAAGAACACGAGGACACATGAAGTCTTGTAAATCGACCTGGCCAATCCCCAAGAAAATGAAGGAGCTAAAGAGGAATGCAGGGAGGTTGAAAGTGAAGAAGTCCAAATTCATCCTCAACAAGCTAGAGGAATTACAAGAATTGCTACTGATCTTGTGCCAGAACTTAGAAGCCGACTGATCAGCTGCTTGATGGACCATCAGGATGTGTTTGCATGGGCTACTGAAGAAATCAAGGGAGTCCCCTTGCCTTGGCCACACATCGGTTGCATATCATCCTGGGAGCCCGACCAGTAAAGCAGAGGCGAAGACACTTTGCACCAGAGCAAGACAAAATAATCAGGGAAGAGGTCGCAAAGTTGTTGAAGATCGGGCATATCAGAGAAGTTCAATTCCCGACCTAGTTGGCGAATGTTGTACTAGTCCCTAAGCCCAAGGTAAATGGTGAGTCTATATTGATTTCCATGATTTAAAGAAAGTCTGCCTTAAAGACTGTTACCCCTTGCCTCACATTGATCAGCTAGTAGATTCGACTTTTGGCTATGAATTTATTTTAATGTTGGATGCATATCAGGGATACCACCAGGTTCCCTTGCTCGGGAAGACCAAGACCAAAAGAAGGTCAATTTTGTAACGGCAGATGCCACTTACTGCTACAATGTCATGTCGTTCAGGTTACGCAATGCAGGGGCAACCTATCGGCAAATGATGGATAAGGTCTTCCACCACCAGATCGAGAGGAATATTGAAGTGTACGTATATGATATCCTAGCCAAGACAGAGAAGGAGAAGGACATGATAGCTGACCTAGAGGAGACATTCGCTACCTTAAGAGCCAATGGACTGAAAATAAACCCCACTAAATATTTGTTTGGGCGAAAAGTGGTCGGTTCCTCAGGTACATCGTGATAGAAAGTGGAATTGAGGCTAATTTGGAGAAAGTGTAAGTCATTCTCAACATGTCATCCCCTCGCAATTTCAAAGACATATAGTGGTTAAGTGGCAGAATTACAGCTCTGTCCTAGTACATCTCCAGATCTACTGATCGAACTTTGCCATTTTTTAAAATTCTGAAGAAAACTGTCAAATTCGAATGGGATGATCAATGTGAGAAGAATTTTACAGATTTAAAAGCATATCTTACTGAACTCCCCAACCTATATAAGCCGCTGGAGGGAGAAACGTTGTTTGTTTACCAGTCCACAGCTGAGCAAGTCGTGGGTTCTGTACTTATTTGTGAAGAGGGTACTACTCAATATCCCATTTATTTCTTCGAGCACCTCCTGAAAGACGCAGAAACTCGGTATACTACCCTGGAGAAGTTGGCGTATGCCTTAGTGCTGATGGCACGAAGGTTGAGACCATATTTTTTTTGTTCATCCCATTGTGGTGCTCACTAATAGTCCGCTAGGGCACATCCTCATAAATCTGGAACCCTTGGGACGACTAATCAAGTGGACGTTAGAGTTAAATGAGTATGGAATTGAGTATCACCCCCGTATTGCTATAAAAGATCAAGCTCTAGCTGATTTTGTACTCGAGGTTATCCCAGGACCTAAAGCTGATGATGTGTGGAAAATTTATGTTGATGGCTCCTCCAACAACAAGCATAGTGGGGTCAGAGTTTTGATGATTTCTCACAAAGGAGATGTACTGCAACTATCTATCTGACTCAACTTCCGAGCCACCAATAATGAAGTCGAATATGAGGCGATTTTAGCGGAGCTCCAAGCTACCAAGCAGGTGGGAGCTGCTTGGGTTATCTTGTGCTCGGATTCTCAGCTCATAGCTCAACAGCTAAAAGGAGAGTTTGAAGTTAAAAATGAGCGCTTGTAGAAGTATGTGACCATATATGAGCAACTGAGGTCTTCTTTCACTAAAGTTGTCCTACAGTAGATATCTCGAGCTGATAATGTTAAAGTAGATGAGCTAGCCAAATTGGTGAGCTCCCTTGCATTATGGACGCTGGAAGAGCCTACCACTTCGGAAGGAGTTGTGGCCCAGATCGAAGAAGAAGTCGTTGCACTATATTACCTTATTGGAGAGAAACCTATGTGGAGTTCCTACGCCGTGGAACCATGTCGGCTAGTGATAAGGAAGCTTGGCTCTTCCGACGCAAGGCTACCAGATTTATGTTGGTCGCATTGTTGTAAAAGTCGGCCTAGGAGGCCGCCTAGGCGCTAGGCGGCACCCCACTGTGGTGCCACCTAATGCCGCCTAGCGCCGACTAGGCGCTAGGCGGTAGTCCTCCGCCCGACTACCGCCTAGCGATTTTTACAGCCTTGGCTGGTTGTAGAGTAGTTATATCAATGAGCATTTGCTTGACCGTTGCTCAAGAATATTGGTCCAAGGGAGGTCGACTACATCATGTGGGAGGTTCACGAAGGCATATACAGAAGCCATATTAGAGGAAGATCCATGGCTAGAAAGATTATTCTGGCCGGATATTTTTGGCCCACACGGCAAGCAGATGCTTTCAAATTCATTGTCGGGTGCGAAGCCTGTCAAAAGCATCAACATATCACTCCTCGCCCGACCAAACTACTTCGAGCCTCCACTATCTCATGCCCCGTTGATAAGTGGGGAATTGATATTGTGGGTCATTTTCCGATTGGACCTCAACAGAAGAAGTTCCTTTTAGTATTGGTTGACTACTTCTCCAAATGGGTTGAGGCTGAGCCGCTTGCGCACATCACGGAGGCCGCCATGATGAAGATCCTGTGGAAGGATATAATCTGCAAGTATGACATTCCTTATAAGTTAGTGTCGGATAATGACAGATAGTTTGCAGGGCGCAAAAATAGATAGTGGTGTGAAAGACTAGGTATTCACCAAGCCTTCATCTCAGTCGCTTATCCTTAAGGCAATGGTCAGGCAGAAGTGGTCAACCGGGAGATCATTAGAAGACTCAAGATAAAGCTGGACCATGTCGGAGGCAGTTGGGTCGAAGAACTCCCGAGCATGCTTTTAATGATTTCTATAGCTTCGTAATGTGATGTATGGTAGGATACTCTCGATAGAAGTGTCACTTATGTGAGTGTGAAGATAGACCACTTCAATGAAACACTCATAAATCTAAGATGGTGTCCATGACCAAAACGGAACCAACCATGATAACCAAAAGTAGGTGAAATAGGTCCCTGTGTGGTTATTATTAGATCGATGATGAGTTACTCTGAGTTACCAGATTTGTTCTGGGGATATGCTCTGGAAATGACAGCATACATACTGAACTTGGTTCCATCTAAGTCAGTACCCTCTACTCCCACAAAATTGTGGACTGGGCGAAAGCCTAGTCTAAGACATATTCGGATTTGGGGTAGTCCAGTACATGTGCTGAAGGGAGATATTGATAAGTTAGAATCTCGTACAGAAGTACGCTTGTTCGTAGACTATCATAGATGAACAAAAGGTGGTCTGTTCTATAGTCCTAAGGATCAGAGGGTAATCATTAGCACTAATGCTCGATTCTTAGAGGAGGACTATGTGATGTATCATAAGCCCATGAGTAGGATTATTCTTGACGAAATTAGAGGGGAAGTTCCGACCTTAGTACCAACGGTACAAGAGGACATCCCACAAGTCACTGCACCGCGTGTCACAGAAGATACACAGGTGATACCTCGTCATAGTGGGAGGGTTGTTAGACAACCTGAAAGATTCATGATTCTTGGGTGAGTCTTCGAACTTGGTCCTTGGGAACATGAATCGGATCCCTGGACCTATGACAAGGCACTCCAAGATAAAGATGTGGAATCTTGGCAAAGAGCGATGAATTCTGAGATAGAATCTATAGATTCTAATCACGTCTGAGAGCTAGTAGAACCACCCAATGGTGTAAAAGCCATTGGATGCAAGTGGATCTACAAGAGAAAGAGAGGATCAGACGGGAAGGTTGAGACCTTCAAAGCTAGGCTTGTTACGAAAGGGTATACTCAGAAAGAGGGTATTGATTATGAGGAGACATTTTCACCAGTAATCATGCTTAAGTCTATTCGGTTTCTCTTATCTATTGCCGCTCATATGGATTATGAGGTATGGCAGATGGACGCTAAGACAGCTTTCCTTAACGACAGTCTTGAGGAGACCATCTATATGAAGCAACCAGAGGGATTCATTGCAAAGGGCAAAGAGCATCTTGTGTGTAAGCTTAATCGGTCCATTTATGGATTGAAGCAAGCTTCACGATCTTGGAACATCCGCTTTGATGAGGTAATCCAGTCATATGGATTTATTCAAAGTCCGGATAAGTCATGTGTATATAAGAGATGTGACGGAAATGTAGTGGTATTTCTTGTACTATACGTAGATGACATTTTGCTTATTGGCAACAATGTCAAAGTGTTGTCAGACGTAAGGGTATTGTTGTCCAAATAGTTTGATATGAAGGACTTGGGAGAAGCAAGGCACATCCTTGGGATCAAAGTTATAAGGGATCACTAGAAAAAGATGTTGTACTTATCTCAAGCTTCATACATAGACACTATCCTAGCTCGTTTTAGCGTGGAAAACTCCAAGAAATGTTTTTTACCTTTCAGGCATGGAGTTCCTCTATCTAAGAAGATGTGTCCTAAAACATCAAAGTAGATAGAGAAGATGAAGGCGGTTCCTTATGCTTCGGCTGTAGGAAGTCTCATGTATGTTATGCTATGTATGAGACCGGATATCTGCTTTACCGTGGGCATGGTTAGCAGATATCAGAGTAACCCTGGACAGGGACATTGGACTGCAGTAATGCATATACTGAAGTACCTGAGAAGGACTAGGGATTATATGCTAGTTTACCGGGCAAACCAATTAGTCCCTGTGGGTTATTCGAATTCAGACTTCTAATCAGATAGGGACAAAAGTAAGTCTATTTCGGGGTATGTGTTTACATTAGGAAGTGGAGTCATAGTATGGAGGAGTGTCAAGCAGAAATACGTGGTAGACTCTACCATGGAAGCTGAGTATGTGGCAACCTCTGAGATGGCCAAGGAAGTTGTATGACTCAGGAACTTCATGATGGACTTGGATGTGATTCATGGTTTGCCCAAATCTATCACAATTTATTGTGATAATAGTGGTGCAGTTGCAAACTCGAAGGAACCATGAGTCCGTAAGACGAGTAAACACATAGAGCGCAAGTACCACCTAAGCGAGGAGAAGTTGTTGTCGCCTAGATTACATCAGAGGACAACCTGGCAAATCCTTTCACTGAGGCCTTGATAGCGAGAGCTTTTAGGCATGTAAAGGATATGAGAGTTAGATGTATGACATTATGAGGACAGCACAGTCTTTGAGTATAAGTGGGAGATTGTTAGGATGTATACTAAACACCTTGCTTTCTGTATGGACATCTGCATTTTGAAAGAGAATCACAAGATCACTGTTTTGCATGTTTATATTAGTATGTGCATATTGTTTGATACTTTACATTGTAGATAACATGGTGTGTGGTGTCACACAAAAGATCATGTTATCAGTCCCTTGTAAAGTATAAGTAGAGGCTCACAACCGAGATGGATTTGGACAAACCATCGGGATGGTTGTAGTGTAATTTGGTGTTGGTTTATCTTGACCATAGAATTACACTAGTGCACTTTGTGTGCATTGAGCATGACCGATATAGAGTTGATTCAATTTATACTGACTTTATAATTGAATCATACCTCAGTTTATTATGGAGTACATGCTCTTAATCCCGATATAATAACGGGCACATGTACTTAATATTTATTTCTTTGATTTACCAATGGGCAACATTTATTCTGTTAAATCGATAGGCTCGGTAAGTTGGGAAATAATATTATTTACATTGTGTACCGTTGATTATAGACGGAAATCGTGTCCTGGTGAGTCGGGTTGATGATGCCCCCTTGATGAGCTCATAAGGTTCATTATGTTAAATCCTGCAAGTGGATTTGGTCCAACATGATGATAAGGATGAGTGGTACTAATCAAGGAGTTAGATGTTGATTAATTAAAATTATCAGTAATTTAAATTAATCAATGGACATTTGATATCTTAAACACGGGGAGATACTTGTACTCATAATAGCTAGAGCTCATATTTAAATATGGGGGTTGATGAGGTAGTTTAATGAGGATCCTTTAGTAGAATGAATCTTTATTAATGGATCGGTCCTTGATCCATTAGGTGGCCAAGACCCAACTCCTCATCATGATCCCTATTGTAGCCCTATAAATACCTCATGAAGCCATCATAAAACAAGACCAAGCCTCTTATTTCCTCTCTCTCTCTCTCTCTCTCTCTCTCTCTCCCCCCCCCCCCCCCCCCGGGTTAGGGTTGGTTGGCGACAAGGTAGGAGGAAGAGAAGTTTTATTTCTTCTCTTCTCTCCTTTTCTCTCCACTTAAGGCATGGCACAAGGAAGGAAGGAGAATCATCTTCTTCACCCTTGGCCAGACGCAAGCTTGAGTGGCTGAGTGTGGTCGGCGGCGACAACCAACCTCTAGGGTTACGGCACCGCAAATCTTCAAGTGAAGGTGGCCAGCGGCAGTTTGAGGAGAAGGCCACTTTCCCTTGCTTTCTCCTAGGGTTCGCAGCTGGTGGAGGAGAAGAAGTCTCTTCCTTTATGGTGCGATCCCGAGTGAGGAGAATGAAGGGATTGAACCCTTTGTGGCCGGCGGCAACTAGCGATTTGATCTCTTATTGGCCGACGCATGTAGGAAGGAAGAGGAGGTGGTTGGCTTTTATTTGGTGACTTTGGTTCTTGGTAGATCGTCGCCCACACGACGTCCAAGAGGGGAGGGTCATATAATAGAAGATCGCGAGGTAACGAGAGGTACAACCTTCTCTTACGGCTCTTAGTTCTTTCTATCATTTTATGTGGTTTAATTAATTATCTTGTTGATTAATTATTTGTTAATTAATTATGATAATTAATTATTATGGACCCCGATGATAAACACAAAAATCGATGATCCGCTCATCGTCTATTTCGCGGCTAATTCGTAACACGACGATGAGACGGTCGTTTGGGAATAGGTCTCCATTCAGGTTAAAAATTTTAATCCGTGGACATGGAGAGGTTTCCCATGATTGACCCGGTATTCGCTTAGGAAACCCGCAACCAACACATACTCGGCAGTTGGAGAATTACTCCATCAGGACGAGTAGTAGCCAGCGCAGAGGCCCCGTCATCTCATTCGGCCCGGATGACATGGAGCACGTGGAGACGCCTTGGTAATTCTCGTACGCATAGCTAACTACGAAGTTAAGCGTGTCTTCGTGGATACAGGTAGTTTTGTGAACATCCTGTACAAGATGACCCTTGACCAGATGTAGATCGACGAGGATGAGCTGCGGCTGGTCTCTACTCCACTCTTCGGCTTCACGAGATACCGAGTGCAGACGATAGGGCAGATCTCCCTATCTCTATCATTTGGAGATGACATGCTGGAGAGGACGAGGAGGACTCCCTTCCTAGTCGTGGATGCACCCTCATCCTACAACGTCATCCTCGGACGGCCAGCACTAAGTGTGTTCCAGGCGGTAATCTTGGTCTACCACCAAAAGATCAAGTTCCTGGTGGACGAGCAAGTGGGCGAAGTCAAGGGGGATCAACTAGCCTCCCAACGATGTTACAACGGGGAGGGTCAGGATTGAAGCCCGTAAGAACTTGAAGGCTAATGAAGCTTTGTAAATTGACCTCGCCAACCCTCGAGAGTAGGAAGGGCCCAGAGAAGAATGGAGGGAAGTCGAGAGTGGGGGGGGGGGTTACTAAGATTGTTGCTAACCTCACGCCGGAGCTGAGAAGTCATTTGATCGATTGCTTGTAGAGCCATCGGGATGTGTTTGCATGGGCTATTGAGGAGATCCAAGGAGTCCACCAGCCTTGGCCATGCATCATTTGCATGTGACCCCCAGGGCTCGGCCGGTGAAGCAGAGACGAAGACATTTTGCACCCGAGTAGGACAAGGCTATTAGAGAGGAGGTCGCCAAGTTGCTGAAAGTTGGTCACATAAGAGAAGTTCAATTCCCAACTTGGTTGGCTAATGTAGTGTTTGTCCCTAAGCCGGGAGGTAAATGTCGGGTGTGTATTGACTTTCGAGATTTAAATAAAGTCTACCCTAAAGACTGCTACCCTCTGCCTCGTATAGATAGACTAGTAGATTCCACCTCTGGCTGTGAGTTTATTTCCATGCTGGACGCCTACCAGGGGTATCACTAGGTTCCTCTCGTACCTGAAGATCAACAAAAGGTCATCTTTATGATGGCAAATGACACATATTGTTATAACGCCATGCCTTTCGGAATGTGCAACACTAGGGCAACCTATCAGCGGATGATGGACAAGGTCTTCAGGCATCAGATTGGGAGGAACATTGAGGTTTATGTAGATGACATCCTGTTCAAGACAGACAAGGGGAAAGATATGATAACCGACTTGAAAGAGACCTTCGCTACCCTGAGGGCCAACAGGCTGAAATTGAACCCGGCCAAGTGTTTGTTCGGGGTGAAGAGTGGCCAGTTCTTGGGTTACATGGTGACAAAGAGAAGGATTGAGGCCAATTCAGAGAAGGTGAAGACCATCCTCGATATGCCCTCTCCTCACAACTTCAAGGAGGTACAAAGGTTGAACGGCAGGATTACAGCCTTGTCCAGATTCATCTCCAAGTCTACCTACAGGACCTTGCCCTTCTTCAAGATTCTGAAAAAGACAGTCAAGTTCGACTGGGATGACTAGTGTGAGAAAGTGTTTGCGGATTTGAAAGCCTACCTGGCCGAGCTCCCCATCCTTTACAAGTTAGTGGAAGGGGAGACATTGTTCATCTACCTATCAGCGGCTGAGCAAGCGTTGGGCTCTACACTTATCCGAGAAGAAGGCACAGTGTAGTACCCGGTCTACTTCTTCGGACACCTCTTGAAGGATGCAGAGACACGCTACACTATGATGGAAAAGTTGGCCTATGCATTGGTCTTAATAGTTCAGAGGCCCAAGCCATATTTCTTAGCACACCCAATTATGATTCTCACTAACAGCTCACTGGGACGAGTTCTCACCAATCCGGAAGCCTCGGGTCTGCTGATCAGATGGACAGCGAAGCTGAGCGAATACGAGATTGAGTACCAGCCCCGTACTACCATCAAAGCACAGGCCATTTCGGATTTCATGCTCAAAGTTGTCCTTGAGCTCGAAGCTGAGGGAGTCTGGAGGATCTATGTCGACGGGTCTTCCAACAGCAAGCACAGCGGAGTCGGAGTGCTAATGGTTTCCCCCCAGGGAGATACATTGCATTTATCTATCCGACTCCACTTCCGAGCCACCAACAATGAAGCTGAATATGAGGCGATCTTGGCAGGGCTGCAAGCAGCCAAGCACGTGGGAGTTGCTCGGGTCATTGTACATTCAGACTCTCAGCTTATGGCATAGCAAATAAAGGGTGACTTCGAAATAAAGTTCGAGCGCTTGCAGAGGTATGTAGCCATGTATGAGCAATTGAAACCTCTTTTATAGAGGTTACTCTGTAAAAGATTTCCCTAGCAGATAATGTCAAGGTGAACGAACTAGCCAAGCTGGCTAGCTCCATCTCAGCATGGCAGCTAGACGAGCCCAGTACCACCGAAGAGACCATAGCTCAGATTGAGGGGGATGCTGAAGGTCATACCTTCACTGATTGGAGAGATCCATATGTGGAATTCCTATGCAGTGGGAATATGTCGGTCGAGGGTCAAGGAAGTCAATTATTCCGCCGCCGAGCTTTCAGATTCTCATTGGTCAGGGATCAGCTCTACAGGAGAGCCTTTGCCCTACCATTCCTCAAGTGTGTCAGGCCAGACGAAGCTGACTATATCATACGAGAAGTGCATGAAGGCATTTGCGGAAGCCACATTGGAGGAAGGTCTCTGTCTAGGAAAATTATCCTGGCAGGGTACTTTTGGCCAACCCTGCAGGCTGACACCCTCATGTTCGTGGCCGAATGTGAGGCCTGCCACAGACATCAGCATATAACTCATCGGCCAACTGAGCCGCTGTGAGTCTCCACAGTGTCTTGCCCATTCGATCAGTGGGGAATATTGTGGGTATATTTCCATCGGGCTCTACAAAAGAAGTTCTTACTGGTTGTAGTAGTCTATTTTTCCAAATGGGTGGAGGCTGAGCCGCTAGCACATATCACGGAGGTTGCAGTGATGAAGATCCTATGGAAAGATATTGTCTGCAGGTACGACATCGCTCACAAATTGGTGTCGGATAATGGAAGGCAGTTTGCAGGGCGCAATCTCAAGGAATGGTGCGAAGGATTAGGCATCCGATAAGCCTTCACATTGGTTGCATACCCTTAGGGCAACGTCCAAGCCGAGGTCGTTAACCGGGAGATCGTCAGAGAACTCAAGATAAAGTTGGATCACGTCGGAAGTAGATGAGTCGAAGAGCTTCCCAGTATTCTGTGGTCCTACCATACCACTCCACGAGAAGGAATAGGTCAGTGGCCTTTTCAGCTGATATATGGAGCTGCGGTCGTGATCCTCGTGGAAGTAGGCGAGGAGTCCATCCGGCGGTAGCATTATAATAAAGAGGACAATGATCAAGAGCGGTTGATCGACCTGGATATGGTGGCAGAGGTACGAGATAAAGCAGCTGCTCGGATACTAGCCTATAGGCAGCGGATGCAACAAGCATATAATCACCGCATGATTGCCCGTAGCTTTGAAGTCGGAGACAAAGTCTAGAAGAGGATCAAGCTAGTCGGTGATCTCGGAAAGCTGGAACTATGGTGGGGCGAACCCTACATCGTCGCAAGAAAGCTCACGAGAGGTAGCTACTATCTGGAGGATGACAAGGGCAAGAGGCTGGAGAGACCATGTCATGCCAATCATCTCCGACCATATCACATTTGGTGAGATTTTGAGATGTCCAAATGTATTTGTATTCTTGTTGGCACTGCTTGTTGGTGCAAGTTGCATCAATGATGTTCTCCTCTAAGTGTTTTAATGTTTAACAATACACTTAAGTTAGTGATACATTGAACAGACAAAGGAGAGCAAAGGAGGAGTAACCTAAGTGGAAGAAAAGTCCTAGTTAACCTAGGCACTAAGACCTGGTGAGTGAAGCTGGGCACTAGGACCTGCTCGGAAGGTGGGCACTAAGTCCTGATCGAGGATTGGGCACTAAGTCCCGGCAAAGGGATGGGCACCGAAGACCTGCTCGGAAGGTGGGCACTAAGTCCTGGTCGAGGACTGGGCAAGAAGACCTGGCCGAGGGTTGGGCACCGAAGTCCTGGTTCGGGGAATTGGGCACGAAGACCTGGCCGAGGGTTGGGCACCTAAGTCCTGTACCTAGGGTTTGGGCACGAAGTCTTAGTCCGAGGGACTGAGCAACTTAGCTGAGTGATGACTAAGGACAAAAGTAGAGACGGGTCAGGGTTCGGGCATCTCGAGGTCCGGAAGTATCGGAAGCTAAGCAAAAGTCCACCCGAAGGACTGGGTGGCAACCGTCTCCTGAAAGGAGTAGGTGAAAGGCGCGTTCTCGGGGGGGGTGAGAACTTGCGTCGGTTCGACCTAGGGTTTCATGAAAATCCGAAGTCCGAACCAAGTCCTTAAGGCTAATTTTGTATGTATATTTGTTTTGTGTTTGTGTATCTTGCAGGTACCAAGAACCGGAGACAAAGCAGACAAAACAGGGCTGGAGGCTTTGAAGCTGGGCGCCCCCATTAGTCGGGGCGCCCCCATTGATGGGGGCGCCCAAACTAAAGAAGAAAAAAAGCAGTATAGTGAAGAAGGCAGAATAGGCTTCAAGCGGGGCGTCCGGGAGGTCCAGGGTGCCCGGGTTCAAAGCTGTTTTGCTGCTGCGAGTTCGAAGCAGGAGATTAGCATTCACTGGGGTCAAGCTAGGCGCTCAGGAGGTCCGGGGCACCCTGGTCAGAGGTTTTATCAGCCGCGGCGAGGTCGGCACGGGGATAAGATTTGACTGGGTTTATAGGGGCACCCCCAACGTCCAGGGTGCCCGTATGAAGCCTATAAAAGGGGCTTCGACCCCTCTGCTTCAAACACAACTGCTAAGTGCTATTCTGATCATTCTGACCGATGACAACGCGCTAAAGATGAGGCTCTACGACCGGGAGGCTCCATGAGGAAGTGTGCGGCACTTCGGAGGTCCAGATCGGCCGAGCGTCAGACTTTGTTTTGTTCGGTTTGCATTTATTCCGTACTTAATTTTCTGTACTTGTGCTTGTAACTATCAACTGTAAGACGGGTTTTCTCCGCCTTCGAAAATTCCGGAAAGGAGACCAATAGTGGACTCACGCCGAGTGCATAGGACTTGGACGTACTGACCCAGGGGGTTGGGAACCAAGTAAATAAATCCCGCGTGTCTGCTGTATTGTTTTTCTTTTTCTGTTTTACTTTTCCGCTGTGCTACTAACTCTGATCCTAGAACGTTCGAAAGATTTACGAAGTTTATCGAAAGATTTTCACGGTCGATATTCACCCCCCCCTCTATCGACGGCACCAGTCCTACACTGCTTTGCAGTTTCAGTAATCAAAGAAACAAATGAGATATCTCTTAAAAGACCCGAAGTATTTGCCTAATGAAACCCTACTACCTCGCGGTGCTGTGGATGCCCGAGGTGAGTAGGCCTGGTCGTGGTGTTGCGGATGCTCGACCAGGAGCTGCTAAAACTCTACTACCTCGTGGTGTTGTGGATGCCCGAGGTAAGTAGGCCTGGTCATGGTGCTGCGGATGCCCGACCAGGAGCTGCCAAAATACTACTACCTCGTGGTGCTGCGGATGCCCGAGGTGAGTTGGCCTAGTCGTGGTGCCGCGGATGCCCGACTAGGAGTTGCTAAAACTTTACTACCTTGCGGTGCTGCAGATGTCCGAGGTGAGTAGGCCTGGTCGTGGTGTTGCAGATGCCCGATCAGGAGATGCTAAAACCCTATTACCTCACGGTGTTGCGGATGCCCGAGGTGAGTAGGCCTGGTCGTGGTGCTGCGGATGCCCGACCAGGAGCTGCTAAAACTCTACTACCTCACGATGCTGTGGATGCCCGAGGTGAGTAGGCCTTGTCGTAGTGTCGCGGATGCCCGACCAGGAGCTGCCAAAACCCTACTACCTCACGGTGTTGCGGATGCCCGAGGTGAGTAGGTCTGGTCGTGGTGCTATGGATGCCTGACCAAGAGCTGCTAAAACCCTACTACCTCACCCCGAGGTGAGTAGGTATGGTTGCGGTGTTGCGGATGCCCTACCAGGAGCTGCTAAAACCCTACCTCGCGGTGCTGCGGATGCTCGAGGTGAGTAGGCCTGGTCGTAGTGTTGCGAATGCCCGACCAGGAAATGCCAAAACCCTACTACCTCGCAGTGCTACAGATGCCCGAGATGAGTAGGTCTGGTCGTGGTGTTGCGGATGCCCGACCAGGAGCTACGAAAACCCTACTACCTCGCGGTGTTGCGGATGCCCGAGGTGAGTAGGCCTGGTCATGGTGCTGTGGATGCCCGATCAGGAGCTGCTAAAACCCTACTATCTCCAAGTTGGGACTTTTCACCTAACCCTCCAAGTTAGGACTTTTCACTTAGCCCTCCAAGCTAGGACTTTTCACCCAACCCTTCCGAATTATGACTTTTCCATACCTAGCCCTCCAAGCTAGGATTTTTCCACACCTAACCCTCCAGGTTAGGATTTTCTCACACCTAACCCTCCAGGTTAGGACTTTTCACACCTAGCCCTCCAAGCTAGGACTTTTTCACATGCCAACGTGAGATCTCCCGATCCACCTGGACTTAATCCAAATCCATTCAACTAAACTTAAATCGTTGTCAACACCAAAACAACAATCGGGCCAGACTGCATCAACATGTTTTCCCTTTAATTTCCAGCTCTTCATCTTTTCCCACAGCTGCCTTTTTCCTCTTCCAAACTGTTTTTTTTCTCAGGTCTGATCTGAAAATCCTAGCAGCTGCATTTCTTCCAGTTCTGATCAGCAGCTGATGTACTCATCACTTTTGATGCATTTATAAACTCAATTCCTTGATTCATAGCCTCGGAAACCCAATTTCAATTGCAAGTTGGTACAAAACTTTCTTTTGCACAGATTTTCTTCTTCATTTGCATGCCACTTGACTTTGTTTTTTTTTCTCTTCAGCCGAATAAAATGATGGTTGCAATGAGAGAACCACTTCACCTCCAATTTATAACTGAATTCCTACTTATTCTTGCCACCAAGCTCAACTCAATTGGGTAATTTTTGCTTCAACCGAATATAAATTTTTTTCCCTTGAAATGAAATACATCTTTGATACAAAATTCTTCCAAAACATTAGCCATCTCCCCCACACTTGATCTTTTGTCCGTCTCGGGCAAAGTAGCATCAAAGAACCTCCCCAAACAAACAAGTCCATAGAGAAGTATGGTTAAGAGCAGGAATATATGAAAGAAAAATAGAAAAGATTATGTATCAAGTATGATTATTGCTAAAAATGATAAGGAAAGGAGAAACAAATTTATTAGCCTTTATAGATGTGATCCAATCATAGAAATATGGTTTTGAAAGAACCTAAGCAAGTTCTAGAGTACAATCACATATGTGTGTCACAAAAATAAGGTTAATCCTCACTAGGTACAAATAATTCATCTCAAGTCCTCAATCAAGAATCCATGGCCAAGTAGTACTCAAGCATCCAAGATTTCATCCATAAGCTCAAACCCTAAGTTTTAACAATCAAATTTAAATTATTTTCAAGAGACTCTAAAATGCTATGAAGATAACCTAAAGGGATACATTTATTCCTATTCATGAAGACAATGTGCCAAAAGAAATAACATGGTATTTACAATGTCTATTTATTCATTCTACTCTACTCACGCATTTATTAGCAAGAACTCTTTTAAAAGAAAATTCTACATAAAAATGAAACATGCAATGAAATAAAATGCAAGAAGGAATAAACTCCCCTTTATTTCTGGCGGTTGGAGTCTATCAAGAAATAACCTCCATCGTGGTAGTGGAGGAGTATGGGTAGGTGAGAAAGTTTCCTTCATTTGCTCAATTTTATTTTGCATTACTCCCCCACACTTAAACTTTACAGCAAAATATTCAGGTGGCCGAAGGTGATTTAGGTACAAGAGTCATTTAAGAGGTAGAGTGCTTCGAATTAAAGTAAGATCATCTCCTCCCTCTTTATTCTTTTTAGAAAACCTTCCAGGAGGTTGAAGACTGTCTAGATGGAGTACTGATAAGTACCATTTTTGTGATTATTCTAGATGTTAAAATCCATGTTTGACCCATGTTTTTATTGCTTAATTCTGATTTTACCCTAGGTTTTGGAACTTTATCTTATTTTGGACTTAATTGCAAAATTACATTAAAATGGATTAATTGGCCACTAAATTTTGGATCTATTTTTGTAGGCACCAAAGGTTCAAGGACTTAGGGCATATTGGGTCAAACTTGAGTCGGAAGTGACCCGGATCCGATTATCAAGCCTACGATTAATCCAGGCCGTCCGATTCAAGAGCGGCTAGATCTGAGCCATCCGGGACGATCTGAAGCAATCCGAGCTAGGGTTAGGGTTGATCAAGCTCTATGATCAAGATCTGAAGGTTTCATTCCAATCAGAGCTCAATCAACCGTTGGATCAAGCAAGGAGGGCTCTAGAGCGTCCATTCACAGATAGAGTTGATCTGGACCATCCGTTGCACATCTGGAGGATCCGAGCAACCATGAGGCAGATCCTGACCCCAGATCATCATCATAAAAGTTTGGCTCCAATCAGAGCAAGATCAGCCGTTAGATTTCATCCGATCAATCACAGTCGTCCATTGCTAATGTATTTAATCAAAAATTCCCAGGCTTTCTCCTTTGTCGCGTCTTCGCCGCAAATTTCGTTTCTTCGTTTTGTTCTTCAACTGTTCTTCAGATTTTCTTCAATCCGAGGCGCGGCCACCTCAATTTCTTCACTAGATCATGTTCTAGATCATTAGGAAGACTCATCCGCGAAGTTTCCAGCCGCAATTTGCCCAAGAAACAGGGCTGTTGAGAGGTTTCCGCAGTTCTACCATTTGGTGACTTCGGATCGGCTGTGCTCCACTTCCATCCATCTGGGCTATCTAGAGGGGTTCCCTAGATTCCTTGGAGCATCCCCAACTCACCATCGCACGCAGACGCAGTTAAATCCAAGAAATCGAATGGAAGTTTCAGATTTGAGCAAGTTGAGCTGAATTCAAGCGCAGATTGAGTTTTCTCACTGATTTGTTGAGCTTGCGGGTTCGAGGCTCACTCTTGATTGACAACCAAGAAGATCTTGAGCTAATGGAGGATTGGGGTTTAGATTTCCGTAGTTAATTTCAGTTTTCTTAGCTGTAATTTAAATTCTGCCGTCTGTTCTGTTTTTGAATGTTGGTATCAGCTACCTTAGTTTGGTTTGGAGTCGTTTCTGTTTAATTAGTGGTTCAAATTTGTTTCTGTCAGTAGTTAGTTAGCTTATCTAGTTAATACTTCATTTAATTTCAATTGCTTTACAATTGTCTACTTGCGTATCAGTGGTGCAGTCCGTATCAGCCTGTTGTGCATATTTCTGTTTAGTTTCGAGTTTTTCAGTTTAAATTCAATTCGATTCTTGTTTAGCTTATTCCTTGCAATTTAAGACAATCTTTAGTGTGATAATTCATTAGATTCGAATTGTTTCTTATTCAGTTTTAATTCTGAATTTTTTAGCTTGTCACAGCCTGCGTATCAACAATTCTGAATTCTGCAACTTTATTTCTGCATATCATGATTGGGTTAGGGCAAGTTTGTTTCAATGGAGTTAGTTCTGCATTTATTGACTGCTATATCCGCCTACTTCACATCCACTCGCTGCTGGGTTAATTTCTGCAATCAATTTGTAGCTTACTGCTGCCCAAAGGTTTTCTGAAATTCTGCAGATTTATTTCTGCACATTACAAGTTCAGTTTGTGCCAAATGCTTGCTATATTTCTGAACTTACTAGTCTACTTACTGAGCTTTGGTTTGAGCCATCTGAGTTCCCTTTTGAACGTCGATTGTGTTAACTGGATCTTAATTTGTTTGTGAGTTCTGAGTACAGAGTTAGGTGTTGAATTCCTGACTTCTCTACACTTCTACACATGCATTTTGAGTTTTAGGTTTGTATCTAAAGTGAATTGTTTGATCTGAAACTCTTCCTCCATTCCTGACAAGTTTTTCATTGAGAGTTTGTTTTCTCAAATCGCATTTGATCAGCTGCAATCCCAACTGTTAGAATCAGTTTTTGGCACCAAAAATTCAGCCCTTGGCACAAGAGTTTCATCTTGTGTGCCAAGTTGTTAGAACACTGCTTTGTATCAGATTTACACCAGTTTTTCTGGTGTAGGACAGCTACTGAAGTCTATTGATATCATCTTTAGAATCCTTGAGTTTCTATGCATTGGTTTACCTCCGGACTTTGTAGCTAGTTGTGTAGTGATTGTCCAAAGCTTGATTGCTGAATTTTCATAGATAGCAGATCTAAGTTGGCTTGCTTCTGAAAATTGTATCCACTGATTTGTTGCATCATTGCTTCGTATTTGCTGCTGAATTTGAGATCAGATTCACTTTCTAAAAATTGCTTAAGTTCTTTAGATGAATAAGTGGTCCTTTTGGTTGAATGATAACTTGCTATCACTTGTTCAGATCCATGGTTGAGTTTTCCTTTATTTTCATTGTGATTCCATTTCTATTTAGAACCCAAATCTTTGTTTGAAACCCGAAATTCACAAACGACACCTAAATACAAGCGCGAATCAAACAACGTCAACTAGCCCCGAGAAAAATACGACCTGTGGCCCCTATATTACGTTTTCATATTTTTGATTGTAAAAGGGTTTCCAGCATTTCATCCATTCATTTCATTCATTCATTGATATTTAAATTTGATGAGCCCATACATTTCGTGACAACTTTAACATAGTATATTTGGGCCCGTCGAACCCATCCTCTCGAAGTCATCTTCTCTGCGCAGCGAGGGCGATCGGGGAGAAGGGTTGCAGACGAGGGGTCCCCATCTCGATCCACCTGCTCTACCTTCACCGTCGGCGGTATTCCATCCACTTCATCGCCGCCGGCCGGAGATTGAATCGATCGAGTTTAAGGGGTTCCTGACTCGATTCGATCAACTCTATCCGCTTTCCACTTCATCGCAGCCGACCGACTCCACCGTAGCTTTCTCTCGAGTTGAGGGGTTCCCGACTCGATCAAGGCTTCAATCCACTCCACCACAACTAGGGTATCGGGTCCGTGCCCTAGTCGACTCACCCGCCGCAGCTCTTCTTCTTCATCGGCAGCTTAGTTTCCAGATAGCAGTTCTTCAATTTAGTTCTTCACAGCAATTTCATTACCGGCAGCATGTTTTTACTTCCCAGCAGTTTCTTCATATCAGTTTCATTTCCTTTCCAGTTCTTCCCATTAGATTTCCTTTGCAGCATCTTTTGTGGTTGAGATTTCTTTTCAGCAATTTCAATTCAATTCAGCAATTTCTTCTCCACAGCAGTTCTTCAGATTCAGTAGCCGGCAGAGATCCAATTCCTTCGCAGCTTCTCCCTCCAAGTCGAGTGGCAGCACCTCTTCAACAGCTCCGGGCAGTAGACTTCATTCACAACCAGCAGTCATTTCCTCTTGACAACAAATTCTGATTATTGAGTTGCAATTCGAATTGTTTTGAGTGAATTGATGAATGTTTGTGATTGATAGTTAACTGTTTGTATTAGATGGATTTTTCACAATTCAAATGACACTTACTTTTGTCATTTTAATCCATGCCCATATAGTGTTTGGTTAAATGCTTGTTAGAACATTTACTTTCAATTGCAATGTCTCTTAATTGCTTCACTCTTGTTTTGTGTTGTTTTTCCTATTACTTTAGGATATATGTTTTCATTTAAATGCAATTAAGTTAGGTTAGATTCGATTTCCTCAATGTTGTAGTTTGCTCTGTGTTTAGTTTCGTTAATGTTTTAGTTCAAGTTGTGCTTTCTTTACTGCAATTATAGTCAGGTTAATTTAGATTTCATTACCTGCCTTGTCTTTCCTTAATTAGAATTAGATTTCATACCTTCTTTGTCATTTCTTTTCGTAGTATTAACGTTCAAACCCAAAACCCAGTTCATATCCAAAACCCGAAAGCAATAAGATACGATTCGGAGATTTATCTTGCACCAACTACATTCGTTGGGAGACGACTCGAGTTACTCTATACTACATTAGTATTAGAGAGTTCGATATTTAAATTGTATTTGAAACCGTAACACGACTGAAGCGGTTATCAAATTTGGCGCCGTTGCCGGGGAAGCAACTAGTTGATTTGTTTGATTTTTGCTTGTATATTTTTTGACATATCATTGGGTTCTATTTTTTGTTGCTTATTCTTTTGTATACGGGTACTGCCATTTTTCTTGTTTGTTTTGTGACAGGGCTGCAAGATAAAAATGTGGTCATCAGAGTTTCAGCCTTTCAACCAATTTCAACAACCTTGCAACCAAAATTTTCAGCAACCCAATCAATTTTTTCGGCCACCATTACAACAATTAGAGCAACCACAGCAATTCCAACAATTTCAGCCGGATTTTCAGCCTATTCAGCCATTATTCCAGAATTTTCAGATTGGGCAGCCATCATTTCAGCAATTTCAGCCCAATTTCCAGCCACAAACTCAACATGGGCAGCCACCATTTCAGAATTTCCAACAACAAAATCAGAATTTTCAGCCCACTCAATTTGAGTATTCACCACCACAAATTCAACCTCAGATACAAGAATTTCAGAGCTACAATTTTCAGCCATCTCCACCAACTTTTGAGCCAAGTTTTCAGCAGTTAAATCAGTCATTTCATCCATTTGAGCAGCCCCAACAATTTCCATTTCAGCATGCACAACCTCCTCCTGGACTTCAGCAGCCCTATTTTCCATTTCAAGACCAACAGGGGTTCCACACTAACCGAGGAGGTTTCGAGAATCATGATTGGGATGGAGCTCAACAACAGAGGATGATGGAGATGTTGCAACTAGTTCAACAACAACAACAACAACGCCTTGAAAAATTGCAAGATCGATTGAATCAGATACAAGCCCAAAGATCAGAACAGTTATATTCTCAAGTAGCTTGTAATTCTGAGAGCCCCGGAGTTGGTTTTATATCAGTTCAAGGTGATCCTAGTGCATGGCCAAGTCCTTCTTCAAGTAATCTTGCACATTTGATAGAAGAAGAAGAAGATGACGTACTCGTCAAAGTCTGGGCACCTAGAGCATGCATTCCTCCGGAGACTCCTATTCAAAATCCAATTCCAAATTTTTCAGCTCCAGAAGAAGAAATTGAAGCTCCACAGGACCATTCTAGACTTTTATTTTCTGATGATAGCATTATTGATGGTCCTAATTTTTCTGACACTGTTGTTGCAGATATTACAGGAGAAGCATGCAGAGGAGATGATTCCATAGGTGTAGGGGATTGCACTAAGCCCCAGGGACCACCACAGTCAGAAGATGAACCAGAAAGTGTAGGGACTTGCACGGTGGAAGCAAGCACCCAAGGATCACCAGTTGATTGTCCACCAGAGCCTGAGGTTGATGAAGAGCATGAACTTGACCAGGAGGAGACCACAGATACATCTACTATTATAGAACCTCCAGGTATTATCCAGCACGCTCAGGTAAGTATTTCTCCTCTTTCTTCAGAAAAATGCAGTGAGGTACCTAGGGATGACTTTATTGATTCTGATGAGTTTATTGATATACCTTGTGTAGAGATTGTTTGTGAAAATCCAATAGAGGTACCAAATATTGATTTCCTTGATCATCATGCATTACTTGACACATCCATTGTAAATATGAATAGTGAAATAATTTTAGAGGCACCCATAATTGATGTAGTTTGTTATGATGAATCTTTAGATACATCTTTTGTGGATATGACTAGTGAAAATTTCTTAGAAGTGCCTGAAATGGATGTTATTTATTTTGATGAATCTCTTGCTATTTCATATGCTGAGAATGAATGTGAAAGACTTTTGGAGATACCTGATATTGATTTGATTGGCTGTGACACATTACTTGATATACCCTTGATTGAAAATAATTGTGAAATTTCTATTGATGAGCCAGAAATTGATTTCTTTATTTGTGATGAGTATATGGATGCAAATTTGGTAGGAAATAATTTTGAAAATTTCATTGAGACACCAAGCCTTGATTTAATTAGACAGGATGCAGTTTTGGATTTATTTCATGCAGAGACTGAACTTATATCATTTCTTTCTGACCCTGAACGCTTGAGAGAGGTATTACATGTTTTTGCAGGGTCCAGAAGACTTCAGGAGTGGGTACTCCAACTGAACAGACTTCAGCCTCCTGGAAGGACTTCTGAAGGGCATCAAGAAGGAGGAGATGATCTGACTTTAATTAAAAGCACTCCATCCCTTGAATGGCTCTTGCACCTAAATCGCCTTAGGCCACCAGAGAAATTTTTTGCGAAGTTCAAGTGTGGGGGAGTCCTATTTCTCCCAGCCACTCATACCCCTCCACTACCCAGATGGAGGCTCCTTTTGGATCGACTCCGTCCACCAGAATAAAAGGGAGTTTGATTTTTCTTGTATTTTCTTTTATTTCATTTTCATTTTCATGCTGCCTAGAATTAGAATTTTCCTTTGAACTGAGTCCTTGTAAATAAATGCATGTTATTTCTTTTAGCACTTTTTCTTGCATGAGTAGAAATAAAAGTATCCCTCTAGATTATCTCCATAGCATTTTAGAGTCTTTTGAAAATAAATTAAATTTGGTTGTTAAGACTTAAGGTTTGAGCTAATGGATGAATTCTTGGATGCTTGAGTACTACTTGCTTTAGATTCTTAATTGAGGACTTGGGATGAATTATTTTTACCTAGTGAGAATTAGCCTCATTTTTGTGACACACTTATGTTATTGTACTCTAGAACTTGCTTAGGTTCTTTCAAAACCATATTTCAATGATTGGATCACATCTATAGAGGCTAATCCATTTGTTTTCCTTTCCACCTCAATTTTTAGCAATAATCATGTTTATCTTATTTGTCCTTACTTATTTCCTTCTCTTACCTTCACTTTTCTTTGGACTTGTGTTTGATATGTTTCTAATGCTATTTTGCCCGAGACGGACAAAGATTCAAGTGTGGGGGAGTGACTAAAGTTTTGGATGCATTTCAACTCGAAAAAAAATTTTTTTGCCAAGTTGAAGCCAAAAGGTGCCAAGGGAGTGAGTTTGAATTCCAAAATGAGCAAGAAGAAATGGTTGAGGATGGAGACAATGGAGGCATTAGATCCTTGATTACACTTTGAAGATCCAAGCTTACATGATGAAGAAGAAATTGTGTGCAAATGACTAAGTGGCACGCAACCATTTAAATGAAGAAATTATGTGCCAAGGACTAAGTGGCACGCAAAGGCAGCTGTGAGGAAATCTGGAAACAAGCTAAACCGAAGTTTGATGAAGTTTGAAGACAATCTGAGCTGAATTGCAGTGGATGCAGAAATTTTGAAACAGGGATGCAGAATTTAAGAAGGGCAGCAACAAATTACTGAATAAAGGCTGAAAATAAACTAAAAGAGTGCTAAATCTGAGCTTGTAATGCTGAATCTGAGTTTTCCGAGTGCTGGAATATGAAGACCATCTGAAAACAAGCTGAATTGAAGCCAAACCAAGCTGGACAGATCTGAAATCCACCATCATTCTGATTGCAGTAGAGAAAGGAAAAAATCTGTGCCAAGAATACCAAGAGTTGATGTGAAGCATGTTTTTATCAGGGAATCTGAATTGCATGAGAAGGGGTGCTGCCGAGTGCTGCATCTGAGAGCTATTGAATGATACAAACCAAATTCAATTGAAGCTGAGTTCAAGGAGAATTTGAGCAGGAATTTTCAGATCAAAAACAGAATTTAAAAGGTTGAATAAAGGCTGGTCAAAAGGTGGAAAAAATCCAAAAACTGAAAATCTGAGCTGCTGATCACAAGCTGGGAAATCTGAAGTTGAAGCAGGAATTCTGATCTAGAATGGAACTGAAATGCAGCAGAAACAATGGAATTGCAGCAGAAAAGAAACAGAGAAAGAAAGGAAAAATCAGTGAAGCTAAAATCAGAAAACAGCTTGGGATCAAAACAGAAAAATGCAGTCAAATTGATGGTAATTGCTGCAAAACATCAAAGAATTGCAAGGCCTGGAAGGAGCTGCGTGGAGTAGGCAATTGACACTTGAAATAGGAAAATGCAGCTGAAGCAGAAAAATTAGAATGGAATGTTTCCATTCAAACAGATTTGTGTCAACTTTTGGGTGAATTTGATTTTTTCAAGGGCTGTGAATCAAGAAACTTAGTATATAAGTGCATCAAATTTGTATCAAGGTAATCCACTGCTGATCAGAACAAAAGAATGTGGCTGATGGGATGTTTCAAATCAGAACAGAAAAAGAAAAAAAAAAGAAGAAGTTGTAGTGCCAAATTCCAAGTGAAGCATTTAGGTTTTCCATTACCATTTGCTCAACTACTCCTATATGCTAACTGATGTGAAGAAATCAGAGATTAGAAATTGATTCAGTGGAGCTGAATTTGGATGCTGAACTTGAGACAAGAGCAAAAAGAAAAAAAAAAAGAGAAAAAAAACAGTTTGAGAAAAGAAAAGAAAAAGAGAGGAATAAAGTGGCACACAACAAGTGAACTTTGGCACCATGAAATCAAGTGAAATTTTTCTCATCCAAGTCAAAGCTTGCATCAATACATTTCTGACCTTACAAGAGAGAAAGAAAGAAGAAAAAGAAGGATGAGAAAAGAGAAGAAAAAAAAAAAATTTGGCACGCATTAAGGAAGAGTTGGCACATTGAAACCAAGAAAGGGTTTTTCATCCAAATCCAAGGGATTTATTCAAGTTTCGCTTCACCACACTTTTGATATCATTAGAGGATGGTCAAGAGGGGCAAAGCACATTGGAAACATCTTTAAGCACTCAAGTCTTCCACTATATCAATTTTTCCATTTTCTTCATTTTTATTCAATTTCTCACCATTTTTCATGTTTTCATTTGTTTTTATAGTTGTTGATCCTATTCATGATTAATGGTGGAGATTAGATAATAAGCAAGCCTATGGTAGTGCAAGAAGCATATGTGTAAGAGTGAGCTCCATTTCCATCACCAACTTAGAACTTAAGAGAGAGCCACCAAAACTTCCCTTGAAAGGCTAGTGATTTAAATTCATCTCAATGACTCATGATAGATGAAAAGGCTAAGTTGTTGATTTAAGGACAAGATACTAATCCATAGAGCTTAGATTTATGAGAATTGACAACCTTAGGTAATTTCTTTTCATTTGCTTCTAATTATGCTTAAGAAAGCCTAAGGGATACTTATTTAGTAGTTTCGCGAGACGCTCAAGGTTAAGTGTGGGGGAGTTGATAAGTACCATTTTTGTGATTATTCTAGATGTTAAAATCCATGTTTGACCCATGTTTTTATTGCTTAATTCTGATTTTACCCTAGGTTTTGGAACTTTATCTTATTTTGGACTTAATTGCAAAATTACATTAAAATGGATTAATTGGCCACTAAATTTTGGATCTATTTTTGTAGGCACCAAAGGTTCAAGGACTTAGGGCATATTGGGTCAAACTTGAGTCGGAAGTGACCCGGATCCGATTATCAAGCCTACGATTAATCCAGGTCGTCCGATTCAAGAGCGGCTAGATCTGAGCCATCCGGGATGATCTGAAGCAATCCGAGCTAGGGTTAGGGTTGATCAAGCTCTATGATCAAGATCTGAAGGTTTCATTCCAATCAGAGCTCAATCAACCGTTGGATCAAGCAAGGAGGGCTCTAGAGCGTCCATTCACAGATAGAGTTGATCTGGACCATCCGTTGCACATCTGGAGGATCCGAGCTACTATGAGGCAGATCCTGACCCCAGATCATCATCATAAAAGTTTGGCTCCAATCAGAGCAAGATCAGCCGTTAGATTTCATCCGATCAATCACAGCCGTCCATTGCTAATGTATTTAATCAAAAATTCCCAGGCTTTCTCCTTTGTCGCGTCTTCGCCGCAAATTTCGTTTCTTCGTTTTGTTCTTCAACTGTTCTTCAGATTTTCTTCAATCCGAGGCGCGGCCACCTCAATTTCTTCACTAGATCATGTTCTAGATCATTAGGAAGACTCATCCGCGAAGTTTCCAGCCGCAATTTGCCCAAGAAACAGGGCTGTTGAGAGGTTTCCGCAGTTCTACCATTTGGTGACTTCGGATCGGCTGTGCTCCACTTCCATCCATCTGGGCTATCTAGAGGGGTTCCCTAGATTCCTTGGAGCATCCCCAACTCACCATCGCACGCAGACGCAGTTAAATCCAAGAAATCGAATGGAAGTTTCAGATTTGAGCAAGTTGAGCTGAATTCAAGCGCAGATTGAGTTTTCTCACTGATTTGTTGAGCTTGCGGGTTCGAGGCTCACTCTTGATTGACAACCAAGAAGATCTTGAGCTAATGGAGGATTGGGGTTTAGATTTCCGTAGTTAATTTCAGTTTTCTTAGCTGTAATTTAAATTCTGCCGTCTGTTCTGTTTTTGAATGTTGGTATCAGCTACCTTAGTTTGGTTTGGAGTCGTTTCTGTTTAATTAGTGGTTCAAATTTGTTTCTGTCAGTAGTAGTTAGCTTATCTAGTTAATACTTCATTTAATTTCAATTGCTTTACAATTGTCTACTTGCGTATCAGTGGTGCAGTCCGTATCAGCCTGTTGTGCAGATTTCTGTTTAGTTTCGAGTTTTTCAGTTTAAATTCAATTCGATTCTTGTTTAGCTTATTCCTTGCAATTTAAGACAATCTTTAGTGTGATAATTCATTAGATTCGAATTGTTTCTCATTCAGTTTTAATTCTGAATTTTTTAGCTTGTCACAGCCTGCGTATCAACAATTCTGAATTCTGCAACTTTATTTCTGCATATCATGATTGGGTTAGGGCAAGTTTGTTTCAATGGAGTTAGTTCTGCATTTATTGACTGCTATATCCGCCTACTTCACATCCACTCGCTGCTGGGTTAATTTCTGCAATCAATTTGTAGCTTACTGCTGCCCAAAGGTTTTCTGAAATTCTGCAGATTTATTTCTGCACATTACAAGTTCAGTTTGTGCCAAATGCTTGCTATATTTCTGAACTTACTAGTCTACTTACTGAGCTTTGGTTTGAGCCATCTGAGTTCCCTTTTGAACGTCGATTGTGTTAACTGGATCTTAATTTGTTTGTGAGTTCTGAGTACAGAGTTAGGTGCTGAATTCCTGACTTCTCTACACTTCTACACATGCATTTTGAGTTTTAGGTTTGTATCTAAAGTGAATTGTTTGATCTGAAACTCTTCCTCCATTCCTGACAAGTTTTTCATTGAGAGTTTGTTTTCTCAAATCGCATTTGATCAGCTGCAATCCCAACTGTTAGAATCAGTTTTTGGCACCAAAAATTCAGCCCTTGGCACAAGAGTTTCATCTTGTGTGCCAAGTTGTTAGAACACTGCTTTGTATCAGATTTACACCAGTTTTTCTGGTGTAGGACAGCTACTGAAGTCTATTGATATCATCTTTAGAATCCTTGAGTTTCTATGCATTGGTTTACCTCCGGACTTTGTAGCTAGTTGTGTAGTGATTGTCCAAAGCTTGATTGCTGAATTTTCATAGATAGCATTTGATCTAAGTTGGCTTGCTTCTGAAAATTGTATCCACTGATTTGTTGCATCATTGCTTCGTATTTGCTGCTGAATTTGAGATCAGATTCACTTTCTAAAAATTGCTTAAGTTCTTTAGATGAATAAGTGGTCCTTTTGGTTGAATGATAACTTGCTATCACTTGTTCAGATCCATGGTTGAGTTTTCCTTTATTTTCATTGTGATTCCATTTCTATTTAGAACCCAAATCTTTGTTTGAAACCCGAAATTCACAAACGACACCTAAATACAAGCGCGAATCAAACAACGTCAACTAGCCCCGAGAAAAATACGACCTGTGGCCCTTATATTACGTTTTCATATTTTTGATTGTAAAAGGGTTTCCAGCATTTCATCCATTCATTTCATTCATTCATTGATATTTAAATTTGATGAGCCCATACATTTCGTGACAACTTTAACATAGTATATTTGGGCCCGTCAAGTACCCACTCAAGAAATCTCTAGGACCCTGCAAAACCATGTAAAACCTTTCTCATGCGTGTAGGGTAAGGTAGAAGTGTAATACCATCAATCTCTACGCAAAATATATCCAAAAATACATCGCATCCAATAAAATCAATTTTTGGTACCTCAGTAAGTTTTTCACAAGCAGTTTCTACATAAGGTATATCAAGAAATGTTTCACAGCCAATAAAATCAATCTCTGGTACCTCCATAAGTTTTTCACACTCAATTTCAGCATAAGATATAGCAAGAGATTCTTCACAATAAACAACTTCAATTTCAGGCTCTTCTAAAAATTTTTCACAATTAAAATCCATCAAAGGTATATCAAGAAATTTTTCGCAACCCATAAAATCGATCTCGGGTACCTCCATAAGTTTTTCACACTCAATTTCAGCATAAGAAATAACAAGAGATTCATCACAATAAACAACTTCAATTTCAGGCTCTTCTAAAAATTTCTCACAATCAATTTTGGCATAATCTGTCTCAAGAATATCATAGCAATGAATAAAATCAAGTCTGGGTGCCTCTAAAGAATTTTCATAATTATTTTTCACCAATGATGTATCAATACATGCTTCACGTGCAATTCCAGACACCTCCCTGAAATTTTCTAAAGGAAAAGAAGAAATACTTACCTGATCGTGCTGAAAAATATCTGTTGGTTCTACAAGAAATACCTCCATCTCAGGCTCAAATTCTGGTGGATATTCAACTGGAATAGGTGATCCTTGGGTTCTTGCTCCCATCATACAAGTCCCTACACTTTCTGGATTGTCCTCTGAATTTTCTAATGTATCGGTCAATGGTGGTGGTCCCTGGGGCTCTGTGCAATCCCCTACACCTGTAGAATCATCTCCTGTGCATGCCTCCTTAGTAATACCTGCAACAACCTTATTAGAAAAATTAGGACTATCAATAGCAATATCGTGACAAAATAAAAAATAAAAAAAGTCCGGTAAAGCTTCAGTTTTGAAATCAAGGCTGTCGCATGCTTTTCCATCCATCTCCTCGGCTTCCTCTGAAATCAAAGCTCCTCCCACTATGTCAAATGCACCATCATCAGCAATGAACTGTGCCTCAACAGTCTCATCTGGGGTGTCCATGCTCATAATAGAGTGATCTCCCCTAGGGTCCTTCATGGCATCGAAAATACTAAACTGGACTACTGTGTCCCCCACTTCCATCGAGAGTGTGCCAGCATAAACATCAATTTTTGTTCTGGCGGTCTTCAGAAAAGGCCTCCCAAGAATAAGTGGGGATCTACGTGCAAGATACTCTCCTACCATGTCTAAAATGTAGAAGTCTGCGGGGAAAATCAACTCCTTCACTTTAACCAAAACATCTTCAATAACTCCTACCGGGTGGGTCTGGCTTCTATCTGCTAGCTGAATCACAACTCCAGTGGGCTGGATAGGGCCAATGCCAAGCATCTGGAAGACCATCCTGGGCATCACATTAATGGAAGCTCCTAAATCCAGCATGGCATCATGGAACGTGGTGCTCCCTATCTCACAAGATACAGTAAACATGTCAGGGTCTTCACATTTCTGAGGTATGGCATGGATGAGTGATGAAACATTTTTCCCCAAGCTAACCAACTCATTTTCCTTAAGCTTCTTCTTGTGAACACATAGATCTTTCAGGAACTTCGCATACTTAGGAATCTGTTTAATCATTGTCAGCAAGGGTACATTAATTTCTACTTTGCTAAAAAGTTTTACCAGCTCATTGTACTCTTTGGCTTTCTCCTCTTCCACTTGTCTTTTGGCTTGAATTCTCTGCTGTGGAAAGGGTAAAGGAACCCTAATTTCTTCCTCTTGAACCGAAGATGGAGAGGCTGATTGGTGAGCTGCTGTCCCCTTCGATGTAGTTGCTGTAAAATCTGTTTCGGGGCTGATTTCTCCCTCATTTTCCACCAAAATCACAGGATTACTTGATGAGGGAGTTGAACACGGTCTAGGGGTGGAATCAACTGATTTTGAAATGATTTCGGGGCTGATCGGTGCTGAAATTGTTGGTGCTGCCCTGTTTTCAGAAAATTCAGCTCTTGAACCATTTTGAGTTGATGCAACCTTCCCATTCCTCAAATAAATAGCGCTAACATTTCCCTTTGGATTGGAAACATCTTAAGAAGGTAGTTGGCTTGATCCTTGAGCTTGACTTTGATTTATACCACTAGCCAATTGTCCGATTTGCCTTTCGAAGTTTTGTATTGCGGGAGCATTCCTTCGTTGTTGTAGAAGTTGTTGAAACATCTCCTCTATTCTTTGTTGTTGTGCATTTCCTCCACTAGACCCTTCATAGCCCCCTTGATTAGCATATGGTTTTGATTGACCTTGAAAAATAGGAGTAGGTTATTGAAATTGTTGCCCTTGCTGAGATCCTTGAAAATAGGGATGTTGGGACTGATAAGATGGCTGGAATTGTTGTTGATAGTGCTGATAATTTGGCTGGAATGTTGGGGAAATTTGTTGAGAATTATAACCTTGAAAACTCTGATTTTGAAATGGAACTTGTTGTGGTGAGGACTAAAATTGATTAGGCTGAAATCCTTGATTTTGTGGCTGAAAATTTTGATTCCAAGGCTGGTAACTCTGCTGTGGTTGTTGAAATTGTTGCTGTAAAGGTTGACATTGTTGCTGAAAATTCAAATTCCCTTGGAATGGTTGCTGGATTTGTTGATATGTTGGCTTAAATTGCTGATTTTGGAGTTGGAATTGCTGATTTTGATGCTGAGATTGTTGTGGTGGCTGGAAATTTTGTTGAGGCTGCTGCAATTGTTGTTGTTGAGGGTTTTGTTGGTAGAAAGAATTCCCATACCTCAGATTTGGATGATCCCTCCAACCAGGATTATAAGTAGAGGAGTAAGGGTTGTTTCTGGCTTGAAATTGTCCCCTAACCAATGCTACTAGTGACTCATCTTGTTGGAGGTTGGGACATAAATCTGAATTGTGTTCTTGGCTAGTGCAAATGCCACATACACTCATCACTTGGCTTGATTATGGAGGTACTGAAGGAGTTGAATTTTGACTTGCACTATTGAGGCCCATTTGCTTAACCACTGATGTGAGCTCTACCAATGCATTCTTAATCTCCTTCTGATCATTAGAAACCACCTGAACTTCACCCACTCCTCTGGTAGTCAATGCTCTGCTTCCAAACTGTTGTGAGTTATCAGCCATATTAGAAATAAGCTCCCTAGCTTGATGTGGCGTTTTGTTAACTAGGGCTCCTCCAGCTGCAGCATCAATCATAATCCTATCCATCTATAATAATCCCTCATAAAAGTACTGGATTAGGAGCTGCTCGCTAATCTGGTGATGTGGGCAACTGAAGCAAAGTTTGTTGAATCTCTCCCAGTAGTCATAAAGTGTCTCTCCCATTACTTGCTGAATGCCACAAATACTTTTCCTGATGATTGCAGTCCTGGAGGCTGGGAAATATTTTTCAAGAAATGCCTTCTTCATGGAAATCCAGCTAGACACGTGCCCAGTAGGTAAATAGTAAAACCAGTCCTTAGCTGCTCCAGTCAAAGAGAAGGGAAAAGCCCTCAACTTGATATCTTCTTCTGAAATACCCTGAGGCTTCATAGTGGAGCATACAACGTGAAACTCATGCAGGTGTCTATTTGGATCTTCTCCAGATAATCCTTGAAATTTGGGCAATAGGTGGATGAGTCCAGATCTGAGCTCAAAATCACCAGCAAGCTCTGGATAAGCAATGATGGAATACTGAAATATGTCATCTGGTGCTGCCAGTTCTTTCATGGTCTTCTGGTGGTCTGCCATCTGATCAACTGAATAAGCCGAAATAGACTGAGTAGGAATAATGTCAAATCCCTCTGAAACACTGAGCTGGCTCCTCCTAGCTCTGAAAGTCCTCTCAATCTCAGGGTTAAAGTCCTCAAGATCACCACCTGTAGACCTGATCATAAAATCAAAAATAAATCGCAGTACAAGTATATAGAAGGATGAAACAAATAAAATCAGATCACAAGATATAGCAGTAAGTGTAAAAATGGATCAAGAAAAATATGAAATGAACACACAAGCAAAAATCAAACAACTCAACTAGTATGTTCCCCGGCAACGGCGCCAAAAATTTGATGGACCCAAAAGAGCTGTCACAAATGTGGGTCTCAAATTTAGAATATTTGTAAAGCTGGAAACCCTTTTGCTATCAAAGAATAAAATGTAGTAAAGGGGTCACAGGTCGTATTTTTCCTAGGGCTAGTTGAGATGGTTTGACTCGAGCTTGAATTTATGTGTCGTTAATATTTTTTTTGGGTTTCAAATAAAATCTGGTGTTTGGTTTCAAATAGACAAGAAAATGCAATGAAAAGGAAGGAAAAATTAACTAAGTGAACTAAACCAGGGAATAGCAATTAAGGACTCAGCCAATGGAAACTTAATGAGTCAATGCGACTTGATTGAATTTGAAAGAGCAAACCTTAATTCAAATGCAACTAAATGATAAGCTAAGGAATGAAAACAGTAATGGAAATTTTCGGAAGCAAACTAACTTGAGACAAATGCTAGCTACAAACTTTAAGAGCAACAATTGCATACATGGATGATAAAGTTCAAAAACAATCCGAATGCACTCCTAACTGATTCCGAACACCTTAACACACTAAAAACCACATATTACTCGATATCAATCAATCCCTAAGCTATCCTTGATACAACTTGCAGAATTTAACATCTTTGATACGCAGAAACAGGAAACAACTGATGTGTCAAACTTGTACTTGAAACTTGCCGAAACAATGACTTATAATTCTGGACTGCAACTAATAAACTCAGCTTGGAAAGGTAAGCTACCAGTAAGTGATACGCAAGACTGAAGGAAGGAAATTCAGAAACAGATTGAAGATCAATTTAGAAACATCTAAAGCAGAAATACATGTGCAGAAATTCAGAAACTATGAGCAGAAATGAAAGGCAGCATGAATTGGATACAAAATCAAACTAAACAACTGAACTCGAATACTTCAATCCAAGGTTCAGATGGGATTCACACGAGATAGAAATCACTTGGTACAATTCAGGTCTTATAATCAAAAACTTACAGAATTGGAACTAACCTTTGCAGAAATGGAGTTAAAGTTTGCAGGGATAAAACTGGCACGCATCAATCGAAACTAAACGCAAACATGGAATTTAAATGCTTTGTAAACAAAATAAGCTACAACTAAAATCTAGAAGATAAAACCAAAGCCAACTTGATACAAAATTCGGAAGTGTTCAAGGAGAAGAAAACTGATACGCAGGAATAGAGGTTGGTACGCAGCAGCTAAACAGAAACGCAGGTTGAAACACCAATTCAGATATTGATATCCATTGCTTTTGAATACAACAAACTGCACGTGAGTTCAGAAGTAAGAACTAAGCTCACTTGACACAATTTCAGAAATAAGAAGCTGAGGATTGCAGAAATTAAATCTGGATGGCAAAATTGGAAGCTAAATGCAGGAATGGAATTCAAAAATGCAGAAATGATGACTGCAGAAATGAAACTTCGAATCAAACGCAAGGTAAACTAAACAACTGAAAACGAATGCGCAAAACCAATGTTTGGAAAAGATTAAGAAGAACTAATGTAACTTGACTCAAATTCAGAAACACGAAACTGAAAATTGCAGATCCTAACTTGATACGCAAGCTGAAACTGGAAACATGAACTGATACGCAGCAATTAAACGATGAAGTAAACTGAACTAGAAGAAATTTGTTCACTAAACAAGCTTCCTAATCAACTACCTGCAAAATTTAACCCTAATTAATAAAGAACAATTCAGAAAATGAAATTGAAGCAGCTGAATCGAGTGCAGAAACAGAATTGATTTGCAGAATTTAGATTACAGCTAAAACAAAAAAGAAATACAATAAGAAACTAAGCCTCGATCATTCCCTTGGCTCAAAACCTCCTTGCCGTCACACAAGAGCAAGCCAAGAACCCCTTCAGCTCGCAGATCAATGGAAAAATGACTTTGATTTCAACTCTGCTCACAGATTTCACTCGGCTGGAGAAAACCAATCCGATCTCCTAGATCTCGCGATGTAGAAATGCTATGAAGATTTGGTGTTAATCGGAAGCTATCAGAAGACCCTTCGGACAGCTCCGATTGAAGAGAATGGCACGCGATCGCGATTGAATCGATCAGATCACAGAAATGGACGAATCCCTCAATCCACTCTGCTCCGGTGCAAATCTGAGCTAGAATCTCAACGGAAACCTTCTCCCAACGATCCAGATCATGTTCCAAGGTTGTGATCGAGATGGCCATGCCTTCGATGAAGAAATCTACGAACGGAATGAAGAATTGCTGAAGAAAAACGAAGAACAGCTAAAGAACGACGAAGACGCAACACAGATCTGAAACAGGAGATCAGTTTAAGTAGTTAAACAGTGAACGACTGAGATCATTTCAATTCCATCCAACGGTTGATCTTCGTCCGATTTGACTCAAACCTCCCAGATCTTGATCAAGGGTCAGGATCATCCTCGGGGTAGCTCGGATCTTCTAGATTTGCAGCGGATGGCTCAGATCAAGCTGATCTTTGAATGGATGGTCTAGATCCCTCTGATCATGATCCAACGGCTAGATGATCTCCGATTGGGCTGAAACCTTCAGATCTTGATCCAAGTGCTTGATCAACCTTAACCCCAGCTCAGATTGATCAGAAGTTCTCAAATGGCCTAGATCTAACCGTTTTTGCATCGGACGACCCATATTAGTCGATGCTTGATCACTTGATCCAGTCCACTTTTGACTCAACTTTGACCCAACATTATCTAGGTCCATGATCCTTCCAAGCCTACAAAAGTAGATCAAAAATTTAGTGACAAAACAATTCGAATATATCCAAATTTACAATTAGGTCCAAAATGAATGTAAATCCTAGAACCTAGGGTAAATCCACAATTACGCAAGTAAAATATGGGTCAAACACAGATTTTAGCATCTAAATTGATCAATAAAATGATACTTATCAATTCCCGAGGTGAGTAGGCTTGGTCGTGGTGCTGCGGATGCCCGACCAGGATCTGCCAAAACCCTACTACCTCGCCGTGCTGCAGATGCCCGAGGTAAGTAGGCCTGGTCGTGGTGCTGCGGATGCCCGACCAGGACCTACCAAAACCCTACTACTTCGCGGTGCTGCGGATGCCCGACCAGGACCTACCAAAACCCTACTACTTCGCGGTGCTGCGGATGCCCGAGGTGAGTAGGCCTAGTCGTGGTGATGTGGATGCCCGACTAGGAGCTGCCAAAACCCTACTACCTCGCGGTGCTGCGGATGCCCAAGGTTAGTAGGTCTGGTCGTGGTGCTGCGGATACCGGACCAGGAGTTTCCAAAACTCTACTACCTCGCGGTGCTGCGGATGCCCGAGGTGTGTAGGCCTAGTCATGGTGCTCTGAATGCCCGACCAGGAGTTGCCAAAACCCTACTAACTCGCGGTGCTACGGATGCCCAAGATGAGTAGGTCTGGTCGTGGTGCTGTAGATGCCCGACTAGGAGCTGCGAAAACCCTACTATCTCGTGGTGCTGCGGATGCCCGAGGTAAGTAGGCCTGGTCATGGGGCTGGGAATGGCCGACCAGGGGCGTTGGACCACGAACTTAGGGATAGTCTTTCGGGACACAGGAGGGGAAGGAAGCTAGCATCTAGGGAACCAAATATAAAGGAACGCCATCAGACAGTGGAGGCAAACATGATGGTTAATTATTTTCGAAGATCGCCTATCACAAAGTGTAGATGGGAGTTACTTGATATTGGTCGTGAAAGTAGAAGTCGTCTCCCTGGGGCTACATCATCTCGATCCTTTGCTTGAGGTAATAGAACCCCAACTCGCGATACAATTGCAAGTCATTCAATCCTGAATACACCTTCACAAAGTGTCATAGGACCAGAGAGATGCGTACAAAAGGGATGAGTACAAGCATTCCAGGGCAAGATATCCACAAACAGACTTAAAACAAAATCATGTAAAATTCCTTTCATTCCAAATAGATGAGTACATTACAAGTTCAGGGAAGAAAGGAAGACAAGTGAAAAAAATAATAATACACAACATGAGTTTGGGGAAAAAGCTCCTACAACTCCTTATCTTCAGGAGGGAGCTCATCCCAAACTCGGCCGACACTCATGAAACTCAGTCGACATCCGGCTTCAAGAGTTGGGCCTTCTGGAGCTGGTTGATGGCACCATTGAAGCCCTACTTTAGGTGCTTCAGGACTTGCCCAGCCAGAATATCGCCGAACTCATCGGACTCCAGGAACCTCTGCTTCAGTCTCTCTTGGTCGGGACGCCTCGTCAGCCTTGAAGTTCTGTAGTGCGGTTTCGGCTTCCTCCTTGGCGGTTCTTTGTTGTGCCACCTCAGAAGACATTTTGTCTTTGTTTTCCAGGGCCTCCTTGAGCCTCTCTAAGGTGGTTGAGACTTCTGACCAGGCCTGGCCAACATCCTCCTAGAGGTCGGTCATGTGATCAGCTGCCGCCTTGATCATCGATTCTTTCTGAGCTAGCTAATGCGCTTGGTCTTTTATTCGCTCATTTAGAGTTTCCGCTGAGGTCTCCAGGAGTTGGATGTCCCCGACCAGCTTCTTCTCCCTGACCTGAAGCTGATCCCGCTCATGGGCTGGGGCGCGCAAGTCGTTCGAGAGGGTAATGACTCTCTTTGACATCAAGCGATCCCTATGGCGAGAGGCATGCAGGGTTGACTCTAAGGCCAGCAGAGCAGCTGATGCTCTACTTTCACCTGGAGAGCTCTGCTGACCTCTGCTTGCAGGAGACCCCCTCAATGGGCATGATAGGCCTCGGCCTCCGCCATAAGTGTTCTACATATCAAGGGCTTAACCTCTCACCAAGAATATAAATGGCGGCCGACAGTAATGCAGTCTTGAGCATCCTGTCACAGTGTAGAGGGATTAGAAAACATGAATTAGGGTAATTTAAGAAAGTATGAGCCCTTACCTTCATGAGGGACTCGTGGAGATTGGTTAGAGGCTCGGCCGAGGTGTGCAAGGCACCCCCTCCCAAGGCTCCGTGGCTCATCGGGGCATCGCCTTGGCTGAGTGAGGAAGAGGAGTCTCTTGGCTGGGGGAGAAGTTGGACGACAGGCGCTCCAGGGGGTACAGTGGAAGGGTCTAGGATGTCCTCGTCAGAGCTAGAGACTCCCTCGGAAGAACATCCCTCGGTAGGGACCTCCCTGAATTGCACCGGGGGGAATGATTGCAAAGCCGCCTCCGATTCTGCTTGAAGTTTCTTGCGCAAGTGGTCAAGTCTCATCCGGGGCTTTGTGGGCACCACCTTCTTGCCTGTTGATGGTCTAACATCCTGTCTCTGGAGTGGTCGTCGGCTTGAAATGCTGGGACAGGGGGACGGTGTCTGATGTGTGCCCAATACAAGTGTCACGAATGAGCCTCAAATTTAAATATTTATAAGTTGAAAACCCTTAGCTAACAATGTTAAATGTAGTACAGGGGCCTCAAGTCGTATTTTTCTAAGGACTAGTTAAGAGTGTTTAACTCAAGCTTGAAATTGTTGTCGTTTGATGATTTGGGGGTTTCTAGTAAAATGGAGGTTTTTGCGATAAGGAATGAAATAACAATTCAGAACGAAATGGACTTAGCTAAGTAGAAATGAATTAGGAAATTGCAGAAACTAAACTTAACCTACTTGACAACTGAGCAATTAAATTCAAACGATGGAATTGAAATTAAAGAACTAATTGCAAGGAATTAATTGCAAGATAATAGAAACTAGATCAAAACATTGCTTAAGAACTTGACTTGAAGTGTAGTTGGAAACAACTAAAACAACTTGAAGACATAAATGCTTAGAACCGAAATTATCCTAAATTTGAACATCAAACCAGTTCATTATCAAGACTTCCCTTTGCCGTCACACAAAAGTCTAGCTAGGAACCCCCTAGCTCGAAAATCAGCGAAGGAACACTCCCTGGATCAGTTTGTTGCGAATTGGCCTTCCTGATCGGTCAGCCGACCGATCAGGACCTATGCTGATCGGATTGGGAATCGATCAAGAACTATACTGATCGGACTGGAGTCCGGTCAGTGGTATCCCTATCCGATCACAGACACTGAACAGTGATTGAAAACTCCCGCGATCTCTTCCTTCCTCGATTAGCTGGATGTCGATCAAGCCCATAAACTCTCAATGGCATTCAGAGAACCCCTCCAAGTGCATCTGATTGCTCCGAAGATGAAGACAATAGCGATCGAATAGAATCGACAGTGGAAACAGGACTCCGGCGAAACCCTCACCCGAGCCCACTTTCAGTGACACAATTGAATGCAATCTCAACCGGAGAATCTACTTCGATGATCTGAAACCTTGAAAACGAACTTGAACTTGATGTTGGTCGCACGATCGGAGAAAAAAAAACAGCAAGGAAAACGATGAAGAAACGAAGAACAGAGACTGGGAGACTCGCGATCTAGCGATGACAGAGCTTGGCGGAGAAGAAGTCTGATTTAAATTATCCCCTTTGAAATTGAATGGTTGTGATCATCCTTGCCTCATCCAACGGTCAGATCAAGCCCAAACTCTCTAGATCTCCTTCAATGGTCAGGATCTTCCTCTCCGTAGCTTGGATCTTTCAGATCTGCAACGGATGGCTCAGATTTCCCTGATCTTTGAATGGACGGCTTAGACCCTCTCGAGCTTGATCCAACGGTCGGATGGCTTCTGATTTTGACCAAACTTTCAGATCTTGATTTGTGGTCATGATTAACTCTATCTTGAACTCGGATTAATTAGAAGTTGACAGATGGCTCAGATCACCCCGTTTCTTGATCGGATGGTCCACATTAATTCATCTCTTGATCCCTTTGATCAAAGCCAATTCTGAACTCAAGTTTAACTAAATCTGATCTAAGTCCATGATCATTCAAGCCTACAAAATTAGATTCAAATTTTAATGCCAAAATATCTCAAATATATAAAGATTTGAATCAAAAGCTAAAATAGAGATAATTCATGAAACCTAATGTAAATGCAAACTTAAGCATATAAAAAGGGATCAAAACATGAATTTGAGAGCCTAAAACGATTAACAAAATGGTAGTTATCAACTCCCCCACACTTACTCTTGGGCATCTCGTACAACTAACTAGTAAACTAATGATGTATCCCCTAGATTATTCTCAATCATAGTTAGAAGCAATTGAAAGGAAATTACCTAGGGTTGTCAATTCTCAAAAATCTAAACTCAATGGACTAGTATCTTGTCCTTAGTCAACAACTTAGCATACTTCATCCTTCATGACTCATTGAGATGAACTAAACACAAACCTCTCAAGGAAAATTCTAAAGTGGCTCTCTTCCTATGTTCTACATTTTTGGTGAAAATGGAGCTCACTCAAACACTACCATGGTTCTTGCACTATCATAAGCTTGCTTATGTTCTACTCTCCACCATCATTCTTGACTCGGATCCACACCTACAAAAGCTTATTCGATCAAGCTAAGAAATATGAAATGATAGAAATGAAATAGAAATTTAATGAACTTTGATACTTAAGAATCTTGATAAAGAAAGTAAATAAATATGTCATGGTAAGGAAATATGGAAAAGAAAATAAAATGGAAGACTTGGATACTCAAGAATGTAACCTAATGCACTTTGCCCATTTCTTCATGTATTATTTTGCATGTATCAGAGTTGTGGTGGAGCAGGGACTGAGGAAATTCACTGAATTCAGTGTACCAAGGTTCTGTTTCTGTGCCAACTCTACTGATCGGTCAAGGGACCAATCAGGCTTTCCTGATCGTTCTGGAGATCGAACTGGGCTACTCCTGATCGTTCTAAACTGCTTCTGAACGGACTGGACATCATCTAATCAGACAGAGTGACCGATCAGTCACTTCCCTGATTGGTCTGGAGACCGATCAGGTGATGATCAGTAGCTGAATTACGCAAATCCTGAAACTGTTTCTGCCGAGATCACTTCTTTCACTCAATAACTCTCACTCTTTAACTTGATCACTTCTTCCAATTCAGATATCTAACTTAGCATTTGACTTCCACTTCATGCTCTTTTCTTTTTTTTTCTCTTTTTTTTCTGTTGTTCTGTTTTTTTCTTTTTCTGTTGCCAAGATTTTTTTTTCTTCAATTCCTTTCAATAACTAGCTGAGCTTCCCATTTCCAGCAATTTGAATTAGCTCAGATTCTGCTCCAAATTGTTTCAGCTCTGCAAAATTCAGAATCTGAAAAGTTCATTAGGGCTCAAACTGTTAGCTTTATGTGCAGTTTAACTTGGAAGTAGGGCTCAAACAAGCTTCAAACAGAGAAGTTCAATATTTTGAACCAATTCTTCAAACTCTTCACTAAAATTACTGACCTCTACTTGATACCACTTGAAATCCAATTTTTCATTCCTATTTCAGATTTTCATATTGCCAAATGCTTCAATTCTCAACTTCAATGTCAGAGGAGTTGGCATTTAGAACTTCCTAAGGTCACTAAAAAATTTTTCCGGAGTATGCCTCATAGAACTTGAAACCTCAAATTAAAATTAGGAATTTAGATGTTCCACATGTAGTCTTCACTAACCAACTTTTGCAACTCACTCTTGATACACCACTCCATTAAGTTGGCACACCTTTGCTTGTATGTTGCCAAATGTTTCACTCTATCCTCAATATTTGATCAAATGCTCGATCCTCCCCTACACTTAAACTTTTGTCCGTCTCGGGCAAAGTAACATCAAGAAACAATCCAAAGCAACCAAGTCCATGGAGAATATGGTTATGATGAACATAAAGATTAGGGAAGAAAATAGAATACAAAGTAGATCAACAAACAAAATTGCAAAAATGATATAAGAAAGGCGATGGATCGTCTTCGGCGTGCTAGAGGAGGGGGGGGGGGTGAATGGCACGTTTTCGATTTTGATCTCTACAATTTTCGTTAGCGCAGCGGAACAATAATATGCAAAAGAAACAGAGTACAATGCTAACAAAAAGAGTTACTTGGGGCAGTCGACTGGTCTAGCATTAATTGCTAGCCAATGGCTAGCCAACGGCTAGTTTTCGGGATATACCAGTCGACTGCCCCAAGGGCAGTCGACTGGTCCGAGGCCGAAAACTCTGTGAGTTTTGGCAGTCGACTGCCCCTGGGGCAGTCGACTGCCCTACCTCTCAGCTTAGTCCCAAGTTTAGTTCCAGCCACTCTGGACCTTCTCCTTCACGTATGCCTTCAGGTCTGCTCCCTTGGCCTGCCTCTTGAAGTCCTCTTCCTCTGGCTATCGTCCCTCGGATGCGCACGCAAGCCTTCCCTTGGCTTGCCTCCATGCCACCCTTCACGTGTGCCCTTGAAGTCTACTTCTCGGCTTGCCCTTGGAGCTCTCCTCCCTCAGCTCTCGTCCCTCGGATATGTCCACCATGTGTGATTCTCCAAGTCCTGCAAACTCAATCACACACATCAAATAAACATAACACTCTAACCTTAAACATATTCACACACACACATCAAAACCATGATCTTCCAATCATTTAAGGGTCGATTGCCTCAACAAAAGGAAATAAGATGATTCACCTCTATAAATGTGGTCCAATCATAGGAATATAGTTTTGAAAGAACCTAAGCAAGTTCTAGAATATAATCACATGTGTGTATCACAAAAATTAGGCCAATCCTCACTAGGTAAAAAGAATTCATCTCAAGTCATCAATCTAGAGTCCATAACTAAGTAGTACTCAAGCACTTAGAGATAAATAACATTAAACAATAGCAATAGATAGCAATTGAAAAAGTATAAGATATAGTAACCCTAAGAGGTAACCTCCCCCTTAATCCATGTCTTCTCCCCATTTTCAATTCTAATCATAATCCAAGTTAAGTTTCCACTTAACATTAAACATTATTAAAAATGTAAGACATATTAAAACCTAAGAGGTAACCTCTCCCTTAATCCATGTCTTCTCCCCATTTTTAAACATTTAAGGTCTAAGTGAGAAAGAAACCTTAAACCATCCATTTCAAGTTAAAATTCTAACTTAAACCACTCATTCTCCCCCTTTGACACCATCAAAATGATTGCCTCAAGCAAGCCAACCCTATGGCATCAAATGAAAGAGATTTTGATTTCTGAAAGAAAGTTTCAGAATCTGAAACCAAGTGTGCCAAGCAACCCAACCCTGGGGCAGTCGACCGATACGCTATCAGTCTGAATTTTCAGCTTTTCTGTCGAATTTCAAAAACTTCCAGACAATTCCAGAAAAATCCCAAAAAGTGTAAAATTTTGCAGACATGTTTGAAATGATATACTCTATCTAGGAAAAATATTAGTCCATATAAAATTTCAAACATGCATGACTTTTGATAAAAATCCAAAAACCTTGAAAACCACTACATTTTGTATCAAACTTACAATCCAATTTTGCAATTATATAACTTTCAAAAGCATGGCAAGGCATATAAAACATAAAATGATTTTCAAAGGTTTAAAATGTCCAACTATGATCTTTGGGCAAAGTGTCCATTGATTAAACACTTGTCTTCCCCATAGTTGGTCTAGTTTTCATATGTTGATATTTCTAATGGTTCAACAATGTGCCACAAGCATAAGTGAGCCAAATGTATCACCCTAATGGATCAAGCACCCTTTTTCAAAGCTAATATCTCCAAGTTCATCTTATACTTCCACAAAACACATTCCAAGGCCTCTTCTTAAGGATGTAAACTCCAATACGGGAAGAGGCTTGGTAAATATGTCGGCTAGGTTCGACTTTGATTCAACATAGTGTAGTTCTATGTCTCCCCTTGCCACATGGTCTCTTATGAAGTGATGTTTCACTTCAATATGTTTTGTCCTAGAGTGGTGAACCAGATTTTTGGTCAAGTTGATTGTACTTACATTGTCACACAAGACTTTGACCTTAGTGTAATGTAACTCATAATTCTCTAAGGTGTGCATGATCCAAAGGAGTTGGGAAACACACCCACCCATTGCCACATATTCCGCCTCCGTTGTTGATAGGGCAACGCATGGTTGTTTCCTACTACTCCAACTAACTAAAGAAGACCCAAGGAATTGACACCCTCCACTAGTGCTCTTCCTATCTAGCTTACAACCCGCATAGTCCGAGTCGGTGTATCCAATTAAATCAACACTAGGGGTTCTAGGATACCAAAGTTCGACATTGAGGGTACCTTTGACATACCTTAAGATCCTCTTGACTACAACCAAATGGGACTCTTTGGCACAAGATTGGTACCTTGCACACATACCTACCGCAAAGAGTATATCGGGTCTACTAGTGGTTAGGTATAGTAAGCTACCAATCATGCTCCTATATTGTTTAGAGTCTACCATTTTCCCTTCAAGGTCACTATCCATTTTCACATTCATCTTCCATACACTTGATGAATTCTTGTAGGAAGTCATTATTTGTTGACCCAAAAATGATATCGTCTACATAGACTTGGGCAACAAATATGTCCTTATCCTTAGATTTTAGGAACAAAGTAGGGTCAATTGTTCCTCTCCTAAACCCCTTAGACACTAAAAATGAAGAAAGTCTTTCATACCAAGCCCGGGGAGCTTGTTTCAATCCATATAAGGCTTTTCTTAATTTGTAAACGTGTCTTGGATAGTTAGGGTCCTCAAACCCGAGGGGTTGTTCTACATAAACCTCTTCCTTAATGATCCCATTAAGGAATGTCGACTTCACATCCATTTGGTGAAGTGTGAAACCCATGTGAGCGGCATAAGCTAGTAGAATTCTAATAGATTCTAATCTAGCTACGGGGGCATAAGTCTCATCATAATCTAATCCCTCAACTTGGTTAAACCCCCTAGCTACTAATCTAGCCTTGTTCCTAGTGATTTTGACTTGGTCATCTAGTTTGTTCCTAAAAACCCATCTTGTGGTTACAATGGTGCAATCATTGGGCCTATGAACCAACTCCCAAACTTCACTCCTCTCAAATTGATTTAGCTCTTCTTGCATGGCTAAGACCCAATCCACATCTCCCAATGCTTCATCAATAGACTTGGGTTCTAATTGAGAGATTAGAGCTATTTGACTAGTTTGATCCCTAAAATAGGACCTAGTCCTTACTCCTTGAGTGACATCACCCACTATTTGGTCAATAGGGTGATCATGGTGATGTCTCAAGGGCCTAGAGGTTGTGGGTTCATTTACTCCTTCTTCCTCATCCTCTAGGGTACTTCTTACTCCCCCTTGATCATTGCCCTCCAAATGTAGGTCTTGGATGCTTTGGGCAAGGGGTTGGACTTCTTCTATATCCTTATTAATTGAGGCTTTTCTAGGGTAGATACTTGTTGTTTCATCAAATTTAACATTCAAGGACTCCTCAATCACTTTTGTCCTCTTGTTGTAAACTCTATAGCCCCTACTTGTGGATGAGTACCCTACTAGAATCCCTTCATCGACTTTTGACTCAAACTTCCTTAGGTCATCTTTGGTATTTAAGATGTAAACTTTACATCCAAAGACCCTAAAGTAATGGACTTGTGGTGCTCTCCCATTCCATAATTCAAAAGGTGTTTTTTCTAGAAATCTATGTACCAACACCCGGTTTTGAATATAGCAAGCGGTGTTAACCGCTTCGACCCAAAAATAGCTAGGAAGGGAATATGCATTAAGCATAGTCCTAACAGCTTCTTGTAGGGCTCGGTTTCTCCTCTCAACTATCCCATTTTGTTGAGGAGTCCTTGGGCATGAAAATTCATGCTTGTATCCATTTTCAACACAAAATTATGTGAAGCTTGCATTTTGGAACTCCCCATCGTGGTCACTCCTAATTCGGTTTATTTTGATATGTTTTTCGTTTTCTACCCTTTTACTAAATCCTATAAAAATCTCTAGGGTATCATCCTTATATTTCAAAAAGTAAACCCATGTAAACCTAGAAAAATCATCTACTATGACTAGACAATATTTACTCCCTACAAGTGAGAGAGTACTATGGCAATCAAATAGATCTATATGTAAAAGCTCTAATGGTAATGAGGTAGTGGTTAGGGTTTTACCTTTGTGTGATGATTTTGATTGCTTACCCTCTTGGCATGCATCATACAATTTGGTCTTCTCATACTTAATCATTGGTAGCCCCTTCACCAACTCTTCCTTAGCCACTCTTGCAATGCTTCTCATGTTGACATGTCCAAGCCTCCGGTGCCACAACCACCCTTCTTCTTCTTTAGACATGAGACACTTAGCAACATTGTTAGTAGCATAAGCAAGATCAAGATAATATAAATTTGCCTCTCTAAACCCTTCTAATACGACATTATTTGATTCATTATGTTTAATTATGCACTTTTTAGCATGAAATTCGACCCTAAAACCCGCATCACATAATTGACTCACGCTAAGTAAATTGAACTTCATATCTTTAATTAAGAGTACCTTATGTATGGAAATCGTGGGAGATACCTCAATGGTGCCCCTACCAATGATTCTCAATTTTCCACTATTTCCAAAGAAGACCGTCCCTTCTCTTAAGTAACTAATAATAGTGAACTTGCTCACATCCCCGGTCATATGTCTTGAGCATCCACTATCTACTATCCACATAGTTGAGGCCTCCTTCACCTTTACCTATACAACATGAAAAACATACTCTTTTGGTACCCAAATATTCGATCCATAAGCATCATGTAAAAATCTTTTAGGTACTCATGCCTTCTTTGTGTTTCCCTTAGCCCCTAGTCTCCTAGATGCACCAATCCTACCCGTGAGTGATACAAAGGCCACTTCCTTTGTCTTCGGTCTATATCCCAAACTGGCCTTGTTATAAATGGTCCTTTGACTGTTGATTATCATGTCTAGGTTGCTAGATCCTACTTGGAATTTCCTAAGGGCCTTTGTGAGGTCATTTACCTTTTTCCTTAGTTCCCTATTTTCAGATTCAAGATGTGAAGCATGTGAAGTAATAGAACTAGCATGCAATTCTTCAAGTTTGGTAGATTCTACTCTAAGCATGACAATCTCTTCTTTTAGATCCTTAATCTTACTTCTAGCCTTAGCTAAATCCATGTTAGTGCTAGAAATGATCTTTACTAAAGTAGAGGAGGGTAAGTGGTATACGTCACTTACCGAAGCTTCTGACTCAGATGATGAAGAGGAGGTGCTCTCATCTTCACTACTTGAGCTTCTTTCATCATGTGATGAGTCTGAGTGATCTTGTGCCATAAGAGCAAAGTGAGAAACTCGCTCTTCTTCCTCCTCTGAGGATGATGGATCATCCCAAGTCGCCTTTAGGTTGGTGGCACCCTTCTCCTTTCCCTTTGACTTCTTCTTGTCACCTTTCTTCTTCTCCTACTTCTTGTCATCTCTTCTCTTCAATTGAGGACACTCGTTCTTCATGTGTCCCTTTTGGTGGCAGTTGTAGCATATAATGTCCTTGGTCTTACCCTTGCCTTTGGACCCTTTCCTAGCATAGGATTTGTTAGAGAAATTTCTAAAAGCTTTATGCATTTTTCTTACCATGAATGCCTCTTGGTCGCTATCCATGGAGGCGCTGGATTCCTCTGAATCTGATGAGGAGTAGATCACCTTCTTCTTCTCCTTCCTCTTCTTCTTCTCCTTTTCTGCAATAAAAGCAATACCCTTCTCTTTGGCCGAGACATTAGCTTGCTCGTGTAGTTCAAATTCACAGAATAAGTCGTCTAGTTTAACAATTGACAAATCCCTTGATACCTTGTATGCATCAAGCATGGATGCCCACAAGGTGGTTCTCGGGAAGGCTTGTAGAACGTACCTGACGATATCCCGGTTCTCGATCTTCTCTCCAATTACATGGAGCTCATTGATTACCTCCTTCACCCTTCCATGTAGCTGGCTGATAGTCTCGTTGCTCTTCATGGATAGGGATTGGAGTTAGGCCACGAACAAGTCCTTCTTGGCTCTTCTGGACTCGTTTGACCCCTCGTTCAGTTCCACCAATTTGTCCCACAGTTCCTTGGCGCTCTTGAACGGCCCCACCTTGTTTAGTTGCTCCTTTGAGAGCCCGCACTGCAGTGTGGTGGTGGTGGCCTTGGCATTGGACTGCGCCCTCTTCATTATCTCCTTCGACCAGGATCTCATCGGTGTCGGTTCTCCTCTTTCATCGACGGGTGCCTCGAAGCCATCTGCAACACTAATCTAGTTCTCAATATCGTTCATAAGGTAGTATTGAATCCTACCTTTCCAGTAAGCAAAGTCATTCCCGTCGAAGAAAGGTGGTCGTGCGGTAGAGTATCCCTCTTGAAACGCCATTATACTTGCTTCGGTTGACAGTTAGTTCTTCCGAAACGAACCGGCTCTAATACCAACTGATGGATTGTCTTCGGCGTGCTAGAGGGGGGGTGAATGACACGTTTTTTATTTTGATCTCTACAATTTTCGTTAGCGCAGCGGAACAATAATATGCAAAAGAAACAGAGTACAATGCTAACAAAAAGAGTTACTTGGTATCTACCCAGATGGGTGACTAATCCAAGAATCCACGCCGCGAGCACCACTTTCACTATGAAAACCTCCTTCAGGTGGAGAAACCTTTACAGTGGTGATCTTCCTCTTTACAAAATGAAGTAGAATATGAGAGGAAGTAGAAAACACTCTTCAGACGAGCAACACTTCGACACTGTACGGAATCGTACCGCTCACGTGCAAAAAGGTGCTCCTTTTATAGGCGAACAGGACAAACTCACAGTCTGTCCAGCCCCGCACCAGTCGACTGCCCCACGGGCAATCGACTGGTCTAGCATTAATTGCTAGCCAACGGCTAGTTTTCGGGATATACCAGTCGACTGCCCCAAGGGCAGTCGACTGGTCTGAGGCCGAAAACTCTCTGTGAGTTTTGGCAGTCGACTGCCCTACCTCTCAGCTTAGTCCCAAGTTTAGTTCCAGCCACTCTGGACCTTCTCCTTCACGTATGCCTTCAGGTCTGCTCCCTTGGCTTGCCTCTTGAAGTCCTCTTCCTCTGGCTATCGTCCCTCAGATGCGCACGCAAGCCTTCCCTTGGCTTGCCTCCATGCCACCCTTCACGTGTGCCCTTGAAGTCTACTTCTCGGCTTGCCCTTGGAGCTCTCCTCCCTCGGCTCTCGTCCCTCGGATATGTCCACCATGTGTGATTCTCCAAGTCCTGCAAACTCAATCACACACATCAAATACAACATAACACTCTAACCTTAAACATATTCACACACACACATCAAAATCATGATCTTCCAATCATTTAAGGGTCGATTGCCTCAACAAAAGGAAATAAGATGATTCACCTCTATAAATGTGGTCCAATCATAGGAATATAGTTTTGAAAGAACCTAAGCAAGTTCTAGAGTATAATCATATGTGTGTATCACAAAAATTAGGTCAATCCTCACTAGGTAAAAAGAATTCATCTCAAGTCATCAATCTAGAGTCCATAACTAAGTAGTACTCAAGCATCCAAGAATTTCATCCATTGGCTCAAATCCTATGTTTTAACAACCAAATTTAATTTACTTTTAAAGGACTCTAAAATGATATAGAGAAAATCTAGATGGATACATTTATTTCAACTCATGCAAGAAGTAAGATGCCAAAAAGGATGAAATGGTATCTACAATGAATCTTTATTCTCTCTACACTACCCAAACATTTATTAGAAAGAACTCATTTTAAAAGAAAATTTTACTTCTAAAAAACATAAAAAGGAAACATGCAATGAAATAAAATGCAAGAAGGAACAAACTCTCCTTTATTCCTGACAGTTAAAGTCGATAAGGAGTAGCCTCCATCCCGGTAGTGGGGTATTTTGGGTGGTCGAGAGAGCATTCCTCATGTGATCAATGTCATAGTGCACTGCTCTCCCACACTTCAACTTCACATAAGTATGTTCCGGTGGTTGGAGGCGATTAAGGTATAAAATCCACTTTAGAGGTGAAGTGTTACGAGTCAAAGTAAGATCAACTCCTCCCTCTTGATGCTTTTTGGAAGTCCTTCCAGGAGGTTGGAGTCTATTTAGTTGGAGCACCCACTCCAGAAGTCTACGGCACCCTGCAAAACTATATAATACCTCCCTCACGCGTGCAGGGTAAGAAAAAGATGAAATACAATCAGTTTCTAAATAGAATGTATCAAGAAATGCGTCACATCCAATAAAATCAACCTTATGAGTTTTCTAAAGAAATAAGAAAAATACTTACCTTGTCATGCTGAAGAATACCTGAAGGTTCTATAAGAGTGTGTGTAACTATGGTCTCCTCCTGGGCAGGTAAAGGCTCCACTTCAAACTCAGGTTCTGGTGGGCATACAACTAAAAGAGGTGATTCTTGGGTTCTTGCTTCCACCATGTAAATCCCTACACTTTCATACTTATCCTCTGAATCTTCTAATGTATCAATCAATGTTGGTGGTCCCTGGGGCTCAGTGCAATCCCCTATACCTGTAGATTCATCTGCAACGCATGCTTTATCAACAATATCTGTAACAACCATATTAGAAAAGTTAGGACCAACAACAACTATATCATCACAAAATAAAAGTCTAGAAGGGTCCTGTAGAGCTTCAGAATCGAATTCAAGACTGTCACAAGCTTTACTATCAATCTCCTCCAATGCCTCTATCACTAATGCATCTTCAGCCTCATCTGAGCTAAAACATCCTCTCTGAATATTAATTGAAACATCCTCAGCAATTAAATCCGCATCAACTAACTCATCTACAATATCCACGCTCAAGGTAGAACAATCCTCTCTGGGGTTCTGTGGGAAGGATAAAGGGACCCTTGATTCATCTACTTGAGCTGAAATTTTCGGAAATGGTTCTTGAGCAAGGATTTCGGTAGGTGTAGCTGCTGTATGTACCCTGTTTTTACTGATCCCTTCTTCTTCTTCCACCAAAATTGCAAAATCAATAGAAGAAGGACCTAAGCTTGAACTAGGGTCACTTTCAACTGATATAGAAGCCATTTTGGGGCTGTTTTGAAATGGAAAATAAGTTGCTGAAAATTTTTCAGGAAATTCAGCCATTGGAGTGTTTAGACTTAAAACAACTTCCTTATTCCTCAAAGTTATTCCACAATCATGCCCCTTAGGATTAAGAATTGCTTGAGAAGGTAATTGTCCCGATCCTTGGGCTTGCATTTGATTCATTCCACTAACTAGTTGTCCAATTTGTCTTTCAATGTTTTGAAAAGTGGATTCATCATTTTGTTGCCCTTGTTGTAGAAGAATTTACTGTTGTTGTATGATCCGTTGCATAATCTCCTCAAGCATTTATTGTTGTTGATCGAACTCACTAGAATTCCCAAAATCTCCTTGATTATCATGGAACTCTTGTTGGTCTTGAAATGATTCATTAGGTTGCTCAAAATCTTGACTAGGCTGTGAATTCTGAAAATAAAGTTGTTGGGGCTGATCAAATGGTTGAATAGGCTGTTGAAATTGCTGAAAATTGGGTTGATAGCAAGGTGGAAATTTCTGGAAATTGTTGCTCTGAAAATTCTGATTTAAAGGTTGAAAATTCTGGTTTGGAAACTGAAGTTGTTGGGGCTGACATTGTTGACTTTGAAATTGAAAATCCTGATTATATGGCTGAAAAGATTATTGTAAAGGCTGAAAAGATTGTTGGAAAGTCTGACTTGGTTGAAAATCTTGCTGAAATTGTTGAAGTTGAGGCTAAAATTGATAATTTGGTTGCTGGAAATTTGAATAGGAGTGCTGAAAACTTTGAAATGGCGGTTGTCCTTGTTGTAGGGGCTGTTGTGAAGTGTTTTGCTGATAGAATGAATTACCATACTCCAAATTAAGATGATCTGCCCAACCCGGATTGTAAGTAGATGAATAAATGTTGGTTCTTTGTTGGAATTTCATTTGCTTCACCAAAAAGGTTAACTCCAATAATGAACTCTTGATCTCTATTTGTTCATTTGAAAACATTTGAATGTCCTCTCAATCTTAGGGTCCAATTCCACAAGGTCACCACCTGCAGTCCTGGTCATAAACTAAACAAAATGGCAGCAAATGCATATAGAAAGATAAAGCAGATAAAATGAACTCAGAAAATATGGGAATAAGCAAACAAGCTAAAATTAAACAAACTCAACTAGTGTTCCGTGGCAACGGCGCCAAAAATTTGATGTGTGCCCAATACAAGTGTCACGAATGAGCCTCAAATTTAGATATTTATAAGTTGAAAACTCTTAGCTAACAAAGTTAAATGTAGTACAAGGGCCTCAAGTCGTATTTTTCCAAGGACTAGTTAAGAGTGTTTAACTCAAGCTTGAAATTGTTATCGTTTGATGATTTGGGGTTTTCTAGTAAAATGGGAGTTTTTGCGATAAGGAATGAAATAACAATTCAGAACGAAATGGACTTAGCTAAGTAGAAATGAATTAGGAAATTACAGAAATTAAACTTAACCTACTTGACAACTGAGCAATTAAATTCAAACGATGGAATTGAAATTAAAGAACTAATTGCAGGGAACTAATTTCAGAAAACTAATTGCAAGGAATTAATTGCAAGATAATAGAAACTAGATCAAAACATTGTTTAAGAACTTGACTTGAAGTGTAGTTGGAAACAACTAAAACAACTTGAAGACATAAATGCTTAGAACCGAAATTATCCTAAATTTGAACATCAAACCAGTTCATTATCAAGACTTCCCTTTGCCGTCACACAAAAGTCTAGCTGGAACCCCCTAGCTCGAAAATCAGCGAAGTAACGCCCCAAAAATTTCCATTTTAAGTCCTTAAAGTCCTTAGAACTATTTTAAAATATTTTAGAAATATTCTAGATATTTTTAGGAATTTTTAAAATATTTTTATGGAATTTTCCGAGTCCGTTTAGTATTTTTATTAAAAGAAATAGAGTTTTCGGCAAAAGGTTGCCTGGACGAGTTTTGAACCCGAGACCTCCCATGGGATCAACGACTTAAGTTGGTCGGGTTAACCAGGAGCCCCAGCAGGGGTGTGCTGAAAGAAAATAGAGAGATATTAAGTTAAGTTATAAGTTGGACTTAAATACCCTAAGTATAAATAGATAATTAAGGAGAGAAATTTTATTTTTCTCTCAACTAAACCCTCTCCCTCGCCCAACACCCACGCACGCCGCCCCCTCCTCCTCTCTTGGGCGAAAACACACCAAGCCCTAGGGCTCTCCTCCGGTGGCCGGCCAAGGCTCTCCTCCGAGAGATTTTCCGATATTCGGAATCCCCACGACGAGAGGAACGCGTGAGCGCGAAGAAATCTCCGAGACTCCGAGTTTCTCCGGAACCTCCGACGCCGTTCTTGGTTGTAAGTCCAAGATATCAAGGTAAGTACTGCTCACCTGCAGTAAGAGGCGGTTTTCCGCAAGTTTTTCCCGTTATAAAGTTAAAAATGCAATTTTCCTTTAGTTTATGATTTTGCATGTAACCCTAGTTTAATCCATGCTTGTATAAGTTTAATTAAGTACCCTATATGAGGTTAGGGTCTAAGAAAAGTTATGAGAAAAGAAAAGAAAAGATAAAGATAAGAAAAGAAAAGGCCAAGGCCTTAAGAAATCCCCAAAAGTCAAGACTTAGGGATTTGGGCACACAAAGTGCTCGTTAAAATGCCGAGGCATTCAAGATAAGAAAAAGTAAGTATTTTATTTTCTAAGGCTAGTACCCGGCGTCCAAGGGCGTCGTTAAAGAAATCCAGGTGTCCAATTCCAAGGTCTTGGCCCTGGTAGACCAAGGTCTGCTCTATTAGGATTGGTGGCTCGCTACCCCAACCTTTTAGGGAACGCGCATAAGATGGTACTTACGTCTTAAGTGGATCCAAGTGAGTTATTATTTTCAAGTATATGCTTTAGCAAAGTTTTTCTAAAGTTTAAAGAAGTTTTCTAAAAGTTAAAGAAAGATTTAAAGTTAAAGAATTGCTAAAGTTTCAAGTTAAGCCAAGAAAAAGTGAGTTAAGACTTATTAATGCTTGAGTATGCATGTTTTGAGTTATACATGTTTTTAGTGTTTCTTTCAAGCATAAAAGTATCTCATGTGATTTCATATTGTTTAAAAAGCATGCTTGCACATTTCGAGATTTTTGTGAGCTAGATAGTACTTACTAAGCTTTTTGCTTATTAGTTGCATTTCCTCTTGCTGCAGGTAAAGGTAAAGGCAAGCAATTCTGAAGGAAGGCGACAAGGCGGTGCTGAGTGACGTGTGTGTGGTGGCTGACCTTGGAGAGGTCCTTGGGACAAGATGAATGAAAGACTCAAACTACAATTATTATAAAGTCTTAGTTTAAGTTAGATCATATAGCATTTATCCAAGTATTTGCGTTTTAGATATTTTGCATGTCTTAAAACCATGAGTAAAGATTCCATGTCATTTTATTTAGCATACATGTCCTTATGATTGCATTGGATGAGTATGAATGTGAGTAGTTTTGAATATTGATACTTGATGGAGCTATTTGATGCATGTGCCAAGATATTGTGAGTCTTTGAATCAAGTTTTTATTGCTTAAATATGCTTAGAAAAGTTGCATTCACATTTCACAATGCTTGAGTAATGTTATAGAACATGTGTTTGGTGTTAGGAATGCATAGGAGTTGAGTTTGGTACAAAACTCTAGTTTAAAGTTCATATAGATTTTCATAACTTAATTACTTCCGCAGAAGTCCAAATTTCGAGTTTATGAAGTTGTTTTTGTTGGATCGAGAGATGCGATAGAGGGGGGGTGAATGTCGCAAATCGTTCGGATTTAAAAAGAGCGGGTGCGCAGCGGAAATAAAAGAAAAACAGAACAATGCAAACACAGTCGGTTTACTTGGTTCGGAGCCTGGGTCGACTCCTACTCCAAGGCCCACGGTCGTTGACCGTTTTCTGCGGGCAATTCTATAAGTTCGTAAAAATTTACAAGAAAGATTATAACAAGAACAGTTTAGTAAACTTTAAATACAGCTCTTCGTTACCGACGTCCGGTGTAGATCGAAGTTTCGGAGCAGCGGGACGTCGTCAGCTTAAGTTGGAAGATTTCTGGAGCGTGTCGCGGAAGCAGAAGAGCGCAGAAGTGTCGAAGCAATTGATGATTTGAAGAAGGAGGTCGAGGGCCCTTTATATAGGGCCTGGGGGCGCCCTGGTCAATGGGGGCGCCCCCCACGTGGCTTCCGATCCGGTGATCGCTTCGGTCAAGGCTGATCTCTTCATCTTCGGGATCAGCTTTGACCGGGGCGCCCCGAGCGCGCGGGGCGCCCGGGTTGACCGGTCAAAGCCTCATCCTTTGGCTTCGAGAGGGAAGCTGATAGTCGGCGTGGCACTGGGGGCGCCCGCGACACGCGGGGCGCCCGGAGCGCGCGGGGCGCCCGGAACAACCTGGGCGCCCCGAAATGCTGCTGTCGGAGCTTTTTCTTGGTCTGCTGACTTGGGTTGACTCTGGGGGCGCCCGGAAACTTCGGGGCACCCTGCCCAGCTACTGCCTCACTCCTTTGAGGCTCTCTGAGCTGCAGATACACAGTCCTTCGGTCCTGCATCCAGGGTTAGTCCAAAACAGCAAATATTATGTTAGTTTATACAGCCTTAGCTATCTTGGTTCTGACTTTGGTCTCCAAAATGGAGCCCTAGGTCGAACCGACGCCTAATGTTCCCTCAAGGGGAACGCGTCCTCACCTACTCCTCTCGGGAGAATTTACCTGGTGCCAACCGGCTCCTCCAGTTGGACTTTTGCCCGGCAGTCCTTCGCCAGGTCTTGAGTTGCCAAGCTGCCCTTCGCTTGGTGCCTAGCAGCCCTTCGCTAGGTCTTTTCTTCTGGCAGCCCTTCGCCAGTGCCTAGCATTCCTTCGCTAGGGTTTGTCCATTCTGGCAGTCCTTCGCCAGAGCCTAGCAGTCCTTTGCTAGGGCTTTTCCTGTCTGGCAGTCCTTCGCCAGTGCCTAGCATTCCTTTGCTAGGGCTTTTCCTGTACACTCAAGAAACTTGTTAGACAACAACTGACCCTTAACTTTTGAACCATTTTGCCAATATCAAAACACAGGTTTGACTTGGGTGCATTCTGCACCAACAATCTCCCCCTTTTTGATATATGGCAACCTAGTTCAAAAAGTTAAGGAAAAAAATGCTAAAATGAAATCCTAAGTTAGATTCCCTCCCCCTGGAAGAAATCTCCCCCTAGGTTTTTCAAAAATAGGTGATGTGAGTTAAGTACTTAGAAGATTTTTGTTTTGATAATAAGTTGGGAAATTTGCTAAGTTTTTCGAAAAGATGTTCTAAGTTTGGAAGGCTTAGAAAACTTTAGACAAATTTTCAGTTTTAGAAACATTTCAGACTTTGGAAAATTTTCAGTTTTGGTAAAACTTCAGACTTAGAATTTTCAGTTTTGGAAAAATTTCAGACTTAGAAAATTTTCAGTTTTGGAAAAATTTCAGACTTAGAATCTTCAATTTTGGAAAAATAAATTTTTTGAATAAAGGAAAACATTTGAAAAAAAGTTTTTTTTTTTTGAATAAAGGAAAACATTTGAAAAAACTTTTTGGGTTCCCTCTTTCCTTTCCAACTCTCCCCCTTTGACATATATCAAAAAAAATGCAGAAGAAATATTTGCAATAATTAAATAAAGCATTTGCTGTACTGAAACAAACTAGGACCTAAGTCTGGTTAAATCTTTTAGGGACCTGTCTAACCCAATTAGCTACTTACTAACTGTTATAAACAGTAGTTTTCGCTAGGGTTAGTCAAGTTAAGTGCATTGTTCAAGTTAGATTGTCTAAACTTGACACTTAACCTGATTGATGTTCATTTAGTGCCCCAATTACTGCCGATGCACTGACTTAAAGCATCTTGAATTGAGGCAAAGACCTAAGCATCTCAACTCTTTCTAGGTTATCACTCAAGGTACCCTAAGGTGCTTGTGAGATGCTGGCTTCTAGATCTATAGGTGCATGCAATTCTAGGGTTAGAGCCTAGGCTAAGTCCATTTCGAAAAAAACCCTAGTTTTGAAGGGGGTAGTTTTTGAAATAAAACTAAGTCAAGAAAAAATTTTAAAACCAGAGTAAAACTTTTTAAGATTAAGTTAGAAAAACCCTTTTTTTTTTAAATAAACACCATTTTAATATCAATTTGAAACATTTTAAAACAAAAAAAACAAATGATTCTATTCTACTAAGCACAACCCTAACTGCCTTCTTAGTGAGCTAAACTCAGATTCAGGTAGGGGTTTAGTGAATATGTCAGCTAGGTTGGACTTGGAGTCTACATGCTTAAGGACTATTTTACCCCTAGCTACGTGATCTCTTACAAAGTGATGTTTTACTTCTATGTGTTTGGTTCTAGAATGTTGAATTGGGTTTTTGGTTAAGTTAATTGAGCTAATATTGTCAATATTGACTTGGGTCTGATTGTAGTCTAGCTGAAAGTCCTTAAGAGTGTGCATCATCCATAAGAGTTGAGCTACACATTCTCCTAGGGCTACATATTCAGCTTCAGTTGTGGATAACGCAACACAGTGTTGCTTTCTACTGCACCAACTTACTAAGCTGTTTCCTAAGAGTTGGCAGCTTCCACTTGTACTTTTTCTATCTAATTTACAACCAGCATAGTCAGAATCAGAGTATCCTGACAACTTAAAGGATGAAGTCCTAGGGTACCATATCCCTACATTTAGGGTGCCCTTAATGTATCTAAAAATTCGTTTTAGGGCTGCTAAGTGAGTTTCCTTAGCACAGGTTTGGTACCTAGCGCACATTCCTACTGAAAAAAGTATATCAGGTCTGCTGGCTGTAAGGTACAGTAGACTTCCTATCATACTTCTGTATAATTTTAAGTCTACTGGTTTACCATCAGGGTCACTATCTATTTTTACATTTGTGGCCATTGGAGTACTTATGCTTTTGGAGTTATCCATTTTAAATTTCTTAATTAGTTCTTTAGCATATTTAGATTGATGTACATAATTTCCATCCTTAGTTTGTTTGATTTGTAACCCTAAGAAGAAATTGAGTTCCCCAACTAAACTCATTTCAAACTCATTTTCCATTATTGTTACAAATTCTTTTAGAAATTTAGAATTAGTTGATCCAAATATTATATCGTCTACGTAAATTTGGGCAATAAATATATCCTTTTCTAAAATTTTAACAAACAAGGTTGGGTCAATTTGACCTTGTTTGAATTCTTTAGAAATCAAATAGTTGGATAGTCTTTCATACCAGGCCCTGGGTGCTTGTTTTAGTCCATAAAGGGCTTTGCTAAGTTTATAGACATAATCTGGTTTTTCTATATCCTCAAATCCTGGGGTTGTCCTACATAGACTTCTTCCTTAATGAGCCCATTCAAGAAGGCTGACTTTACATCCATTTGGTATAATTTGAATCCTTTATGGGATGCAAAGGCTAGTAACATCCTAATAGACTCAAGTCTAGCTACAGGGGCATAGGTTTCATCATAATCCAACCCTTCTACTTGGCTGAATCCCTTAGTTACTAAGCGGGCTTTATTTCGGACTATTTCACCTTGATCGTTTAACTTATTCCTAAATACCCACTTAGTGTCAATTACGGATTTACCCTTAGGTTTAGGTACTAACTCCCAGACTTGGTTTCTCTCAAATCGGGCTAACTCTTCTTGCATGGCTAAGATCCAATCAGGATCAGGTAGGGCTTCCTCAATAGTCTTAGGTTCAATCTTTGAAATCATGGCTATTTGACTAAGATTTCTATAGGAAGCTCTAGTTCTGACTCCTAAGGTTGGATCACCTACAATTTGGTCAGCTGGGTGACTTAGTCTGGGTTTCTTGGTTTTTATAGTACTTGGCTCAGCTTCAGGCCCAGCTGGTCCAATAGGTTCAGTTCTGGGTTCATTGGTTGGTTCAACTGATTCAGAGGTTGGTTCAATTGTTAAGTCATTAAAGGGTTCAATTGGGGTTTCACAGTTATCTTCTTGATCAGTATTTGATGAAGCTAAGTCAGAATTATTAGATTTTAGGTTAGTTTCTTCATCAAATATTAAGTTGGTTGTTTCTTCAATTTTCTTAGTTGTTTTGTTGTAGACTCTATAAGCTCTACTTGTTGTAGAGTACCCTAAAAAGATACCTGGGTTTGACTTGGATTGGAATTTTCCAAGATAGTCTTTGGTATTAAGAATATGGACTTTGCATCCAAAGACTCTAAGATAGTGTAGGTTTGGAAGTCTATGGTAGTAAAGTTCATAGGGTGTTTTATTTAACCTTTTATTAAGCAGAATCCTATTTTGGATATAGCAAGCTGTGCTAATTGCTTCTGCCCAATAGTGGTTAGGTAGATCAAATTCATTGAGCATAGCCCTAGCAGCTTCCTGTAAGGTTCTATTCTTCCTTTCTACTATGCCATTTTGTTGGGGGGTTCTAGGACACGAAAATTCGTGTTTATATCCATTTACTTTGCAGAATTCTTCGAATCTTTGATTCTCGAATTCTCCCCCGTGGTCAGACCTAAGTCTTTTGATTTTGATATCATTTTGATTTTCAATTAATTTACAAAAGTTGTTAAATAGGTTCAGGGTTTCATCTTTGGTCTTTAGAAACCTGACCCAGGTGAACCTAGAGTAGTCATCGATTATCACTAAGCAGTATCGGTTTCCACTTAGTGACTTGGTTCCATGTGAATCAAATAGGTCAAGGTGTAGGAGCTCGAGTGTAGTTTGGGTTTGATCAGATTGGATCAATTTGTGACTTGATTTGGTTTGTTTGCCTTGATTACAAGATTCACATATTAGGTTTTCATTATTCTTAATTTTAGGGACACCTTTGATTAAGCCAAGTTGGGTAATTTTTGAGATAGTTCTTAGATTGGTATGACCTAATCTCCTATGCCAGAGTTTTGATTGTTCTAATTGTGTTAACATACATTTGGGTATAAGGGGAAGATTTATAGTGTATACATTGTTTTTCCTAGTGCCCTTAAGCATGATTTCTGAGTCTTGTGCATTTCTAATCAGGCAATTAGAATTGTTGAAAGTAACTAAATAACCAGAATCACATAACTGACTTATGCTAAGTAAGTTAAAATTGAAGTTTTCCACCAATAGAACTTTCTTAATAATGAAATTTGATTTAAGTTCAATATTACCTGACCCAATTACCTTGAGTGTAGCATTGTTACCAAATGCCACTGAGCCCAGGTTTTTGAACTTGAGTTTGGTGAACTTCAATTTGTCCCCAATCATATGTCTGGAGCATCCGCTATCTAACATCCATTGGTCCAAATCTTTATGTTCCTACACATAAAGAATTTTTGATGATTTGGATCCAATTTAAGTTAGGGATAGCTTAAATTGAGTTTCACTTCCTAGTCTGTCTCACCCCAGTCTAGGGTTTTCAATCACGTTAACCTTAAGGTTTTTGTGAGACAGGTTTGAGGGTAGAAATTAGTTTTGAAAAGGAATTTCAATTTATTTTCGAAAAAGTTATTTAATTTTTATAAAAAAAATGAAATTTTGAAAACAGATTAAGTGTTTTTCAAAAAGATAATAAGTTTGAAAAATAGAAGTTTTGAAAACAGATTAGAATCTATAATTATTTGAAATTTGAGTTAGATTCGAATTTGACAAAAGATAATTTGAATTTGAATTTCAGAAATTGGCTTCCAGGTCTTGGCGAGGCACTAGGCCTTCTTTGGCCGTAGCCTTATGGGATCATCCACCCTTTCCTTGACAAAGCCTTTTAATGAAATTTCATTTTCAGATTAAATTAAGTCATTTTCTGGTCTAACTAGCTTGGTTCTTGGATCGGTAGCTTCGGCTGGTTTCACCAGTCTAAAGAGACCAAGTAGACTTGATCTTATTAGAGTTGGTTTCCCCAACGTACTATCATCTCACCTCCTCCCAATACTATGTTTTCAAGTTTCAAGTAATTTAGTCCTTAAATCTAAGTATTCCTTAAATCTAAGCATGACAATTTTAAAAAAAATTAAATAAACAAACAATCAATCAATTAAAAAAAATTATCTAATTATAAAAATTATTTTGATTTTGGCTCCCCCTGGACTAAAGCCTCTGTATGGGTTAGGCAAGATGTGAATCTTGTCCTTGGGGATCCAAAATTGATTTGAACCAGTTGGTTTAGTCAGGCATAGTTTTGGCACCCATGCCTGAACCTTAGGTCTTGACTGGTTCAGTACAGCAAAGTAAGATCTTTGCCGAGATTTGGTTCTATAGCCAAGTCCGGATCGGTTTAGAACAGACTTCTATTTTCCCAGAATCAGATCAAGATTCTTGGAACCAGAAGTGAATCGTTCTAAAGCTGTTCTTAAGTCCTTAACTTGAGTTTTCAGGGAGGAATTCTCTGATTCAAGTTTTTCAACTTGATCAGGGGTTCCTTCCTGAAGTTTCTCAGTTAAGGATTTAGAATCAGCTCCCTCTTTCAGGAGTTTTACTTCCTGTCGGAGGGACTAGATTCGGAGTTTGGCTTTCGCCAAATCTCGGGATAGATAGGAAATAAGCGAATTCAATTGCAATTTTGAAAAACCCGTTACCCTTATTTCGCCGTCGTCGGAGAATGTCAGCTTGCCGTCGTCCTGGTCTGAGTCTGAGTCAGTCTCGATTTGATCCGAAGCGGTCAGGGCTAGAAGATTGGACTGGGCTGCTTCTTCTTCTTCTTCTGAGGAAGACTCGTCCCAGGTTGCTTGGAGTGCCTTCTTCTTTCTGGTCTTTTTGGACTCCTTTAGGCTTGGACATTCAGTCTTGTAGTGACCCTTCTTTTTGCATTCGTAGCAGGTTACGTTGGGCTTGTGTTTGTCAATTGCTGGTTCAGCTGGTTCATCCTTTCTTCGGCTTGTTCTCCGTGTGTTGGCTTGGTTCTTCAACTTTTTGTAATAGCTTCGAGCTAGCCTGACCAGTTCAGATTGATCTCCTTCTTGATCTTCTGTTTCTGAATCTGAGGTAGATTCAGGTTCAACTTGAGTTTTCTTCTTAGTCATTCTTCCTGTTTTCCCTGCAAAGAAAGCTATACTTTTCTCGGCCAAATTGCAGTTAGTCTGTTCATGCAGTTCAAGTTCAGAGAATAACTCATCTAACTTAATTTTTGAAAGATCCCTAGAGACCTTGTATGCATCTACCATAGATGCCCACAAGGTGGTCCTAGGGAAAGCGTTTAGGACATACCTTATAAGATCACGGTTTTGAACCTGGTGACCTATTGCGTGAAGACCGTTCATCAATTCCTGGATTCTGGCATGGAGCTGGGCTGCTGTCTCGTTATCTGCCATTTTGATAGTGAAGAGCTTGTTCAGTAGCAGGTCCCGTTTGCTGATCCTCGTATCTGAAGTTCCTTCGTGGAGCTCAATCAGTTTAGCCCATAGCTCCTTGGCACTGTTGAATGGGCCTACGCGGTTCAGCTCCTCTTTTGTCAGTCCGCATTGAAGGGTCTGAGTTGCTTTGGCGTCAGCTTCAATCTTGCGTTTGAGGGCAGTGTCCCACTCTGAGTAGTTTTGTGGTACGCCATCAGCATTTGTGGGAATCATCAGTCCAGACTGGATGATTATCCACATATCCACCTGAGTTTTCAGGTGGACCTCCATTCGACTTTTCCAGTAAGGAAAGTCTTCTCCACTGAAAAGTGGAGGTCTGGCGGTGCTAAAGCCTTCTTGGATGGCCATTTGTTCTGAATAGCAAACAACAAAAAAAACAAGAATATTCCAAGACTTGGTCTTGGATTAGTAGTGCGGGAAGAAAAGAAATAAAGATAATTTCAAGGGGTGTTGCACCAACCTTGAAAGAAAAATTCGAACGAAAATTTAAAAAAAAATTGAGAGAGAAAAACGAAAGAAATCCGAAAAATTTTCAAACTGGTGGTTGCACCAAGTTTGAATTCCCCGCTCTGATACCACTTGTTGGATCGAGAGATGCGATAGAGGGGGGGTGAATGTCGCAAATCGTTCGGATTTTAAAAGAGCAGGTGCGCAGCGGAAATAAAAGAAAAACAGAACAATGCAAACACAGTCGGTTTACTTGGTTCGGAGCCTGGGTCGACTCCTACTCCAAGGCCCACGATCGTTGACCGTTTTCTGCGGGCAATTCTATAAGTTCGTAAAAGTTTACAAGAAAGATTATAACAAGAACAGTTTAGTAAACTTTAAATACAGCTCTTCGTTACCGACGTCCGGTGTAGATCGAAGTTTCGGAGCAGCGGGACGTCGTCAGCTTGAGTTGGAAGATTTCTGGAGCGTGTCGCGGAAGCAGAAGAGCGCAGAAGTGTCGAAGCAATTGATGATTTGAAGAAGGAGGTCGAGGGCCCTTTATATAGGGCCTGGGGGCGCCCTGGTCGACGGGGGTGCCCCCCACGTGGCTTCCGATCCGGTGATCGCTTCGGTCAAGGCTGATCTCTTCATCTTCGGGATCAGCTTTGACCGGGGCGCCCCGAGCCGCGCGGGGCGCCCGGGTTGACCGGTCAAGCCTCATCCTTTGGCTTCGAGAGGGAAGCTGATAGTCGGCGTGGCACTGGGGGCGCCCGCGACACGCGGGGCGCCCGGAGCGCGCGGGGCGCCCGGAACAACCGGGGGCGCCCGAAATGCTGCTGTCGGAGCTTTTTCTTGGTCTGCTGACTTGGGTTGACTCTGGGGGCGCCCGGAAACTTCGGGGCGCCCTGCCCAGCTACTGCCTCACTCCTTTGAGGCTCTCTGAGCTGCAGATACACAGTCCTTCGGTCCTGCATCCAGGGTTAGTCCAAAACAGCAAATATTATGTTAGTTTATACAGCCTTAGCTGTCTTGGTTCTGACTTTGGTCTCCAAAATGGAGCCCTAGGTCGAACCGAGCCTAATGTTCCCTCAAGGGGAACGCGTCCTCACCTACTCCTCTCGAGAGAATTTACCTGGTGCCAACCGGCTCCTCCAGTTGGACTTTTGCCCGGCAGTCCTTCGCCAGGTCTTGAGTTGCCAAGCTGCCCTTCGCTTGGTGCCTAGCAGCCCTTCGCTAGGTCTTTTCTTCTGGCAGCCCTTCGCCAGTGCCTAGCATTCCTTCGCTAGGGTTTGTCCATTCTGGCAGTCCTTCGCCAGAG
>JAGFNQ010006174.1:0-69274 GCA_024364735.1 Boesenbergia rotunda
ATCCTTGATTCATTGTGAAGGCAACAACAACAATTCTTAGCCATCAATACAGATTAAAAAAAATCCGAGCCTCTTCCCATAACGTAACAACCTTGCGTGTCAACTTGAATCCAATGACTCTCTTGACCAATCCTATTATCCAAGATAAGATTACATGCAGGCCATATCACTTCCAATTGATACAAGGTATCAGAGAACTCACAGGGTTCAAAGGACGGACAAAACTTCAATTTCAGCACAAAACAGAGTCACCCGGTCGACCTCTGGTCGACTGCACCAGTCGACTGGTACAGTGCTAGTCGACTGGTAGCTGATAAATGCAGTTTTCAGCTCCCGAAATTCAGAAATGCAGAAATAAATGTACAGTGATCGAAAAATTCTGAAATTTCACCCCAACATTTCTTAAGTTACCCACTATTCATGAAAAATATTTTGAAAAATATATGCACCTTGAAATAGTGGTTTGATACAAAGTTTGAAAAGTCCAGAAATAACCTGATACTTATGAAACTATGTATCAATCTAGGCACCAACTATAGCCATCAATAAAAGACCTATGCTATGCCATTCTATGGGGATTAGGAAATGTGTTCAAGGCAAAATTAAGATTCATGATCAAAGATTACCAAGAATACATGGATATGGCCATAAATAAGACTCTTGTTCTTAACCAACAAGGAGACTCCCCCTTAATCCATTATGCCATTAAAAATTCATACTGATCATAAATAGGGCTGATGGCAGCAAGAAAAATAAGAGTATAGATTTTACACTGCCAAAGTGAATATAGTATCAAACATAATCCAAAACAACTCATATGATCACCAACCCAAAATGACGAAACTACTTCATAACTGCAAATAGAGTTTTTACAAAACTAAAAACACATAAACAGAAGTGAAATCAACCATAGCCAGGTAAATAAAGTGCCATCCAAATACATCAACCAGAAAGACCTGCGTCCGAGATACAATGTATGGACTAATAAAACAAGGCAACTCAATCTACTCGTCGGCAGGCGGAGGAGGTGGAGGATACTGATGAGAGATCTGCATAGCACGTAGCATCTCATACATCTCCAGCTGACGCTGGTCATAGATGATGTGACGCTGATCCTCCACGGTCCACCGGTCATATGTCGCCTGACGAAAGTCACGAAACTCCTGATAGCCCTGGCCGACCATCTCCTCCAAATGTGTAACCCGCTCAACAAGAGAGTCGGGGTACCGAGCATCAGGCATAGGAGCATCTCCAGGGGCATCCTCAGCTCCAGCGGCATCCGCAGCTCCAGCGGCATCCTCAGGTACAGCAGGGGCGTCCTCCTCGGCCGCTAAAACAGCATGACGAGGAACCTGAGCCTTCCACATCATGACTCCCCCATGACAGACAATCTTGGCGAGTTTAAGATGCAGTTCCCCTAGTTGACTATATTGAGGGGATAGTTTCTTAATCTCACCCCTAGATGTATCAATTCCTTTGGATGCAAAGTACTCTGTCAAAATGTGGCCAAAAGGCAGATAGAGTTTTCCCTGGATCGGACCTGAAAAGTGTAGGATGGAAAGAAAGACATGCAGGGCAACGTCTATGTCAAAATGCTGCTCAAGAGCATACATCATAACAAGATGCGGAGTCGAATGACAGACCGTCCCCGGGTGACAAGAGGGAGAATGCAGTCTAGAATGATGCGATACCATATGTACTGGACTACCCCCATGTTTGTATGCTCAAAGATGTTCGACGTGATGGGTCGGGGACGGCCAAAATAGTGGCGATGAATAAGATCGACGGTGACATGAGAGAAAGAACCCGTAATGCGGCCAGGCATGGTCGGAAAGCATGTAAATGGGTTGGCCGACTCACGACACTGTAGAAAGTGACGAAGAACTGTCAGGATTGAACTCAATCACTACTCCCCCTACAGTAGACTCAAGGTTGTGCTCATGACCACCTATGGAACGTAAATTTACAAAAAATTCCTTAAGGAGTGTGACATTGACATCGGTTTTGCATCCAGTCAATTTGTTTAGGTGGTAGTAGTCAATTATTTCAATGAGGTGTGGGGTTCTCTCTTGAAAATATGAACGATTTAGATACCGGCAATCCATCAAATGGAACTCGGTATCTTCAAACGTTCTTTGAGCGGCCGCAGAGTAGAACCTAGGCACACGCACCCCCGGTCTAGGAGGAGAGGGTTGCTGGGAGCTTCCCTCTCCCTTGACGACGAGGTGGTGGAGGGGATTGCTGGGAGCTACTCTTACCCTTTTTGGATGCAACACGTTTTTGCCTAACCCTTCGTTCCATGATGGTTGAGAGTAGGAAGGTATAGCAAAATCGTCCAAAAGCCAATAGGTGCTCAAGCAACACCTTTACAAACCCTAATCTCACTCAAAAGGGATGGAGAAGATGGAGTAGGAGCAAAACCTAAGGCTTGGAGGGGTTGGGGAAGTTCGGCAAGCTCAAAGAGAGAAGGGGCGTCGAAGAGGAGAAGTAGATCTAGGGTTTTAGGCGACCGGTCGAGCGCCCCTTTATATAGAAAATCGCCAGCCCAGTCGACTGGTATGGTCCCAGTCGACTGTCTCCAGTCGACTGGGGTATTCCCAGTCGACTGCCCTTCAGTTTTCTTGCGTACAGAGATCCTGGTCGACCTCCCAGTCGACCCCCAGTCGCCTGCCACCAGTCGACTGGTATCTGAGCCAGTCGACTGGTGGCTGAATTTCAGCCCTCTTTGGTGAATTTCAGAAATGTCGTAGAAATTTCAGAAAATTCGAAAAAATCTTGAAATTTTGCAGACATCTTTCCTACACCATGTATGATCAAGGAAAAATAGTGCAACATGAAAATTCAAGATAGTTTAGGAGTTTGGTACAAACTCGAGAAGTGAACTTATTTGATACACTTTGTATCAAACTCAAGATCTGATTTGAATTCTTATAGAGGTTGATTACACACTAGCATGAATACACCCCAGAAATGGTTTTAAGCCATTTAAAATGTCCAACCATGATCGATGGGCAAGATATCCATAAATTGAACATTTGCTTTCCCCATGGTTGGTATTTAACATTCAATATTGATACACATGATATTTCATCAACATGCCACAAGCACAAGTGAAATATGAGCATCATCCCCTAGCATCCCACAATATAGCAAAGTGAAAACACAATCAAGCCAACCTATAGTCCTTGTGAGATGTATTTAAGTGCCTCCATGCTAAGGGATCAAGTAATACTAAATTCCTAGAATTCCACAAAGCACATACCAAGTTCCCTCCGAAGTGTGGTGAATTCGGCCTCGGGTAGGGGTTTGGTAAAGATGTCGGCAAGATTCGATTTAGATTCAATATAATGTAATTCAATATCTCCTCTTGCCACATGATCTCTAATGAAATGATGCTTTATCTCAATGTGCTTGGTCCTAGAGTGGTGTACCGGATTTTTTGTCAAGTTGATGGTACTCATGTTGTCACATAGGATTTTGACCTTGGAGTAGTGAAACTCATAATCTTCTAAGGTGTGCATCATCCATAATAATTGAGCCACACATCCTCCTAAGGCTACATATTCGGCTTCGGTAGTAGATAAAGCAACACATGGTTGCTTCCTACTACACCAACTTACTAGGGAGGATCCAAGGAATTGCAACCACCACTAGTACTTTTCCTATCTAACTTACACCCGGCATAATCCGAGTCGGTATATCCTATTAGGTCAAAGTTTTGATTCCTAGGATACCAAAGTCCTACATTTAGGGTGCCCTTTACATATCTCAAGATTCTCTTGACCACCACTAAATGGGATTCTTTGGCACAAGATTGATACCTAGCACACATACCTACCGCAAAAAGTATATCCGGTCTACTAGCGGTTAGATATAGTAAGCTACCAATCATACTCCTATATTGTTTAGGATCAACTATTTTCCCTTCAAGGTCACTATCAATTTTAGCATTTGTACTTATTGGAGTAGATGCCACCTTAGCATTTTCCATACCAAATTTGGAAATCATTTCTTTAGCATATTTTGTTTGATATACATGAGTTCCTTCATGTGTTTGTTTGACTTGAAGACCTAGGAAAAATTTTAACTCCCCAACCAAACTCATTTCAAATTCATTTTCCATATGTTTAATAAATTCTTGAAGAAAATCATCATTTGTTGACCCAAAAATGATATCATCAACATAAACTTGGGCAACAAATAAATCATTTTCTCTAGATTTAATAAACAAGGTTGGGTCAATTGTTCCTCTCCTAAATCCCTTAGACACTAGGAAGGATGAGAGTCTTTCATACCAAGCCCTAGGAGCTTGTTTTAACCCATATAGAGCCTTGTTAAGCTTATAAACATGGTTTGGATAGTCTTGACTCTCAAATCCGGGTGGTTGCTCTACATAGACTTCTTCCTTAATGACTCCATTTAGGAAAGCCGATTTTATATCCATTTGGTAAAGTTTGAAACCCATGTAAGCGGCATATCCTAATAGGATTCTAATAGACTCTAATCTAGCTACCGGGGCATGTGTTTCATCATAATCGAGCCCCTCAACTTGATTGAAGCCTCTAGCAACCAATCTAGCCTTATTTCTAGTGACCTTACCTTGCTCATCTAGCTTGTTCCTAAACACCCATTTTGTTGTTACAATTGTATTTCCATCGGGTCTAGGAACCAAATCCCATGCTTTACTCCTTTCAAATTGATTTAGCTCTTCTTGCATTGCCAAAATCCAATCATTATCACCTAGGGCTTCATTAATTGATTTCGGTTCAAAGTTAGAAATTAGAGCTATTTGACTAGCATGTTCCCTAAAGTAGGATCTAGTTCTCACTCCTTGGTCAATATCTCCAACTACTTGATCAATGGGGTGATTGTGGTGATTCCTTAACGTTCTAGAATGAGTGACATCAACATTTTCACAATCATCATTTCTCCTTTCATCATCCGATTCTCCTCTTCCTCCCCCTTGATCATTGCTTTCCAATTGTAAGTTTTGAAAAACTTGGGTTATCTCCTTTTGTCTAGTTTCTATGTCCTTATCAATAGGAGATTTTCTAGGGTAAGTGTTAGAGGATTCATCAAATTCAACATTTGATGATTCCTCAACTACTTGGGTTCTTTTATTGTACACCCTATACCCCTTACTAGTGAGTGAGTACCCAACAAAAATGCCTTCATCCGCCTTAGCATCAAATTTTCTCAAGTCATCCTTTGTGTTTAGGATGTAAGCCTTACAACCAAACACCCTAAAGTAGTGAATTTTGGGAATTTTCCCATTCCATAATTCAAAAGGTGTTTTTCCTAAGAATCTATGAATTACAACCCTATTTTGAATGTAGCAAGCGGTGTTAACCGCCTCCGCCCATAGATAGGTGGGAAGAGAGTATGCATTCAACATAGTTCTAGCCGCTTCTTGTAGAGCCCTATTTTTCCTCTCAACCACTCCATTTTGTTGGGGAGTCCTAGGGCATGAAAATTCATGCTTGTATCCCATTTCTAAGCAAAAATTAGAGAAGTTTGAATTCTCAAACTCTCCACCATGATCACTCCTAATCCTATTGATTTTCAAGGTTCTTTCATTTTCTACCCGTTTGGTAAAGCTTATGAGAATTGCTAAGGTATCATCCTTATGTTTCAAAAAATAAACCCATGTATATCTAGAGTAATCATCAATGATAACTAAGCAATATTTATTTCCCATCAATGAAGGAGTACTATGACAATCAAAAAGATCTAAATGCAATAATTCCAAAGGTAATTTAGTGCTTACTAAAGTTTTACCTTTGTGTGAAGACTTTGATTGCTTACCTTCTTGGCATGCATCACACATCTTATCTTTGACAAACTTCACTTTAGGTAAGCCTTTTACCAATTCCATTTTAGCAACCTTGGCTATATTCTTCATGTTGGTGTGTCCAAGTCTTCTATGCCATAGCCATCCTTCATCTTCTTTTGACATGAAACACTCAATAGATGGGTTAGAAGCATAAGAGAGATTTATGTAATAAAGATTTTGCCTCCTAAACCCTTCCAAGACACCATTTTTCAACCCTAATTGTCTAACCAAGCACTTATTGGTATGGAATTCTACTTGATACCCGGAATCACATAATTGACTCACACTAAGCAAGTTAAACTCCATATCCTTGACTAGAAGGACTTTATGAATTGTGATAGTAGAAGATACCTCAATTGTACCTCTACCTATAATTTTGAGCTTTCCACTATTTCCAAAGGACACCTTCCCTTTCTTTGTGTATTTGATTTTTGAAAACTTGCTCACATCCCCGGTCATGTGGCTTGAACATCCGCTATCCAAGATCCACATGCTTGTGTCCTTCTTTTCTTTTACCTAGACAACATAAAACACATCACTCTTAGGTACCCAAAGGTTTGAGTCACTAACATTTTTGAGGTATTTCTTAGGCACCCATGCTTGTTTTACCTTGCCCTTAAGGTTTGAACCCTTTGCATTTTTTACATCCTTCTTTGGAACCCACACTTGTTTCACATTACCCTTGACACCCTTTTTCTTGGATGATCCTTTTCTATTTACAAGGGAAATATAGGAGACTTCTTTATCTTTATATCCTAGCCGGCCTTCCTATAGGCAACCCTTTGACTATTTAGGAGCAAGTCAAGTCCTTTTGATCCAATTGAGAATTTCTCTAAGCGCTTCTTTAGATCAACAACTTCCTCCTTTAATTTGATGTTCTCCTCATTCACTTTACTTACATCACATGATTCCTCTTTGTCCTCCTTAAGGGTCCTAATTTCTTCCTTTAGCCCCTTGACCTTAGTTTTTGACCTAACCAAAGCATTCTTAAGATATGCAATAGTATCATAAAGAAATTTTTCTTTGGGAGAATCCATTACCTCATCTTCGCTAGATGATGATTCATCGCTACTTGAGTTCTCTTCTTCGCTTGATGTGTCTTGATCACTTTGATGTGCCATTAATGCCATGTGCCTTGTGATGTGGCACAACTCCTCTTCATCATCCGATGATTCGCTACTTGAATTGTCCCATTCGGCTTGAGCCACCATCACTTTTTTCTTTTTCTTCTCTTTCCTTTTGTGTTCTTTTTCTTCCTTCTTTTTCAACTCCGGGCAATTCGTCTTGATGTGCCCTTTCTTGTTGCACTCATAACACGTGACATTAGGAATGGAATTAGAACTTTGACTACTCTTACCTTTTGGGGATGTGAACATTTTCCTCACATCCCTTCTTGTAAATCTTTTGGATCTTCCCATCATCTTCTTCACATAATGTGCTACTTCTTTTGCGGACATTTCTTCCTCACTATCCGAGGAGTCTTGCTCGGATTCGGATGAGGACACCTCCTTCTTCTCCTTCTTCTTGCTCTTCTTCTCTTTCTTTTCTACAAATAGAGCAATGCCTTTTTCCTTGGAAGACAAGTTAGTTTGTTCATGTAGTTCGAATTCACAAAATAATTCATCAACTTTGACAATTGAAAGATCCCTAGACACCTTGTAAGCATCCACCATTGATGCCCATAAGGTAGTTTTAGGGAAAGCTTGAAGAACATACCTCACCAAATCTCGGTTCTCAACTTTCTCACCTATCACATGAAGATCGTTCACGATCTCCTTGAATCTTCCGTGCACTTGACTTACGGTCTCATGAGGCTTCATGGAGAAAGTTTGAAGTTGACCGACAAGAAGATCCCTCTTGGCTCTTCTTGATTCACTTGACCCTTCATTCAACTCAATGAGCTTTTCCCAAAGCTCCTTTGCCGAGTTGAAAGGTCCAACCTTGTTTAGTTGTTCCTTTGACAATCCACATTGCAAAGTCGTGATAGCCTTGGCGTTTGCTTGAGCCTCTTTTCTTATCTCTTTTGGCCACGCCTTGATCGGAAGAGTTTCTCCTTGTTCATTCGTTGGCTTCACGAAACCTTCCACAATACTAAGCCAAGTTTCAAAGTCATTCATTAAGTAAAACTCCATCCTACCTTTCCAATAAGCAAAATCGTTCCCGTCGAAGTAAGGTGGTCGTGTGGTGCTATATCCCTCTTGATGAGCCATTCTTTATGCTTTGTAGATTGTTAGATCTTCCCAAAGTTAACCAAGGCTCTGATACCACTTGTTAGGATCTTTGCCCTAGCTAGAGGGGGGTGAATAGCTATCTTTCGATTTTTCTTTCCTACAAACACGTTAGTGGAAGCAATACAAATAGAAATATGAAGGTAGGCAAGAAATCAATACTAACTCACTGATTTTACTTGGTATCCACCTCTTCAAGGTGACTAATCCAAGGATCCACACACACCACACAAAACCCTTCACTATGAACTTCTCCTTCTCAAGATCACACTTGAAGGTGGAGAAACCCTAACACAATGATCTCCCTCCTCTTACAAATGAAATGAAAGCTTGGAGGAGGAGATTGAGAGAGTTGTGAAGCTTGGAGAGCTCTAAAATGATCACACACTTCGTACACAAGGAAAGCCCCTTTTTTCTCCAAGATAAAACACTAGGTTTTATATCTTCGTCCGCGACTCCAGTCGACTGCTCACTTACCAGTCGACTGGTAGGCTTTAACGGCTACAAAATATGCAATGAGTGCCTCAGCCGCCTTCGCAACGGTCGACCTCCAGTCGACTGGTACAGGACCAGTCAACTGGATCCAGTCGACTGGAACCAATTCCAGTCGACTGGCAGTCGACTGGTCGACCCTCCTTGGGTCGACCCGATTCTCTGTGTGTTGTGGTCCCAGTCGACTGACAACTTACCAGTCGACTGATGAAGCTGAGAAATCACATTTCAGCTTCCCTTTTCATCCCTTAGTCTTGACTCACGCCTTCAAACACCTTCCACAAGCCTTGTGCCTCTCTTGGATGCTTCCGAGTCCACGACTCCTCATCCTTGCACTTGCTTGAAGTGTTTCCATCGGCTTCGTCATACTAAGTCTCCCTTTTGCCAAGAGGTCACACCTCCGGGACTTCCTTTGCCAAGACTCTCTTCTTGGACTTCCCTTGCCAAGTCTTCCACCTGGACTTTCCTGCTTATTCAAAGCACACAAGTTAGAACACAAAACATTGCCTAACTTAAACTTGTTTAGCCAAACATGAAAACCATAATTACTTGGAGCAAGATTGCACCAACATAAATAAGGCTCAACAAGTATAATTCAACAATGGCAGTAGCAGTTATGCATCATCATATATGCAACAATTTGAATTACAAGCTCATGTAACAGCTAATTATGTAGCCATCAGTGTAGTTACAGTACATTGCGCTACAGCATGTTGTTACATGAGAGACTGCTCTCGAATAGCATGTGCAAAAATATTATCCTCTCTCTTTCACGTGCAACTGAGAGCAGTACTTCATATTTTATCCTGCATAACTAATGATAATGGCTATTGAAATGTAAATATAATAATTACATAATATTTAGTTGTAAATTAAAGATGATTAGTAGCATTAATAATATTTCAAATTAATTAGAAACATGTTTTTTTTTGTCTAAATTATTAGTAATATCTACTGTTTTTAAAAGTATTATATTATCTTAAAAAATAAAAGATATTATTCACATTATATTTATTATCTAAAATAAATTAGTGGTATTATTAATGTTATTTAACAATTTTCAGATTGTTAATTTATTCTCAATGCTAATTTAAATTATTTAATAATAATGAACAAGTTATTGATGATTTGATTTGTGTTAATTGGGAAATTTTTCATAAACTCCCCACTCTCAAACTCATATTTGCATGTAATCCCCATTCAAGTTTTTCTTTGCATGCAGTCCCTGATGGGATTGACAAGACAGTTTGGTGAGTATTATTTGAAGAAAGTTGAGTATAAATGTTAGAAATTTGAGTATGTAAGGTTGCATCCACCACATCAAGAAACTGTGTACTCAATTTTCACTCTTTTATACTCAAATTTCACTCTTTTATACTCAATTTTTATTGATGTATACTCAATTTTCACTCTTTTATACTCAATCCATTAGGGAGTGAATGCAAAGAAAATTTCAAATGGGGAGTGCATGCAAAGATCAAATGGGGATTGGGGAGTTTTCTACAATTTACCGTTAATTATAAACGTATTACTTTTATTAAGACTTTGTTATGATATATCAATTTAAAATGATATTGATAGCAACTAATTATATGTAACCTGTTAGAATATTAGTTTAGCTTAGTTAATAATAAATTATTAATTTTTAACATTTAACCTGAATCAGATTCATAATATACCAGATCGTCATATATTTAATTTTACATGAGGTAATAATTTATACTTATATGACCTAAAATCCATAATATTAGTTCATGATTTAAAATATGTACCACTGGATGACATGGACAAAACATATCATTTTGGTAAATTATCAAAACTCGACACTAAAAGACATAGGGTAATTTCTCTTATGTCACTTGTGCCAATTGTACCAATGAGTATTGGTGTTGTGTCAACACCTTGGCACATTACGACATGGAATTCAAGTAATGTTTATTATTTTTATAGTTTGTTTCTTTCAAATTCAAATGCAATTGATTATATATATATATATATATATTCATTTATTGTTATAAATAAATAAGCTAATTGGAATAAGATTATAGGTGTAAAACATATAAATTCATCTTGACACGCATTGATGTAAAAAATGAATAAACCTCATTTTAGACAAAATCCATGAAATTATGTCCTCCATTTTTGTGTATAAAAATGACGATAACACTGATACCATTGATATTGTTAATTAACTTAACTAGCATAGGCAAAATTGGCTCATCCAATCTGAAGATCTCCCTTAACTTTAGATAAGGAAAAGACTACAAAAGTTTACAGATAATGATTATAAATGGTAGTTGTTGCTCTCGTTATGATACTTGAGTTGTCCGGAATTTTTTTTATTAACCTTGTTTCATTTTGGTGTTGAATCAAGCTTAGTTTTTTTTTTTTGCTTTTCTATTACACGTAAATCTATTATCTCATTTGCTTATTTAATTTTTCATGTATCTTTTCTCTCATTTGCAGGATATTGGCAAATTCAAAACCCTGCCCAAAGTGCAAGCGTCCAATTGAGAAAAACCAAGGATGTATGCATATAACCTGCACACCTCCTTGTAAATTTGAGTTTTGTTGGTAAGAATCCTATGTTCAGAAATCTAGTGTACTCATAATGTCGTCATTCTACCTTCTGCATTTCTTTCACATGATAAGTTTTCTTGTAGGCTATGCCTTGGCTCATGGTCAGAACATGGAGAAAGGACTGGTGGCTTCTATGCATGTAATCGCTATGATGCTGCAAAGCAGGAAGGAGCGGTATATTTTTGTTTCATCATTTTACTTGCTTTCTCGTGGCAGGAAGCTTTTAACATTCTTGACCATTTGTGTATATCTTCTTCCTTTGCGACTGCTTCCAGTATGATGAATCTGAAAGGAGAAGAGAAATGGCTAAAAATTCTCTTGAGAGATACACCCATTACTATGAACGATGGGCGACTAATCAATCGGTATGTGAGCTTTCAACTCTTCAATCCTTTTTATTAGTTTGTTCTATTACATTTTTATTTGACAGATCTCCCAAAAGGAGCACATGAGTTTGGGTTTTCCCAAATAGCGCAGTATGCTCTATTTTTTCCAACTCTTGTGCCTTCTCACTCTGCATACCTAAATTTTGCTTCCACAGAGAACTAAATCAGTCATTCTCATTTGCAATTATTCTTATTGCCAAAACTTGCCCATCTTTTTTAAATGTTTATACCACAATGTAGTTTTGTAAGATAAAGAGGTGTACCAAAATTTTATTTGAATTTAAAACCAACTATCAAGGAGTTCTTGAAAATCTCCTTGATTGCCCATATCATATTATTATCGCAAGAAAATTATATCATAGGTTTTCTATGAATCTCAAGTAGATTCCATTCTTTTTAAACTCATCATCTACTTTAGAGTCTCTAACTTTGATGTTTTTAGTTCCAACACCATTGTCAATTCTACTACCTTCTCCCACAATACTGTTAATACCGGAACATTCACCATTAAGGACCTACAGTAGGCAACTACAAGACTCTAATGCTGGTCTAGCAGTAACTCTTGTTCTAAATCTAAGTTGAATCCTTGCATCGCTTTTTAGAAAAGTGCTCATAATTGTTTTACCTCTTATCTCATTTCCCTTTCCCTTCATTTCTTCATTGGCTTCATATTCTATTCTTAAGTTTGTCTCATAGGCATGCTTACATCCAGTGTGAGGACAAGATATAGTTGAGGAAAGGAGATGGGATATTATACACATGCTATATGGAATTTGGTCTTTTTCCCCTAACAAATCCACATAGATTACAAATGGGTATTTATAGTGAAGACATCATCCACAGACATTGTGGATTTACTAAACATGAAGGCACAAATAGTAGCTAAGGGATATAACTAAGTTTGTGGAGTGGATTACTAAGCCACTTTTTCACCTTTATCTAAGATTGCTTCAGTTTCATCATTCCTTACTTTGGCAACGTGTCATCCTTTGCCTTGCCTCCAAGTTCACCTTGATATGAACCTCTAAGCCACCAACCACAATCCAACCAACTCGACTGCATCAAATTATCCAATGTAACCAAAACAATTCTTTGCATCGAGTCACTGAGCTCTCTAAGCTTCTATGTGCACTCTACTATGCACATGTATACTTGATACATATTTCAGAAACATGGGTTGAACTTAAATCTTTGCCAAACACATTAAAATCACAAACCTAACCACTTGAGATGATTGTTGCACCAACAAAAGATATGTTGGGAAACTGAATTATCCTATAGTTGCAAGATGGAACATAGCATTGACAATGAGAGTAATGAGTTAGTTTCTTGAAGCTTTATGTTGTGATGATTTACAGTTCCCCATAAAATTATAGGCTACCTGAAGAATGCTTAGGAAAAAGGTCTCTTGTATCAACACTGATGTGATTAGCAAATTCTTCCACAAATAGAAGATCTGCATTAAGCTATTGCATCCTTTTGAGAGGTAATTTGAGCCAAGAAGATTGTTGTCAGATTGAGTGCAAAGGTGGAGTATAGGGTGACTATCTATATATGAACTTATCTGGGCTGAGCTGTCAAACTAAGAGAAAATGAGGGGTGAAAACTCCCCTTTCTCATCTGGAGAATCCTCCTTTAAATAGCATGATACAATCGTATAATTACATAATTACAGCTATATAGGAAATCTGCGCCATTAATGCCAAATCTGTGCAATTAATGTCAAATAATCTACCTATCAATTCTCTTGACAACAAATCTGCATCATTAATGCCAAATCATTGTGCAATTAAATCTGCGTCATTAATGCTAAATCATTGTGCAATTAATGTCAAATAATCTGCCTATCAATTCTATTGACAGCAAATCTGCGCCATTAATGCCAAATCATTGTGCAATTAATGTCAAATAATCTGCCTATCAATTCTCTTGACATCCCCCCCTCAAATTGATCCTGGTGAATCTACAAGCATCAATTTGCTAACGAGAAAATTATGCCACTGACGTGTCAAGGATTTTGTGAGGATGTCAGCTAGTTGAACAGATGTTGAAACATGAGAGAGATTGATAATTCTGCGGTCATAAGCTTCTCTGATGGAATGACAGTCGACCTCTATGTGATTCGTTCTTTCATAGTATACAGGATTTGCTACAATCTGTATAACACTTGTATTATCAGCCTTCAATGGAGTTGGTTGTATTTGTGAATAACCAAGTTCTGAAAGAAGACCCCGTAACCAATTAATCTCAGAGCATGCTGCAGACATCGACCGATATTCTGCTTCAATGGAGGATTTAGACATCGGCTCTGTTGGGACCAGGTGCATGTTGACATGAATGCGGGTTCGTAATTTAAAATTTTAATTACGTGCAGCGGAAGATTTAGCATAAATTATTTCTCAAATTATCTAACCACACATCTAGCATGCAACCTTATGTTGTGTGGACATGATCATATATTTGAAATTTTGCAGGAAGTAAACTAATTTACTTAATACCTCGCGTAACTCGAAGAAAGGGACGAGATCCAACCGTAGCGTCCCTTGGAAGCTCCGCCTCTATTCGTGTCCACGCCGAGTTTTCTTCAGGATGACTTCGCAAAGCCACGAGTCTCGTGCCGACAAGAACTACTAGATTCTCCAAAGGCACGACAAGAATACCAAGAGAGAGATGGAAAACTAACCACCAAATGAAGAACGGAATCAAGATTCCGGGAGGAAGGAAGGAGTTGCGCCCGCTTCTTCTTCTTCTTCGGTAACTTCTCGGTGGAGGAGTCTCACGGCAACCAAAGGGAAGGCCTCTAGGGCCGGCGCCACTAGAGGAGGGAGAGGGAGAGAAGGAGAGGGAGAGAGGCTAGGCAAGAATCCTTGATCTCTTGGATTGATCTCCAAGCCTTGCCTTGGTGCCTTTATATAGTAGCCTCTCAATCGCCAAGTCTCCCTTTAACGGAATAAATTTTCATAAGAAATTTATCTTATAAATTTTTCTATGAATTATTCCATTATGCCAAGTTTTTATTATAACTTAATTTATAATAAAAACAACCATGTCTCCCCTTTTATTATGGAAAGAAATTTCTTTATATAAATTTCTTTATCATGGTAAATCAATCCATTATTGATTTTATAAAATAAAATAAACCAATCTAAGGTTTATTTTAATTTCCATGAAAATAAATCTCTTTATATAAATTTCTTTATCCATAATTTCATGAAACAAACCACGCTCGGTTTATTTTATAATTTGAACCAAACAATTTGGTTCTCCCCTTTTATTGTGGCCGGCCAAACAAAGAGGGTGGGGATCCTCTTTGGTCGGCCAAACCCAAGCCGAAACCGTACGAATTAAACTCATTTAATTCGTCCAATAAGTCTTCAAAAGACTTAGCCATTTTATGCTTCCGATGCGTCTCTGAAAAATTCAGATTCGACTTATCTCTCTTGATCGGAAAATCCAATTTTCAACTCGTTTTAAATCCCTCGGATTACTCGTAGTGCGTGTGACTAAATAGGCTTTCGATTTATGTTGGCCGTCTATAATTAACCAATTATAGAACGATCATGAGTGGCACCTAGTAGTACATCATGATCCTCAATTAATCGAATGATCAACGGTTGACCTCAGAAATTATTCTGAAACCCTTCAGCAGCTCTAATGAATCGTGCCCCATTCCCTTCACCATCTTATACCCACTTGGTTCAGGACACGGTCTATGTGTGTCAGTCCCCACTAGGCTGACTACATCACACCTAACCCAAGTAATGTCTTTCTCGTCCAACGAATTCTAATTACTCTCATGTTTCTGAGAGATTCATACTCGGAACATGTGATGCTCTGGCCAGAGGCTTCGAGTAACAATCCGACGATAGGCCTTGGGTATACATCTCCTCGCAAGGAGTGGTGAATCCTTTGTAGGCTGTTCAAACATCTTCGGGCACTTCGGCTTATACCCAATCATCCTGGGTCCACACCTCCTTGGAGATGCTTGCTTAAGATGTCAAAGTATAAGTCTTTATGACCAAGATGACTTGAACACCGCAAGTCAAAGGAACATCGCACTTAAGCTGCAGTAAGAACTTCATTGACATATCTATATGTAGATTACCATATGAAGTTTTACAGCTAGTCACTCCAATGAACTAGTTCCCTTAACTAGCATTCATGTTTATCTCCGGACATCCCAATGTCACCAGCCAGTGAGAATCAGCTGATTAGAGAATAACCCATGCTAGTCTCAACAGAATTGATAGTGTCCGTATTTATCAATTCATCGACTAGGGACAATTTCAATACTTCACAATTGCACATGTAGAGATAATCACTAGTTGTGAATTCATCACAAATTCTCTCATGCTGTGAATTGTATTGCGGACATTCAGTAAATGAGTTTAAGATCTCAATCAAATACACGAACATGTATACTCAAATAGTGAATATTCATTTATTAAAGTAAATGATTACAATCATAAGGCGATTGCCTTAGGACACTTCTCTCATATTACTAACAGGCTCTTGTTTCTAAAAACATACACCAGTCAGTAGTAAACTTCCGTGTGTCCGGACATCCAACCCAATCAACATCACTATATGCTTGAAGTTGTATTGTTGCATCTGTAGGAAAGAAAAGACCACGCCTGAGAGTGACCAGTAAATATTTAATGATTCGTTGTACTGCTGAAAAATACAAGTCTAGGATTTTGCATGAATCTGCTGACTGTGTGGACAACAAAAGAGATATCAGATCGTGTGATGGTTTGGTAGATAAGATTTTCAACTAGTTTCTTGTACAAGGTTGGATCTTGTAGGAGTTCACCTGCATCTTGCCTCAACTTTATATTAACTTCCATGGGAGTATATACTGAATTTGCATTGGTGAGACCAGCTAGCTGAATTAGATCCTGAATATATTTGTGCTGAGTAACAAAGATGTTTTTTTGTTGAAAATGTACTTCTAATCTTAAGAAATAAGTTAGCTATCCAAGATCTTTCATGTGAAAAGTTGTATGCAACAATTGTTTGATTATAGTGATAGCCATTTGATCCGAACCTGTGACGACAATGTCGTCCACATAAACAAGTATCACAATTCCTTTTGAGGTCCTTTGTTGAAAGAGAGATGGATCATAGCTGCTTTGGATGAAGGAAAAACCAAGTAGTGTTGTTCTACACTTTTCAAACCACACTCTTGGTGCCTGTTTTAATCCATACAAAGAACGTTTTAGTTTGCAAACAGTATTGGGTAATGGTGAGGGCATACTAATAGGAAGTTCGATGTAAACGTCTTCTTTGAGGTCCCCATGAAGGACGACATTTTTTACATCGAGCTGGTGAATTTGCCAAGATTTAGAGGCTACAATGGCAAGAATAGTTCTCACAGTAGTCATTTTGGCCACAGGTGCAAATGTCTCTTCATAGTCTAGGCCAAACTCTTACTTATTTCCAAGAACAACCAATCTAGCCTTGTATCGATCTATTGATCCATCTGAACGCAACTTTAAAGTGAGTATAAATTTACTGCCAAGAGGTTTAACAGATGGAGGACATGGAACAATGTCCCTTGTCCGATTTTCCTCTAGTGCCAAAAGTTCAGTTTCTATAGCATCCTGTCAACATTTATACGCCATGGCTTGCTTATATGAAGAAGGAATAGGAACAGATGCTAAAGTTGCTGTTAAAAATAAAGGTTCAGAAAAACCATACTTTTCTGGTGGTTTACGAACGCGAGTACTGCGACGTAAAGACGTTGGTTATGGTTGAAGAGCTAGATCAGCAGTCAGAGAATGATCGGGAGGGGGCCTTGGAGAAAGTAAAGGTTGTATTGGTGGAATAGGTGGGCGTCTCTGGTAGACCAATAAAGGTGGAGGGGCTTGTTCTCCTGTAGAATTGTTAGGAAACAATGGCAAAATAGATTTGGATGTAAAAGAGCTAATGTCTTGGTTAGTAGTAAAATAATATGTATTTTCTTGGAAGATGACATTTCTAGAAACTCGAATCTTATGTAAATGAGGATCATAGCATAGAAAACCTTTTTGATGGGTTGAGTAACCAAGAAAAACATATTTAACAGATTGACCTATGAGTTTGGTGCGTTCATGTGAATGAAGATGAACATACCAGACACAACCAAAGGCGCGAAGAGTGGAATAATTGGGTGGTTTACCAAATAACCATAAGAAAGGAGAATCATTGTTTAAGGCTTGAGATGACAGCTGATTAATAAGGTGGACAGCAGTTGAGAGAGCTTCACACCAGAACCGAAAGGGTACAAAGGAGTCTAACATTAAGGTATGGACAACATCAAGAAGATGACAACTTTTTCCCTTTCTGCTACCCCGTTTTGTTGGCGTGTAGAAGGACATGACCTTTGAGATAATATACCATGTTCCTGCAAGTACTCTTCAAATAAGTGAGATATATATTCCCCCCATTGTTAGAGCTAGAACTTTAATATTTGATGAAAATTGAGTTTGAACATAAGCATGGAGGAATTTGAATGCAGAGAATGCTTCAACTTTAGAGCGCAAACAATAGACCTATGTGAAACGACTATAGTCATCAATAAACGTGATAAAGTACTTGTAATGTTCATGAGATACAACAGACACTATTCCCCATAGATCACAGTGAATTATGTCAAAAGGCTGATGCACATTTGATTGATGAACTGGAAATGGTAGAATTTTACTTTTATCAAGTCTACAAGAATTGCAATCAAATCGAACATCACGAAGAGATGGGGAATTGTTATTGCCAAGAACTCCAGATTTCATCAAGTGATGAAGAACATTGGAATTTGGATGACCAAAACGCTTATGCCATAATTGGAAATTAACAGTCGCAAAATTACAAGAAATCAAAAGGCAAAAAAGGACAGGAGGACAACGATGAATAAAGAGGAAACAGACATCCAATTTTAGGCCCCTTCACGATCTTCTTTCCTGATTTTTGATCCTGCACAAGACAACCAGATTTTGAGAATTCAACTCTGCAATCATTGTCAACTAACTGACCAATTGAAATAAGGTTACTGCTTAGACCAGGGGAAACATAAACGTTGGTAAGAGATGATGAAATATCACCAATTGTTGTGATAGATAAAGTGTTTCCATTTGCGTTATGTATTTGCAAATTACCAGAGTAATTTGTAACATTGGTAAGAGCAGCAACATTGTTAGTCATATGATTTGATGCCCCGGAGTCGAAATACCAAGGAGAACATGGTACAGAAGCGATACCTGAAAGACCCAAAGCAGAAAATGCCGAAATGATCGTTTGTTGAACCATTTCAGGTGTCAAAGTTGGCATCGAATTAGGCAAATTTTGATCCACAAAAACTGGAGTAGTAGAAGGACCAATAGAAGCAGTGAAGGCTTTGCATTTCTCCTCGTTGGTTTGATTGGACATTAAAATTAATGATGTGACCATCTTTTTTGCAGCAATTGCAAAACTTTTTAGGACAATGGTAACCAAAGTGTCCAAGGTTTTTGCAGCAAAAACATTGGACAATACTCATGTCTCGCCCTCGTGGTCTGCCTTGTGCGGAATATGCCACAGGAACGGAGGCTGATTTCTGTTGTTCCATGGTTGTCTGAGTGAGGGGACGTTGTTCTTCACGAAGCAGTTCATTTAGGCATTCATCCAAGGAGGGGACAACAACCCTGTTCATGAGGTTGGCTCGAATGCCCTCAAAATCAGATCTCAATTTCATAAGAAATTGATCTTGTTTTGTGATGTTATGAACTTTTTGGATTGTAGTTTGTCCGTCAGTTGACAAATCTTTATAAACAATGTCAGCATATTCAACCCAAAGATTTATGAAATGAGAATAGAATTCAGAAATTGAGAGACTATAATGTTGAAAAATGACAATTTCATGTTCAAGCTGGAACTTGCGACTAGTGTTGTTCTGGCTATAAATTTTCTGCAGGTACGCCCATATCTTAGCTGCCGTGGTGAAGGGTCTGAGATTGAGGACGATATTAGGCTCGACAGAGCCTATGATCCAGGCCATAACCTGTGCATCTTTGACCTCCCATTTGGCATATGCCTCCTTATGCATAGTTTTGTCAGGGGCAGAATTGGTTCCGTCAATATGACCCCAAAGCTCCTTGCCTTTGGTAAAGATCTGGAACTGGAATGCCCAGGTAGCGTAGTTCTTTCCATTAAGACGAACGAACAGGACATCATGCTATTTAGTAAACATGATTATGAGGAAAAAGAAGAACGCAGGAGAAAAAATAAGAAGCTGGAGAAATCGCAAGGAACTAGGATTGACTTGAAAAATGACAAGGAAAAAAAAAGGTTTGGATCAAAATTGGCTCTGATACCATGTCAAACTCAGAGAAAATGAAGGTGAAAACTCCCTTTTCTCCTCTAGAGAATCTTCCTTTAAATAGGATGATACAATCTTATAATTACATAATTACAGCTATACAAGAAATCTGCGCCATTAATGCCAAATCTGTACAATTAATGACAAATAATTTGCCTATCTCTTGATAGCAAATCTGCGTCATTAATGTCAAATCATTGTGCAATTAAATCTGTGTTATTAATGTCAAATCATTATGCAATTAATGTCAAATAATCTGTCTATCAATTCTATTGACATCAAATCTGCGCCATTAATGCCAAATTATTGTGCAATTAATGTCAAATAATCTGCCTATCAATTCTCTTGACATGAGCAACCGGGGTGACCAAGTTGGTAAAGTCTCTTATTGAACTAATATGTATAACTTTCCATGATTGAGAACAAAATCCCATAGATTGATTGTCACTTTGTTAGTGTGTGTGATGTGGTTCAAAGAAATCATCATGTTATTTGTCATCTCTAATGATCAACTAACATACTTGCTAACTCAGAGCTTTAGAGGTTTGAGTATTGTAACAAGTTAAATTTTCTTGATATAACCATCTTAAAAAGTGGTGTCTAATGGTAGCTCGTGCAAGCAAGGCTAACAGGGTTGAGAAAGCTAGCTAACAAGTTTGGTCGTCATGTCACATTGTGTTGCTTGATAAAGAAGTCATTAGAAGTTGCCCAATTGATGTTTCCTTCTCTAGCCAAATATTATGCTTCTACCTTAAACTTTCACTTCTAACTTTAATTTCTCATGAGAAGTGAAAGTTTATATTTCTTGAATTTAAAATTTGAACTGGCAAAATAACATTGTGATTTCTAAAGTTTGTTATTTAACACAAGGAAAATAAAAATAGAAGCAAATTGACTCTTGCATTTCTTGGTGTCTTCCATCCCTGGGATATGAACACCTATGCATTTCCACAAATGATTGCACAATGAAACCCGGTTGTCAAGTTGGTGTTAGTTTTAAAATATGGTTTAGTCTGTGGTTGCAATTTCTCTTTTGAACCAAGGAAAAGATCTCTGAAAGGCGAATATATTCTGTCACTGTTACTATCTTTAGATAACTTGAGTTAGTTTGAGAAGCTTAACCGGTAACATATACCATAATCTTCTCAGTGCGTGTTGGGCAGTATATTTTCTGGAATTGTGATACTGAAAAACTTCGGGGGCGTTTGGTTTGTTCCATTTTCCATTTTCATTTTTCAGAAAACCGCATTTTTTAGTTTTCTGGAAAATGACTTTTTTTCATTCTCCAGTTTTCCAGAAAACGCTATGTTTTTTTCTGGAAAACAAAGCTGAAAAATGCAAACCAAATATGTTTTTCAGAAAATCACATTTTCTACGGAAAATGAAAATAGAAAACAGACTGGAAAATGCAAACCAAACGCCCTCTTCTCTTCTCCACTCACAAGAGAAGCCTTCTTAAGGAGAAGCACATTTACTGCTAGATAATAGATTCTTATGTTTTTTTTTTATATTGGACAGTTTTGATGCTTTTCATTCTTATGTTACACTGGCATCATGCCCCATTAGTTTTAGCTCCAAGCACTTAAAGAATTTGTATTCTCGTGGATTTTAAATCACTAATTTAGTTGTCTCTTTTTATGTCAGTTCCAGCTCCTGGAAAATAATAAAATACGGTTCTATATATCATTCTGTAATAATTTTCCTTTATTTGCAGTCAAGGCAAAAGGCACTTTCAGATCTGCATAGCATGCAAAATGAAAAGGTAAAGATTTGATTGCATTTGTGGGGTTTCGTAGTTACTTCCTGCACCTATTTATTGCCATGCATGCCTACTAAGGGCCAGGGCCCAGCATGCCTTGGAGGTGTGGAGTATGCTAATAATTTTGAACTGAAGGGCTGGCTTGCTGTAATACTAATCTTTCTGATACGCCAATATCCTGCTAACAGTTCCTCTTGTTTCAGCTTGAGAAGCTTAGTGACCAGCAAAGCCAACCAGAATCACAGCTCAAGTTCATAATAGAAGCCTGGCTACAGGTATATTGAGTGAAAAATTGTATCCTTCTGGTTGGGTTCATTCATCTGACATTCTGACATAGAGAATTCTTGTTGCCAATATTAGATAGTGGAGTGTAGGCGGGTGTTGAAATGGACATACGCCTACGGGTTTTACCTACCTGAGCATGAACATGCCAAGAGGCAGTTCTTTGAATATTTGCAAGGTCCATATGCCTCTGTCTTTACTTTGGCTGCAACAAGGCACACCATTACTGAAATAATAATGTTTAATTCCTTTTTAGGTGAAGCTGAGTCTGGACTGGAACGCCTTCATCAGTGTGCTGAGAAGGAGCTCCAAATATACCTTGATGCACAAATTCCAATGAATGATTTCAATGATTTTCGTACTAAGTTAGCTGGCTTGACCAGGTACATTTGTTTTAACCCTCATTTGGCATGATAGGGTATTTGGAGTTTGGCATTGGTCCAAATTTTTTATATATGCTTATATAGTTAGATTTTGTGATACTTGCCTCATTCATGATGTCTTGCGAGCATGGGTTTGTTGCATAGAAGAAATTTATTGCACATACTAATTGCAACAATATTAGAATAATGTATCATAGGTCAATGCAATATAGCTCATCTCCTAGCCTGCGCATAAATGGATCTGAAATAGTCCCAAGATTTCCTGTAAATCCCTTTCCATGAATTTGTTAAGTTTATTCTAATTTGTACATTGCATAATTCACTAAATTCTATGGTGCTGTTTTCATTTTATATTTTACTTCTTGCATGATCTCTTGATGTAAGATTCATTTTTCATCTTATGATCTTAGTGTGACCCGCAACTACTTTGAGAACCTAGTTCGAGCATTGGAGACTGGTCTAAAGGATGTTGGCTCTTCCAGTAACCAAGCCACTTGCAGCAAGAGTTCAAGCTCTAAGAGTTTGGGTTTGAAGGCAAAGGGAGGCAAGTACAAAGCCACCGGAAACAGCTCTAAATCAGCTGGTCCCAGCCGCAGCTTGGATGACAGCAACCTCTGGTCTTGTGATCACTGCACCTATGCCAACCCCAAATCCACCAGGACATGCCAGATGTGTGAACATCAACGATAGACCACTATTCGATGTCCCTCAGCATCATTTTCATCTGTCTATAAAGAAACATTCCATAAGTCCGTTCCACTGGCCTGTGCCATATTTGGCAGGATCTAGTTTTACGATATGGCAGCCAGCAAATTGTGTCAATGATCTTCTAGGTTATGCGCCCATTGCAAGGCGTGTCAAAGAACAGAAACATGTCAGAAGAAAATTATAGAGGAGTTTAAAGAATTTCCTCTACTCAGCAGTGATCTGTTGTTAAATTATGGACAAGCGAATAGATTCATCTCATTATCGCGTCCATTGATTTATGTATATCTAACTTGGACTGATCCTGCTTGTTTTTTTTCCCCCTTCAATCAGATATGGGACTTGTAATACTAACTAATGGGCCTTGTAAGTTACACAATAGACATTTGTCAGAGCATGAGAGCTAAGCCACTGCTTCGTTTGGCACAGTCGACCATTCGATCCCAGAAACAGCACTGCGGTTCGATGTTCTTTGCCTGTTTCAGTAAATGTACCGTTTTGTTTTTATAGATCTTGATTACATTTTAAATACCATGTCGGAGTACTTTGGGTTCTTGTCTATCGGCATGGGAACCATGCGAATGAATCATGGTCCATAGTTATCTGGAACTGAAAAGGTTACTGTGTTTGGTGGGGCAAATGGGCGGGCCTTTCATCCCAAAAGCAGCAAATCATGGAGTTTGTATTGTAAAAAATTAGGCTTTAATTTTTTATTTTTATAAAATAGTTTTGACTTTAGTTTTTTAAAATAAATGCTTGTCATCAATATTTTTTATTATTTTTAACTACGTCTGCTTCAAGTGTACGAACAAGCATTCTTCATTGTTTTTGACAATCAAGATTTGAGTACACCAATTGTATAATGTATGAATTGGATTGCTCATGTTGAATTATCTTTCTTGAAGGCTATTCATTGTCATTCTTCTACCTTGGTTTAGAGGATAAAAAAACAATGACATGCTACATTCTCTCTTGTCAATATCACATAACCAATTACATCACCTGCTTATCCCAAGTGGTTGCCACTAAGATATCACATAACCAATTCTGAAGATTTGTTGTTATTCAAGTTCTTTTTAGACGACATTTTTCAATCCACCAAGGCTGTCACAAAGACGATCATAGATGAATAAATTGCAATGACACAATAAAAATAAATCACAATTAAACAAATTAACCAACATATCAGTGCAAAAGAATGTACATTTAATAAGCATCAATATAAACACTTAGAATAAAAGTTTTCTTGTTAATTTGGCAAGGCTTAATTCAACTATTGAAAACTTGTGCCGTCATAAATTATTAAATCCTAGTCAACTGATTGGGCACCAATCCTAAGAATACATATAAAATTTGGGATGGTCAATATATACAATTTTCGTTTATCAAGATGTTTTCATTTGTGTACGAACTCAAAACAGTCTGATAGACTAAAATAATTCATATTAGTGATATAATATTTATATGCGTTTTTGGGAGCCTTAATAAGTCTTATTTGTTCTTCGGAGTCTCAACAAGTTCAGGAAGAATATCAATGTATTTTAAAATCTAAAAGTGTTTTTTTTAAGTGTGAGAAATTCAAATTTGATATTAATTTAGAGTGCAGAAGTTATTAAAGTATTTGGTGTTGGATTGTAGGGTTATAAATATGAAAAATATATAGAAAAGATTATGAATTTATAAGAGAAAGATATTTTTATTGGTGTGAGGTCTTTTGGGTAAAGTCTAAGAGCAAAACTATGAGGATTTAAATTCAAAATGGATAAAATCATATTATTGTAGAGATATCTAAATTTTTTTGATCATAACAATTAGTATCAGAACTCGGACTGTCAGAAGATGTAACCACCGGCTGTGTACAAAAACTATGGTCTAATTGAATCGTATGAATTAAGCCTTGAACAAAAAAAGTATGAGCTCCCATGTTTTGATTAAGAGGATTAGACATCAGGCAGAGAATTCCTAGTTGCGACTAGGCAATGAAGTCCTAGTAGGTTGGGTGGACCGAGGGGTAGAAAGTCCTGGTGCTGCAAACATAGTCTCATATTGAAAATACATGGGAAAGATCATGAACTTATAAGAGAAATATATTTTCATTAGTACGAGGTCTTTTGAGTAAAGCCCCAGAATAAAATCTTAAAGGTTTAAGTCTAAAATGGATAATATCAAACTAATATGAAAATATCTAAATTTTATTATCCTAACATCTAAAGCCAAAATATTTTGATGGCAAATTAACTTTAGTTTTAGGAGTTACACTATATGTTATTTATGAAAAAAACAATTACTTTTTCAACACCTAAATTAAATTTATTTCATATTAGGACCCTTAGTGTTTGATTTTTTTATGTTCGCTATTTAAAGACAAGATCAATAATTTTCGATACTTCACTAAATTAAATAAATAAATTCGTTTGTAATAATTGATCTATCTATATTTTTAAAACAATATAAATATAATCTAAAATTAATGAAAAAGAAGGAGAGAGATAAGAGGAAGTAGAAAATAAACGACGGTTAGATAATTATATTCATAAAACCTAGGATTTATATATGAAAAAAAGATATATATAGACAAATTTAAAAGACTAATTCTACCCTAGATAAATTCTATCATCATATAAATAATTTTTTTTAATTATATACTAACATCCCCTCTCAAACTCATGATGTTTTAACAGATAACATCGAGAGTTTGTTAACCAAAAATTGAAAACATACAATAAAATATGCCTTGGTGAGCTAATATGTAATTTGCATGGGAGATGAGATAAATGGTAAAGTGATGGTGTCATTCTGATAGTGATACCAAGTGAAATGACCATCAATCTTGATATGCTTGGTGCGATCATGAAAAATAGAATTGTGAATAATTTGAATAACACTAGAGTTGTCATAATGCATAGGAGTAGGGTTCGAGAGAAAAATACCCATATTATCAAGTAACCAATGTAACCAAATAATTTCAGTAGTAGTAGAGGCCATAGCATGATATTCTATTTTGGTAGAAGAACGAGAGATAATATTTTATTTTTTACTCTTCCAAGATATAAGAGAATCTCTCAAGAAAATATAAAATCTTGTGATAGATTTACGATCTATAGAATCACCACCCCAATCTGCATTTGAATAGGCACGCAGCTCTAATGTAAAAGTGGAAGGATAAAGAAGACTATGAAATTGGGTACCTCAAAGATATCAAAGAATGCAAAATACAGCTCCCCAATGTACTCAAGTAGGAGAAGCAACAAACTGGCTGACAATGTGTACAACATAAGCAATGTCAAGTCTAGTGATGGTTAGATATACTAGACTACCAACTAAAGTGCAATATAAAGAAGGATCTGGCAAGGGAACACCATCAGTCGAAGAGTACCGAGCATTAATCTCAAGCAGAATATCCACAATACGAGTGTCAGATAGATGAGCTTGCTTTAGAATGTCATTAGTATATTTGGATTGTGAGAGTAGATAACCATGAGGAGAATAAGCTACTTCAAGTCCCAAAAAATAACGCAAAGGACCCAAATCGTTCATTTCAAACTCACAAGTCAAATGTAGTTTTAATTCTTCTATTTCATTTATATCATCTTCTGTAATAATCATGCCATCAACATAAAGACAGAGTAACATGTGACCTGATAAATTACAACGAACAAAAAGAGTAGAGTCATGCTGACTAGGAAGAAAGCCAAGTGATCCAATAATAATAGAGAACTCGTCAAACCAAGCTCGAGGAGCTTGTTTAAGACCATAAAGAGACCTTTGTAATCTGCAAACTTTACCAGGATTGTGAGTGACACCTGGTGGAGGCATCATGTAAACTTTCTCTTGAAGATCTCCATTTAAAAAAGTATTTTTAACATCCATCTGAAAAATAGACCACTGACGAATAAATGCAACTACAATGAAAGTATGGATAATAACAAGCTTGGAAACTGGAGCAAAGGTTTCCTCATAATCCATGCCACATTGTTAGAAAAATCCTTTAGCAACCAAACGAGTTTTATATCGCTCAACTGATCATCAGATTTAGTTTTGATCTTATATACCCATCGAGAACCAATTCCACGCTTCCCCAAAGGAAGAGGAACAAAATCCCAAGTACCTGTTTGATATAAAGCGGAAAGTTCTTCCGCCATAGTCTGCTACCAAAGAGGGTTAAGAGAAGTTTCTCCATAAGAGGAGGACTCAGACAATTGGTGAATAGAAGCTAGAAATGAAGAAAAAGAACTAGAATGAGTAGAATACACAAAATCAGGCGATTGAGTAGACTTACGGGATCGTTGAGGGTAACGAGGAGGAGGATCCGCTATCACAGGAGCATTATGGGAAGCAGTAGGAGTAGGAGGATCATTGGGAAATTGATGACCAGAATCTGCATGAGTGTCAATCCTGCAAATAACATCGTTTGAAGAAGAGATGCTAGAGTGGTCTACTTGTGGGGAAACATGAGACGACATATCATTGGAGTCTGTGCAAAAAGGATCAATACGAGTAAGATCAGATTTTCTAAGATTACGAGTGTTAGAGGGGATGGAATAGAATGAAATGTGTTCAAGAAAAATAACATGATGTGAGACAGAGTTTTTGACTAACTGGATTATAACATCGATATCCTTTTTGACCCTTGCCATAGCCAAGGAAAACACAAAAAGCGGACCGAGAATTAAGTTTATTACGTTCAACATGAGAACGGAGGACAAAATATGTGGATCCAAAAACTCTTAAGACAGAATAATTAGGAACATAACCATATAGTTTTTCAAAAGGAGATAAACCAGATATAATAGAAGATGGAATTCTATTGATATAATGGACTGCAGTAAGAATAACTTCCCCCCAGAACTCGCTAGGAGCATATGCTGACAACAAGATAGAACGTGCAGTTTTAACAATATATTTATGTTTTCTTTCAGCAACACCATTTTATTCAGGAGTATTAGTAGAAGAACATTGATGAAGTGTACCATTTGAGGCAAGTAGTTCAGAAAAAAGATTAGATGTATATTCACCACCCAAATCAGATCGAAAATATTTAATAATAGCATTATGTTGAGTTTTTACCATGACATAAAGGATATGATAGATACTAAAGAAATCAGAATAATGTTTCATAAGATAGACCCAAGTGTAGCGAGTACAATCATCAATAAAGGAAGTGTAGTAACGAGATCCACCAGGTGTACGAATCGAAGATGGATCTCACACATCAGAATGAACTAATTCAAACAGTGCAAGAGAAACAGAGATACTTATATAGAAAGGTAAGGTAAAAAATTTTGCTAATTTGGAACCACAACAATTTGAAATATCATGAGTTCATAATTTTTCTAAATTTTCTTTAGAAGCTAAGTGTTGGTGCAATCGACCCAAGTTTGATCGGGTAGATCATGGGGTTTGATGTGTGTGTCAATATGATTAAGTTAGGGTTTCATGTTGATCTAATATGTATATGTGAGTGTGCAGGTTTGTAGGATACACATAGACTTAGTTGGACGTCTTCGGGTCCGGTGAAGGATGGCATGGGAAGGCGAGCCGTGGGCTTGCATGCATCTGAGGGACCGTGGACAAAGCTAGAACGATGAGCCGAGTGAAGCACACTTCGAGGCATACGCGAAGGATGGCATGGGGAGACGAGCCGTGGGCTTGCATGCATCCGAGGGACGAGAGTCGACGTCGAAGAAGGCTTGAAGGCAACAGGTCGAGGCTGCTGGAAGCAGGAACGATAAGCCGAGGATAGAGCCCTTCGAGGCATACGCGAAGGATGGCATGGGGAGACGAGCCGTGGGCTTGCATGCATCCGAGGGACGAGAGACCGAGTCGATGAAGGGTTGAAGGCAACAGGTCGAGACTGCAGGATGAAGAGTCAGCTAAGTTGTGAGGATTCGAGTGCTAAGAGAATTGTACTCGGGAAGGGGAATCCTAGGGTTTGAGTGCTGAGAGAATAGTACTCGGGAAAGGAAACCTTAGGTGGCAGTCGACTGATGCTTAGATCAGTCAACTGATGAAGAGCACAAAAAGATCAATCGACTAGTGTCAACCAGAAGTTGAATCGTTAGGCTGTGACATTCAAATTCGCGAGGACCAGTCGACTGGTGTTAGCACCAGTCGACTGGTAACGGTCAGAACAATATTGAGCACTATTTAAGAGGGTTCAATTTTGACTTAGTTTCCTTGGTGAAACAAGCTTGGGTAAAGTCTGTTAGTAGCCTACAAGTGCTCAGAGGTTGTCAAGGGATTGTGGTGAGGTTTCTCCATCCACAAGGAGCGACAAGAGCTAGCCGGAGGTCTTCCGGGGACTCATCCACCGACGGATCGGGATCGTCCACCTTACGGACAGCCGTGGAGTAGGAGTATCATTTTCGAACCACGTAAACGGTTTGTGTTAGCATTGTTTTAGGTTTTTGTTTATGTTTTCCGCTTGCGCTTACTAATACGTGTAGGAAGAAAATCGAAAAGTAGCTATTCACCCCCTCTAGCTAAACGACAAGGTCCCAACACTAAGTATTTTAAATGAGAGGCAGAAACATGTCCAAGATAAGAATGTTGCAAATAAAAATAAGAAGAGACAGAGTTTAACCGAAAGGAAAATAAATCAACACTCGATGCTGCAACATCTGTAACTTTTAGTTGTTCTAATACATTTAGTCCCCCTATCTACGTCCTATCGCAATCTGCTTTTGAGATTGCGGATCCTGCACATAGCAAGAAGATGAAGTAAAAGAAACTGAGAAACCAGAATCACATAATTGACCAACCATGACAAGATTCAAAGTAAGATTAAGAATGTGATATACATTGGACAGAGACATTTAAATGGAAGGCCAAAAATGGCAAGGGAAAGTCATTTAAAGGGAAGAAGAAAAACTTGACTAAGGACAAGGTGTTCAAAGTTATGAAGGTTAGGGTTGAAGGCCAAAAGTCACCGGAGGTACACCGGTGTGGTCTTGCAATTATAAATGAGTCACCTAGGGAAGTGACTAAGGCTAAGAGCTCAAGGTGGAGCTCTAGGAGCCAAGTGGGAACCCATGGTCAATGGGTCTCGTGAGGAGTTCTTCTGAAAGTCTAGATGGACGATGGAGTGTGCCAAAGGATGTGGAGACGGATTTGAGGCTCAATCATAGAGATTTGGTACATTGGGGTTGAGTATCATGCATAAAAATGATATTGGGGTCATATTGCATGGAAATTGGTCTTTGATGTATAGATATCATATAAATCAATGCTAGGGATGCATTGTGGTTGGGTATGAGAAGATACATCAAGAAGAGATCAAAACTTGGACTTTGGTCAAGGTTCAATTGAACCATTTAGATAGTTTTGAGTTTTATGTCAATCTTGAGATTGGTAGTAGATACATGTGTGAGTGTATTTTTTCCAAGTAGACATGGGTACCACAAACCTCTCCACAAAATTTGAGAATTTTTGTAGATTTGTGCAATTTCTGGTGCATTTCTGATGTTGGGTCAGAAATGCTGAAAATATAGGGTACTAGTCGACTGATGCAGAGGGCAGTCGACTGGTACAGTTCGATCCAGGAACTAGGATATTCTATGCATCAGTCGACTGATCCCCCATCAGTCGACTGATGCTGCGAATATTTAAAAGAATACCCCGCGTGGGTGCAGCCGAACCTAGGATTTCAAGCGTCATCCCTTGTTGCCACTTCTCTCCCCCGACCTCTCTAACCACTCCAAGTCTTCCCAAGGTCCTGAAATCGTGTTTCTAGTCTTCCTTCACCTTAGATCCGAATCTAGGGCAAGAAAAGCACCCTCCTTGAGTCAAACTTGATCGTTTTCCATCATGCAACGAATGGAGAGACGGTAATGAATTATTTGTCTTATTTTTTCCATTTAAATCCGTGATTTATGACTAACTCTTCATTTTGTGCATGTTTACCTTGTTTTTTCTTCTTGATTGGGTCATTCTTGGTACATGCATATGGTATTTGCATTTTAGGGTTAGGTAAAAGCGAAGGGTTGGTGAGGGACCATCCTGATAGCCTCCCATAGATCCCACGACACCTCGGTTCCATTCCGAGGTCTGCCGGCGGAGATTTGAAAATGCTAACTTTATTTTAATGAATTGTCGATATCTCAATCAATCATATTTTCAGGAGATTACTCCTCACATAATTGAGATTATCACTCATTTTGGATTGGAAAAGTTAGTATACTGTCAGCATTATGTACACTTTGACCTCTGTAAGGAGTTTTATGCAAATCTCACATGTAATAGTCCCGATGACATGACATATGAGTCCATGGTAGGGGGAGTCACCATCTCTTTGTCACCTGCATTATTAGGATCATTATTTGGGTGTCGGGTTTCGGAAAACCCATTCACATGCTTCCCCAATGTCACTGAGTCATTAACCTTGTCTAATGTAACCATTGATCAAATTCACTGTCATTATTTCGATAATCCTTGACCTCCTCTGCAGCGTATCTTTATAGCTAGGCGTATGAGTGCAGTTAGCAACATCCTATATAAAATTGTCCTAGACTGCATTCTGCCCATTGTCAGCAAGGGGAGGTTAAAGATTCGGCTACCTCACTTCGTAATGATGTATACGTTAGAGAGGAGGTTAGACATTGATATCGTCCGACATGTATTCGCATCTACTGTACATTTTTCGCATGACATCAATAGGAAGATCTACATGCCATTTGGTCATATTTTGACTGAATTCTTTTCATCTAGAGGTATTTGCATCACTGGAGGTCAGATTCATCAGCTGTCCAAGGACTACGACCAGATAGATTCTCGGCAGCTCTCCTTGGCTGGGATTGAGAGACAGTAGGGAGTGATGGTCTGGCAACATCGTCATGCATCTTCCAGCTCTAATGATGATGAGGATGAGGAGGCTGCTCCTGTTGCTGCTCCTGCTGGAATTACAGAGGAGCGGTTCTCCCGATTAGAGGCAGAGGTTCACGGACTCCGAGAGGATATGTATGAGATGATGCAGTGGTGGGACCTAATGTACCAGGCCCCCTCCTCCTCTTGGCGATGATGTATAGTCTCTGCATGACTTGGATGTGATGGTGTTGAGAGTGTGTTTAGCTTGAGCATGTCTTTATCTCTCAAACACTATATTTGATATTGTAATATTTGAGGATTTCGGGATTATGATCCTTGTAAAACTCTTTTTATGGTGTTTGGTGAACCCTTTATTTCTCTTGATATTGCTTATATGAAGTGTTATTACTTTAGTTGTGGGTTGTGCGTATATGATGTCATGGTTATATGATAAATTTCAATATAGCTTCTATCAAGAGATTATGGTATAAAGGGGGAGCTTTGAACAATTTTTCTTTCTCTAATAGTAATATGAGAAAAAGGAGGAGGATTGAAAATATTTCTATGCTTTAAATAGTACGGGATAGACTTGGAAAACATATGAGTTCAAACCTAGGATGGGAGGTTGATACAAATAGAGTGTTTTTAAAGAAATTAAGTTTTGGTCAAAAAGTCAAGCATATTTGGTATTTTCATGAAAATATATTTTTCTAGGTTAGAATACATCATAAGAAATATGTTTGTAAAATTTCAAAATTTTATGGAATGTATGGGGGGTTTCTGAATTTTGGTTCAGAGGCTGAAAGTTTTCAGACTGGTTAGTATCAGTTGACTACCCCATGGGGCAATCGACTGATCTTTCTGTGGGTTTGAAGTATGAAGGCACTAGTCGAAGGTAACTGACACAGTCGACTGGTGCGTATGGTTTCTGATTTCTAGGAATTTTCAGAAAAGAAAACTTATCCTAAATTGATACTAGGAATAATATTGCTTGGGGCAATCCTTTTGATGGTGTCAAAGGGGGAGAACTTGTGGGTTTAAGTTAGTTTTAACTTAACGTGTGATTTTAAGTTAGTTTTTAACTTAACTTGTGAAGTTAGTTTTTAACTTAACTTATGGTTATGCAAAATTGAAAATTGTGTGTGAAGGCATAGGTTAAGGGGAAGGATGCATGTTTATACTTCTTAATTTGCTATGTTTGTAATTTTCAATTGTTATTTTTGCACCTAACTTAAACATATTGTCACACATCAAAAAGAGGGAGATTGTTGGTGCAATCTGTTGGGGGCAATCTATGGTCCGGAGTGACCATGTGTTTTGATGTTTGGGCAAAGGGTTTAAGTTAGGTTTACCTTTGTGGTTTGATATGTGTGATTGAGTTTGCAGGACTTGGTGAGTCACACATGGAGTACGCATCCGAGGGACGAGAGCCGAGGGAAGAGAACTCCAAGGGCAAGCCGGAGGAAGTGGACTTCAGAGGGCATACGTGAAGGGTGGCATGGAGGAAAGCCGAGGGCTTGCGTGCGCATCCGAGGGACGATAGCCGGTGGAAGAGGACTTCAAGGGGTGAGCCAAGGGAGTGGACTTGAAGGCATACGTGAAGGCGGGTCTTCGGAGTGAGGGAGAGTGAATATGTAAGCTGGGCGATTGACTGGGAATGGATCAGTTGACTGACAATAGGGAACTCGAACTCACAGAATGATCAGTCGACTGCTCCTGGAGCAGTCGACTGGTATGGCTGGAAATTCGAACGTTAAGATGTAACGGTCGCATTTGAGTGGGATCAATTGACTGGTAATGGACCAGTCGACTGGTGGCGAGTTTCTCAGCCTTAAGCACTATTTAAAGGGGCTTGGTTTGGCTGAGAAGCTTGACGAATTTGGCTTTGGTTAAAGGTCAAATAGTAGTCTAAGAGCTCAGAAGTGAAGTTTGGTTTGTGGTGAGATTTCTCCACCCACAAGGAGCTACACGAGTTAGCCGGAGGACATCCGGGGAGTCATCCACCGACGGATCGAGATCGTCCACCTTACAGACAGCCGTGGAGTAGGAGCTTCATCTCCAAACCACGTAAAGGTGACGCGTTAGCATTGTTTTAGTTTTTATTTAGTATTTCCGCTTGCGCATGCTAACGTTGTTGGTAGAAAATCGAACGAAAGCTATTCACCCCCCTCTAGCTTCACGGTAAGATCCTAACAAGTGGTATCTGAGCGAAGGTTCGCTCGTCTACGGACTAATCGCTGGGAGAGCAAAAAGCTAGAGAAAGATGGAATCGGAAGGTCCGCTAGGATGGGATATTCGGATCCCACCTCCATACGATCGAGATGACTTCGAATATTGGAGGAATCGGTTGGAGACATGGTTCAAAATGGATTGGGATCATTGGACCGCATTGGAAGTACCATTTGAAGCTCCAACGGATAAGAAGGGAAAACGCCTTCGACCTCGGTATTGGACCAAGAGTCAAACGGAAGAAGCGGAGGTGGATAAGGAGGTAACTCGAATAATATTAAATTTATTACCTTCATATATTGTGTCAAATGTAGGAGAATACAAGAATGCATATGAGTTATGGAGAAAGGTGATAGCTCTACATGAAAATTCGACACAAGGACAAGGAGAAGAAGAGTCTAAGGAAGAGGGTTCATTGGTCCAAGAGAAGGAGAAAGACCAATAGAAAGTCGAGTCAAGTTCAACATCCGAAGAAGAGGAGGAGAGAGTTGAATCGTCCACATCCTCAAGTGAGGAGGAAATAGAAGAAGTCTCCACGTCAAGGATTGAGGGGGAGGAGAGACCATTCTCAATCCCGGAGCAAGAAGAAGCTTCCACATCCGTCAAAGCAAAATCAAAAGATCATATAATGTGCTTTTGGTGCAACCAAAAGGGACACTACAAGGACAAGTGTCCATTGGGTAAGAAAAAGGAGGTAAACCCCAAACTCAATTCAAATAGTTTGAAAACTAACATGAGTTGTAGGGATGGAGCAAAGAAGGATAAGGAGCATATAATTTGCTTCATGTGTGGTGAGCATGGACACTACCACACCAAGTGCCCAAAGAAAGGAGAGATCAAGAAATTGGCACACTTAAAGAAATTGGAAAAGAAAAGGAGCTCGAGTCAAGGAGGAGTTTCAAAGGTAAAAAGGGAAGGTAATCTCTTGTTTAAAATTAAATCCAATTTCAAATTCTTATATGTTTGTTAAGAATAATCATGGATTTAGGTTTAATGATAAAAATAGGGGTAATAAGAGCTCAGAAGTGAAGTTTGGTTTGTGGCGAGGTTTCTCCACCCACAAGGAGCTACACGAGCTAACCGGAGGACATCTGGGGAGTCATCCACCTACGGATCAGGATCGTCCACCTTACGGGCAGTCGTGGAGTAGGAGCTTCATCTCCGAACCACGTAAAGGTGACGCGTTAGCATTATTTTAGTTTTTATTTAGTATTTCCGCTTGCGCATGCTAACGTTGTAGGTAGAAAATCGAACAAAAGCTATTCACCACCCTCTAGCTTCACGGTAAGATCCTAAGACAATCAACTCAAGTTTGAACGAGTAGATCATGAGTTTTGATGTGTGTGTCAATATGATTAAGTTAGGGTTTCATGTTGATCTAATATGTGTATGTGAGTGTGCAGATTTGTAGGATACACACAGACTTAGTTGGACATCTTCGGGTCCGGTGAAGGATGGCATGGGAAGGCGAGCAATGGGCTTGCATGCATCTGAGGGACCGTGGACAAAGCAGGAATGATGAGCCGAGTGAAGTGCACTTCGAGGCATACGCGAAGGATGGCATGGGGAGACGAGCCATGGGCTTGCATGCATCCGAGGGACGAGAGCCGAAGTCGAAGAAGGCTTGAAGGCAACATGTCGAGGCTGCTGGAAGCAGGAACGATGAGCCGAGGATAGCGCACTTCGAGGCATACGCGAAGGATGGCATGGGGAGACGAGTCGTGGGCTTGCATGCATCCGAGGGACGAGAGCCAAAGTCGAAGAAGGGTTGAAGGCAACAGGTCGAGACTGCTAGATGAAGAGTAAGCTAAGTCGTGAGGATTCGAGTGCTGAGAGAATTGTACTCGGGAAGAGAAATCCTAGGGTTCGAGTGCTGAGAGAATTGTACTCGGAAAAGGAAACCTTAGGTGGCAGTTGACTGATGCTTGGATCAGTCGACTGGTGAAGAGTACAGAAAGATCAGTCAACTGATCCTTCGATCAGTCGACTGGTGTCGACCAGAAGTTGAATCGTCAGGCTATGACATTCAAATTCGCGAGGACCAGTCGGCTGGTGTTAGCACCAGTCGACTGGTAACGGTCAGAACAATATCGAGCACTATTTAAGAGGGTTCGATTTTGGCTTAGTTTCCTTGGTGAAACAAGCTTGGGTAAAGCCTGTTAGTAGCCTACAAGTGCTCAGAGGTTGTCAAGGGATTGTGGCGAGGTTTCTCCATCCACAAGGAGAGACAAGAGCTAGCCGGAGGTCTTCCGGGGACTCATCCACCGACGGATCGGGATCGTCCACCTTACGGACAGCCGTGGAGTAGGATTATCATTTCTGAACCATGTAAACGATTTGTGTTAGCATTGTTTTAGGTTTTTGTTTAAGTTTTCCGCTTGCGCTTGCTAACACGTGTAGGAAGAAAATTGGAAAGTAGCTATTCACCCCCCTCTAGCTAAACGACAAGGTCCCAACACTAAGTATTTTAAATGAGAGGAAGAAACATGTCCAAGATAAGAATGCCACAAATAAAAATAAGAAGAGACAGAGTTTAACTGAAAGGAAGATAAATCAACACTCGATGCTGCAACATCTGTAACTTTTAGTTGTTCTAATACATATAGCCCCCCTGTCTACATCCTATCGCAATCTGCTTCTGAGATTGCGGATCCTGCACATAGCAAGAAGATGAAGTAAAAGAAACTGAGAAACCAGAATCACTTAATTGACCAACCATGACAAGATTCAAAGTAAGATTAGGAATGTGATATACATTTGACGAAGACAAATTAGATGTAGAAATACAGCCAACACCAGCTAATGGCATGGGAGAACCATCTGCAGTCATGACCGACATAGAAGGAAAAGAATTTATAGATGTTGGACCGGTGCCGTCGATGGGGGGGGGGGGTAAATATCGACCGTAAAATTTTTTTCGGAAACTCGTAGACTTTCGAGGTTCGTTCAAGATATAGAGTTAGTAGCAGCGGAAAACAAAAAGAACGAACAAACAATAAAGTTCACATGAGATTTTTTACTTGGTTCCCAACCCCCCTGGGTCAGTAGATCCAAGGCCTAAGCACGGGAACACCCGTCCACTAATGATCTCCTTTTCGGACTTTTCAGAGGCGGAGAAACCCGTCTTATAGTGCACAAATTACAATCAAAAGATATGGAAAAATAAGTACAGAATTGTAAATTCAAACCAAACAAGAGTCGAAGACTCGGCCGATCTAGAACTTCGAAGTGTCGCGCACTTCCTCCCGGAGCTTCCTTGGTCGCAGAGCTTCGCCGTTAGCACTTTGTTGTCAGTTAGAAGGCTCAGAATGATCTTGGAAGTTCTGTCCTGAGCTGACGGGTCGAGGCCCCTTTTATAGGCTCCATCGGGGTGCCTGTGATCAATGAAGCGCCTCATATAGCTTGGTCAAACTCCATCCTCGCGCCAAACTCGCAGCAGGGATAAGATCCTTCCTCCCAGACGCCTCACCCCTACAGGGCACCTGGGAGTTCTCAGGCGCCTGTGTTAATAGGCGCCTAGGAGCTGGATGCCAGTCCAGGGCGCCCAGTTGCTCCGGGGCGCCTGTTTCAATACAGGCGCCCTAGAGCTCTTCTTCCAGGCCACTTGCGTTCATTTGCCTGCCTTGTTTCCAACTTTTAGGTACCTGCAATACAATCAAAGGCAAGACAAACATGCAGATAATCTTAATCTTAAGGACTTGGTTCTGACTTCGGATTTCCACGAAACCCTAGGTCGAACCGACGCCTAAGTTCCCACCCCTGGGAATGCGCCTTCAACCTACTCCTCTCAGGCGACGGTTGCCACCCAGTCCGTTCGGATGGACTTTTGCTTAGCCTTCGATACTCTCGGATCTCAAGACGTCTGACCCTCGACCCGTCTCTAGTCCTTAGTCATCGCTCAGCTAAGTTTCTCAATCCCTCGGACCAAGACTTCGTGCCCAAACCCTAGGTCCAGGACTTCGCGCCTAACTTCACTCATCAGGACTTTTGCTCAGCTTCACTCTCCAAGACTTCGTGCCCAGCTTCACTCACCATGTCTTAGTGCCCAGCTTCACTCACCAGGACTTCGTGCCCAGCTTCACTCACTAGGCCTTCGTGCCCAGCTTCACTCACCAGGACTTTGTGCCCAGCTTCACTCACCAAGACTTTGTGCCCAGCTTCACTCACCAAGTCTTAGTGCCTATGTTAAGTAGGACTTTGGTACTCTTTTCTTCACTCACCCTTCCCTTGTTCAATGTGTCACTAACTTAAGTATATTGTCAAACATTGAAACACTTAGAGGAGGACATCACTGATGCATCTTGCACCAACAATAGATATAAAAGAATTGGCATTAGGCAACATATGATGCGATGCTCCAGAATTAAGGATCCAGATAGTGGAAGGTATACCTGAGGTACCATTATAGGGCAAACCTTTGTGAGAAGAAGCAAGCATGATATGTGGATGAGATGCAAGAAACTTTTGAAAATGTTCGGCAAGAGCTGCAATTGTGGCATTGGATGATTGAGTCCCTCCAGAGTTTGTAGGAGGAACTACTGTTGCTATATTGGATATTCTAAATTTAAAGAATCATTGTTGTGTTTGCCTATCGAATTTTCAAGGAGAAGACAGAATCAATAGCCATATTTTTCAAGTGGATTTAAAGAACTCAAAATCCGATCTCTACTGTTCAAAATGTAGCCTTGGGTACGAAGAACTTTCTTCTAGAAATGCAGTTTTAAACCAACCATGACATAGAAAATGCTGAAGAAACCTCATAATGATCGACCTTCAGACATTTGAAAATCATAAATCTTGATGATGTTATTACAATCCTTCCAAATTTAATTTTTTTGATTCGGCAGAACCTCGCTCTGATACCATGAAAACAATATAAATATAATCTAAAATCGATGCAAAGAGAATGAGAGAGAGACAAGAGAAAGTATAAAATAAACGACGACTAAATAATTGTTCTAATAAAAAGCTTGGCGAATATTATTCAGATATGAGATATCTATTCTTCTCTCTCCTCGGTTTGATCTCTCTATGACATCTATTACTCAGATATGAGCCATCCGTCAACAATCTCCACCTTGGCGAATATTCACCCTTTCGAAAAACACGAGTATCTGAGCAAAACTCCACCTGGAACTTTGGGTTTGAACTTCCTTTCCTCTAGCATCTAGAGACATGGATCATGTTCTCTGACGAACCCTGTAAGCTATAAAGCTTCCTTCTTCTTGAATACCCACTCGCACCTTATAGCTTGTTTTCCCTCAGGAAGTTCCACTAGATCCCACGTTTGATTCTTATGCAACGACTCCATCTCCTCTGCCATAACACCTATCCACTTGTCATTCTCAGAACTATGTACTGTCTCCTGAAAAGATGTAGGGTCTCCAATACTGGTAATGAGTACATAAGATATCAAGTTCTTAAATCCGTATCTAGTGGGTGGCTTTACGACTTGTCTCATTCTACCACTAGCTATAGTGTGATGCTTCATGTGCTCTGGACTAGAATCATCAGAGTTATGAGTCTCTGGCTCCACTTGCACAACCTCTTTCTCCTTGTTGCTCTGTGGTGTTTCCTTTCCTTCTTCATGAGTACGATGTAGCATGACTTTCTCATCAAACATCACATCTCTACTGATCACCACCTTATTTGCCTTAGGATCCCAAAGCTTGAATCCTTTAACTCTTTTTTGATACCCCAGAAAAATACACTATTTTGACTTCACATCCAGCTTTGATCTTTCCTCACTAGATATGTGCATATAGGTCGGACATCCAAAAACTCGAAGATAAGAGTAATCTACTAGATTCCCTGTCCATACTTCCTTTGATACTTTGCCTTCTAGTGTTGTCCTTAGTGATCTATTAATGACATAACACGCCATGTTTACCGCTTCCGAGTAGAAATTCTTTATTAGGCTTGCATTCAACCTGAGACATGTTGTCCTCTCAGTGATTGTCCTGTTTAATCTGTTGGGATCTTTCTGTTTAGCTAGGGGGCGGGGGTGAATAGCTACTCTTCGATTCGATTTTCTTTCTACAAGTTGTTAGTGCGCAAGCGGAATAACAAAAACTAAACCTAATGATAACTAGCATTTTATGTCATTTTATTTTCTCATTTACTTAGCATTTTTTTACCCTCTCGTACGCTTAAACCATGTTTATACCATATTTTACGAGTAGGATTTATTTTTTGGAGCTCATTATAATTTCCTCTAAATTTTGGTATTATTTCATGATTTTTGTAGGGAATTAAAGATTGGACTTTGGACCAAGGCTTGGTTTAATTCAAATGAAGATGGTTCGATTCAGCCAACCCAACTGAACCCATGGTTTGGCTGGACCTGAGGCTGGGCGAACCCAAGTGAAGGGCTGCTGGGCTTATCACACAAGTGGGCTGAGCTGAACCAAAAGCTGGCTTGGACTGAACCAGAAGCTGGCTTGGCTGAACCCTAGGGCCACTGAACCGAGCAGCACCCGGTCTCCACATCCTGAACCGACGCGAAAGGGGAGACCACTCTCATCAAGCCGCGACTCATCTCCCTCTCGACCATCACACACCCGATTCTTCGACTCCTCCCTCTGCCACCAACGGTCGGCGGTCCACCACCATCTCACCACCGCCGACCGGCCATCTCCCTCACTCTCCACCTTCCGTTTTCTTCTTTCTCCGTCGCAGATACCTCCTTCTCCATCCCTCTCAGCCGAACACTAGAGGAACCGGGCGAACCCTAGATGCCAACCTTCCATTTCTTCTCTCTTCTTCAGAACCAGCCGCCGCCAGCTCTTCACAGCCGCGCCCGGCAGCAGATTCTGCTTCCCAGCCGCATTCCGTAGCTCCTCCATCCTTCATCTGATCAGCCATGCCATTGCAATTTTCGGACAGCAACTTTCGGATTCGAACAGCAGTTTCCCCTTTTCCTTTGATGTTTTGGTGTGAACATTTGATTAGTTTGATGTGTGTATTGATGGATGAATGCTTGTATTGATGCTTGATTCTCCATGTTTGGATTGCACGTACTGTGATTGAATTCTTTCATGCCTACCATGTGTTCGATAAAATGTGTCTTCCATTAGTTAAGTTTTAATCGTTGCATTTGAGTTCGTTAAATTCTTGCACTACTTTGTTAATTGAATGCTTCATGTTTTCCTTATATTATTGTACTTAATTTGAATGCAATAGGTTAAGTCAGATTAGATTTCTTTAATGCTGTAGGTTTTGCTCCATGTTTAGTTTCGTTGATGCTTTATTTCAAGTTGCCCTTTTCTTTTCTGTAATTGTAGTTATGTTAAATTAGATTTCCTTACTTGCATTGTCTTTCATTAATTAGGATTAGATTTCATACTTGCTTGCTGTTTCATTTCGTAGTCTTAGCTTTCAAATCTAACCCCCAGTTTAATATATAAAATCCAAAAGCAATAACTTGGAATCCTATGATTATTAACCTATCATTACATTCCTTGAGAGACGACTCGAGTTACTCTATACTACATTAGTTTAGAGGAGTTTGATACTTTAATTGTATTTGAAACCGTAACACGACTAAATCCGGTTATCAAATTTGGCGCCGTTGCCGGGGAGTATAGTGGTGTTTGATAATTTTAGGATTTGATTCTATTCTTATTTGCTTTATCCTTTTGTATACGGGTGCTGCCATTTTATTAGTTTTGTGACAGGAGTGCAGGTTCAAAATGTCTTCAAATAAACAGTTAGAGATGAAATTTTTGATGGAGTTAAAAGATTTGTTTAAGCTGAAGGAGTGCCAACAAAGGACAAACGCTTATCCATCTACTTACCAGCAGTCATGTCAACAATTTCAGCAGCCTTTTCAAGATTTTTAGCAGTCCTATTCAGATTTTCAATAACCAGATTATCAATTTCAGCAAGGCAGCCACAATTTCAGCCTTTTCAAGAATTTCAGCAGCCCTATTCAAATTTTCAGCAAGATTTTCAACCATTTCAGCAGCCACAACAACAGTTTCAGCAGAGCTTCCAAGATTTCCAACAACCATTCAATTATGATCAGCAAGGATGGCCATATTCGCAGCAAGTTTATTAGCCACCATTCCATAATTTTCAGCAAGCAGATCAGCAATTTCAGAGTCACGATTTTCAGCAACCTTATGCTGTATTTCAAGACCAACCGGGTGTTCCACTCACTCTGGAACCACTTCTCACTCATTTTCAACAACAAGAGAGAAATTTTCAACAGTTGAGCGCTCAGATTCAGCAACAAGAGAGGAATTTTCAACAGCATAGCGCTCAGCTTAGCGCTCCATTTCAGCAGCTTCAGGAAGACTATGGACAGTTTCAGAGTAGGACTGATGCTTCCAGTCAGAACATAGAGCAACCAATTGGACAGATATCCTCCACCATTAGTTAGATGCAGACTGCAGGGACCAGGATCGATGTTCAGAGAGGATATTCTAGTTCAGATGAGACAGAAGGTATTAGCTACAGAGGATGCTGAAGATTTGAAGACTGAATCTGACTCCTTTTTTGTTGCAGATGATTCTATAGGTGTAGGGGATTGCACTAAGCCCCAGGGACCACCTATATTGATTGAGATGCCTTCAGAGGATAGGTTTGAGAGTGTAGGGGATTGCACTGAGCCCCAGGGACCACCCATACCTACTGGGCAGTCATTATCTATAGAGGCAGTGGAGGAGATTGATAGTAAAGCTTGTGACAGTCTTGAATTTGATTCTGAAGCTCTACAGGACCCTTCTTATCTTTTATTTTGTGATAATATAGTTTTTGTTGGTCCTAATTGTTCTAATATGGTTGTGGCAGATATGATTGATGAAGCATGCATTGCAGATGAATCTATAGGTGTAGGGGATTGCACTGAGCCCCAGAGACCACCACCATTGACTGATACATTAGAAGATTCAGAAGATCAGTATAGAAGTGTAGGGACTTGCATGGTGGAAGCAAGAACCCAAGAATCACCTGTTTCAGTTGGATGTCCACCAGAACCTGAACTTGAAGTGGAGTATGTACTTGACCAGTAGGAAGCAACAGTCACATCTACTCTTGTAGAACCTCCAGGTATTCTTTAGCGCGATCAAGTAAGTATTTCTCCTTATTGTTCAGAAAAATTCATTGAGGTATCTATTATTGGTTGTGATACATCTCTTGATACATCCTGTATAGAAACTGATTGTGAAAAACTCATAGAGGTACCTCAGGTTGATTTCATTGTCTATGATGCAATTTTTGATAAATCATATGTGGAGAATGTTTTTGAAAAATTCATAGAGGTGCCTAAAATTGATTTCATTGGATGTGATGCATATCTTGATTCATCTTGTGTAGAGGTTGTTTATATTTCATTCCTTTCTTACCCTGCATGCGTGCGGGAGGTATTCTCTTTACATGGTTTTGCAGAATCCCGTAGGCTTCTAGAATGGGTATTAAAATTTAATAGCCTACAACCTCCCGGAAGGACTTCTAATGAGCATGCAGTGGGAGGGGTTGAGTTCACCTTGACTTTTAATCATTTACCCCAAGAATGGATTCTGAACCTTAATCGTCTCCGACCACCGGAAGATGCTTGTGCAAAATTAATAAGGGAGAAATCTACGCACTCCGAGGTTGATCATAGGAGGATAGTTCTCCCAAGATGGATGCTACGTGCTCTCTATCCTACATAAAGGGGAGTTTGTTCCTTTTCTTTCTTTTTTTCTTATTTTTCTTTATGTTAATACTTGCATGTTTGTTTGCTTTCATATTTTGCAGGCATACTTTGTTTCCTCATTCTGCATTTTGTTTGGTTTGGAATAAACCTTGCTTGATTTTTAGTGTATCTCCCTACATGTTCCTTTATTATGCTTTGAGAATCATAAAAGATGGTTAAGTCTAATTATTGAGTTTTGGTTTCCTTGGTATGCTTGGGGACATTAATTGCATTTCGTCATTTGTTGTGGTGATGAACTCTATCTTGTTAGATTAAGCATGACATTTTATTGTTCACCTAGTGAGGATATTGTCATGCCTATCCTTAATCCTCTTATGTGTGATAGCATTTGTGATACTTGACACTCTAGAACTTGCTTTGATTCTTTTTTAAAGTACATTAGCATAAGCTTACATGAATATGATGGAGGCAAACTTTCTTGTGGATTTCTTAGTTTTCCCTCTACTTTACTACTATTACTGGTGAGCATTTCACCTATTGCTTTCATGTTTCATTGTCTTTCCTTTGTCAGATCTTCTCATTGTTATTGTATTCTCACTGTCATATCTTTATTAACTTATTCTTCCCTTGAGCATGAGAGCATAGGGTGATTGCATGATGAGTAAATTTTTATTTGTTTATTATTAGCCTCTATTATTGTGAATTATAGATGTTATCATACATTGTCACATTGTCTGAGGCAGGTTTTAAGTGTGGGGGGAAGACAAGTGTGTATGGACGAATGCTTGTGAAAAAAAAATTTTCTATGTACTCAAAGTGAAAAAAAAGAGAAGGAAAAAAATGAGAAAAAAAGAAAAAAAAATAGAAACTAGAAAAAAAATAGAAATTAAAAAAAAAGAAAGAAAGAAGAAGTAAAGATGAGAAAAAAAAAGTGAAAAAAAAAGAGTGAAAAAAAAATTTTCTCAAGCATTCAGGATTTTATTAGTGATGAACAAGAAGGAATATTTTCTCTTGATGTGTACTCTTTTGATATTATTGTTGAGAGAAATTCAAGAGTTAAGTTGTTGATACATACATGCATTTTGAGAGATATTGTAAGTGGTTGTTGTGTATTGCATTGAGAATATGCAAGGAGAATTTTGAGTGTTGGATGTTTGGGTGAGTTTTTATTTTGGCATGTTATTTGATTGTATACGTCATGTTGATTACCCAATGCTCTCATATTCTCTGCGTTTTTCTTTGTTATCTACCCTTCTTGTTCTCTTGTTAGCACATGGTTCCATCATTATTCATTGAAAAGTCCTCTTGATTGGTGTACTTATGGTATAGTAGTGGAGAAGTAGAAAATAAGCAAGCATATGGTAGTGCAATATTGCTTTGAGAGAACTCCACTTTCATATTTGTTATTTCTGTGAGCATCAGTGCATATATCCATCTTGTGAGATTTTTGTCATGTTTAGTTTATTCAAGTTGATGAAATTACCATGCCTTTTGACTTATGTGAGATTTGGAACCATAAATACATTGATTCTTGAGACTTGATGATCCTAAGTAACCTTCTTTTATTATTTTCAAGTATCGATAGGGGATGTAATGTTTGGGAGATATTTTGTTTTCTTTTAGTTTTGTTTACTTGCTTGAGACGTGCAAGAATTAAGTGTGGGGGTGTGATAACTAGCATTTTATGCCATTTTATTTGCTCATTTACTTAGCATTTTTTACCCTCTCATACGCTTAAACCATGTTTATACCATATTTTACGAGTAGGATTTATTTTTTGGAGCTCATTATAATTTCCTCTAAATTTTGATATTATTTCATGATTTTTGTAGGGAATTAAAGATTGGACTTTGGACCAAGGCTTGGTTCAATTCAAATGAAGATGGTTCGATTCAGCTAACCCAACTGAACCCATGGTTTGGCTGGACCTGAGGCTAGGCGAACCCAAGTGAAGGGCTGCTGGGCTTATCACACAAGTGGGCTGAGCTGTGGACTGGACTGAGCTGGCTGAACCAAAAGCTGGCTTGGACTGAACCAGAAGCTGGCTTGGCTGAACCCTAGGGCCACTGAACCGAGCAGCACCCGGTCTCCACATCCTGAACCGACGCGAAAGGGGAGACCACTCTCATCAAGCCGCGACTCATCTCCCTCTCGACTATCACACACCCGATTCTTCGACTCCTCCCTCTGCCACCAATGGTCGATGGTCCACCTCCATCTCACCACCGCCGACCGGCCATCTCCCTCACTCTCCACCTTCCATTTTCTTCTTTCTCCGCCGCAGATACCTCCTTCTCCATCCCTCTCAGCCGAACACTAGAGGAACCGGGCGAACCCTAGATGCCAACCTTCCATTTCTTCTCTCTTCTTCAGAACCAGCCGCCGCCAGCTCTTCACAGCCGCGTCCGGCAGCAGCTTCTGCTTCCCAGCCGCATTCCGTAGCTCCTCCATCCTTCATCTGATCAGCCATGCCATTGCAATTTTCGGACAGCAACATTCAGATTCGAACAGCAGTTTCCCCTTTTCCTTTGATGTTTTGGTGTGAACATTTGATTAGTTTGATGTGTGTATTGATGGATGAATGCTTGTATTGATGCTTGATTCCCCATGTTTGGATTGCATGTACTGTGATTGAATTCTTTCATGCCTACCATGTGTTCGATGAAATGTGTCTTCCATTAGTTAAGTTTTAATTGTTGCATTTGAGTTCGTTAAATTCTTGCACTACTTTGTTAATTGAATGCTTCATGTTTTCCTTATGTTCTTGTACTTAATTTGAATGCAATAGGTTAGGTCAGATTAGATTTCTTTAATGCTGTAGGTTTTGCTCCATGTTTAGTTTCGTTGATGCTTTATTTCAAGTTGCCCTTTTCTTTTCTGCAATTATAGTTAGGTTAAATTAGATTTCCTTACTTGCATTGTCTTTCATTAATTAGGATTAGATTTCATACTTGCTTGCTGTTTCATTTCGTAGTCTTAGCTTTCAAATCCAACCCCCAGTTTAATATCCAAAATCCAAAAGCAATAACTTGGAATCCTATTATTATTAACCTATCATTACATTCTTTGAGAGACGACTCGAGTTACTCTATACTACATTAGTTTAGAGGAGTTCGATACTTTAATTGTATTGAAACCGTAACACGACTAAATCCGGTTATCACCTAACAATTAAGAAAGACACACCTATTTACGTGGTTTGGAGATAAAGCTCCTACTCCACGGCTGCCCGTAAGGTGGACGATCCCGATCTTTCGATGGATGATTCCCCGGAACACCTCTGGCTAGCTCTTGTCGCTTCTTATGGGTGGAGAAACCTCGCCACAACCTTTTGACACGACCTGAGCACTTGTAGGCTACTAACAGGCTCTAACCAAGCTTGTTTAGCCAAAGAAAAGTATATAAACACAAGCTCTCTTAAATAGAGCTCGATCCTATTTTGACCGTTACCAGTCGACTGCCCCTGGGGTAGTCGACTGGTCTTCGCGAATTCAAATGTCACCACCTTGACGATTCACATTCTGGTCGACACCAGTCGACTGCATCAGTCAACTGATTCTTTACCAGTCGACTAATCTCTCTGTGTTCTACCCCAGTCGACTAATCAAGCATCAGTTGACTGCCACCTAAAGTCTCTCTTACCGAGTACAATTCTCTCAGCACTCAATCCCTAGGATTTTCCTTCCCGAGTATAGTTCTCTCAGCACTCGAAACCTCACGACTCAGTTGACTCTTCCTTCAGCAGCCTCGACCTGTTGCCTTCAAGCCCTCTTCGACTTTAGCTCTCGTCCCTCGGATGCATGCAAGCCCGCGGCTTGTCTCTCATGCCACCCTTCACGCATGCCTCGAAGTCCGTTTCCCTTAGCTCATCGTCCCTGTTTTGTCCGCGGTCCCTCAGATGCATGCAAGCCCTCGGCTTGTCTCCCATATCATCCTTCACCGGCCCTGAAGACGTCCAACTAAGTCTATGTGTATCCTGCAAACCTGCACACTCACATACACATATTAGATCAACATGAAACTCTAACTTAATCATATTGACACTCACATCAAAACCCATGATCTACCTGATCAAACTTGGGTCGATTGCCCCCCAACAATCTCCCCTTTTTGATGTGTGACAATATGTTTAGGTTAGGTGCAAAAATAACAACAACAATTGAAAACTAAAGATATAGTAATTTAAGTAGCATAAGCAAATGTATACTCCCCCTTAACCTATGCCCTCCACGTAATTTTCAATTTTCCATAACCACAAGTTAAGTTAAACACTACCTCCACAAGTTAAGTTGAAACCTTACTTAAAATCACAAGTTCTCCCCCTTTGACACCATCAAAAAGATTGCCCCAAGCAACCTTAACGCTAGTATCAATGAGAACACCTTTCTATTTTTAAAAACCCCAGAAATCAGAAAACAGCAGAACTAGTCGACTTGTAACACCCCAAATTTTCAATGTAATATCATGACGATGTATGAACAAAAAAAATGGTTATAATGAAATGATGTAAATTTCATGCAATCACATTCTATGAAATGTCATGAATGCATGAAATATCATATTCATGAATATGAAATATTAAAAATATTATGAAATAATATTTATGGAATATTATGAAATATCATGAATATGAAATATTATTAATATTATGAAATTTCATGATAGGCTTGGCTTAATGGGCTTTGATATGGATTAGTGCAAATTGTGATAAAAAGAAGAGGTAGAAAGGAGGAAGCAAGGATTGAACCTTGAACCTCCTAGTTGCACTCACCATGTCATAACCAATGAACCAAGCAATGTTTCTTGTTGAGAGAATAAGAAACATGCTTGTTAAAGCTAGGGAAGGGAAGAGACATGTCTCTTCATGAGAAGAGTATAAATAAGAGAGGGGGAAAGGAAGTTACACTTCCTCTTCTTCTTCCTCACTCACTCCCACCGAAACCTCTCTTCCCCTCTCCTTGCATTTTCGAAAAAAACACACCCTAGGGTTCTAACCCTAGGGAATTTGGAAGGAAGAAGACTCTCCAAGATCTTGCCCTCTATTAGGGCCAAAGAGTTTAGAGAAGTTCTAGCAAAAAAGGATTTTCACTTGCCCTCCAAGTCTAGGGTACCCTACGGTTTAAAGAGAAGGTGAAATTTCAGCGCAAGGATGTAAGTGTCCTCTCGCCTGCAGCATAATTGCTATTGAATGTTTGCTTGTTTCATTCTTTTGAAAAATCACAAGGACCTTCCTTGAGGAAGGTTTCGGCCACCCTATGCTTGGGGGTCCAAGAGAGGGGTTTTTGACCAAACCTTGATGCATGCTAGTACCCCTAGGGACTTTATACACATATGTGTTGTTTCCAAATTTTTGGGAGGACAAAAATTAGGGTTTAGCCACCCTACAACTTTCGGCCAAGAGGAGAAAGGCTAGGGCTTTTGGGTTGCTTGCTATCCTATTATGTTCCCATGATTAGTAGTGTAGATAAAGTGTTTGTGTAAATGTTTGTGTGAAGGTTGGATGTCAAAAACCTAGCCTAGCCATCCTACAAGTTTCGGCCACCCCTTGTAATTTAGGGTTAGTGGAAGCTAACCCCACTTTGAGGTATAAACCATGTTTCAATTGTTAACTTGAAGTGCACTTGAGGTGTTTGTAGAAATGCATGAATGAATGCTTGATTGAAAAACCAAAAGAATTCTCTACCCTTGACTTTCGTCCAACCATGGTTCTAGGGTTGGGAAGTATTTAATGAAACCATGAAGCATGCTACCACCTATATGATGTGTGTATAATTTATGTGACCTATCTTGTTAGGTATAAAAGCATGCCTTATAGCCCATGGGGCACCCTTATGACATGAACATGATGTGTTTGATAATATGCTTGAAAAAGGATACTCTACTGAAACTGGGATCAAGAGCACCCCTAAATGTGTGGTGTGTCCCTAGGGGATCATGAGCACCCTTGATGAGTGGTGTGTCCCTTTAAGATGTTATTAGGAGTACCTTTAAGCATATACATATATATGTAATTGCATGTTAAGATACTTTACTTTGAAAGTTGTGTACCCGACTCGGAAGGGGGTCGTTAAACAAAATCCAATGTACATGTTAACTGAAGGTCATGACATTGGTAGGACGGAAGGGTCCTGCCCTAATTGGATTGGTGGCTCGCTACCCCAACTCATTAGGGAACGCGCTTGATGTGGTACTACAACTGGGCCCTAGATGATACTATATTTTTAAGTACTTACCTTTATGGAACCTTTTGAAAAGCATTTTCTCATTATGTGATGATCTTGTTCTGTAAAGCACTTAGAAATATTTGATGTGATGCTTATGAAGCTTATAACTCTATCTTGATTACTGTGTACATGATATGATGTATCGATATGGATTTTTCCGAGTAAGCCCGGATTCTTACTAAGCATGTTTTGCTTACTAGTTTCATGTTGTTTTCTTATGCTGCAGATAGCGGTAAGAAATACTTGAACTAAAGGAAGAGGCAGAGGGAAAGCTAAAGATGTGTGTGGTGATGGTTCGGGAAAGAAAGAAGGATTCTTATCTACCATTTTTGTCTAGAATCTAAATTGCTTCCACTAAAGGATTATAAGTTGTATTACTATACTCTGATTGTGTGATGACTATAACTACTCTACTGTTGGTCAAGTTAGGGATATGGAACCTATGTCATGTTAGATAACTCTATGCTTGGTTGAGTTTAGAATTTAACTGATACATGTGAACTTTATATAGAGGAAGACACTATCATTAGATGTCTAATTCTTGTTGTATGCATGCTAAGTGAAATGCTATAGAGTTCCTATTTCCTGTTGCTTATGAATGCTTCTTATGCATGTGTCTAAGGCTAGATAACTCATGCTACGTTTCTACTTGATATACATGCTTAACATGATAACTGATATGAATGTATGGACCCGTAACCCCGCCTTTAGGGTAGATATAAGGGCGGGTGTTACACGACTACCCAGTTCCCAGTCGACTGGGGCCTACAAACTGCAAATCTACAGAAATGGGGCAGTCGACTGATATGCAACAGTCTAAATTTTTCTAGCCGAAATTTAGAAACTCCCAACAAATTTCACAAAATTCGAAAAATTCTAAAATTTTGCAAGCATATTTCTTATGATGTATTCTATCCTAGAAAAATATAGTTTCGTGAAAATACCAAATATGCTTGACTTTTTAACAAAAATTCTAATTCTTTGAAAAACCTCTTATTTTATATCAATCTTCTATCCTAGATTTGAATTCATGTGTTTTCCAAGTCTATCCTATACCATTTAAACCATAGAAATATTTTCAAAACTCCCCCCTTTTTCTCATATAGATTCTTAAGACAAAACAAGTGATAAACACTCCCCCTTTATACCATAAACCCTTGATAGAAGATACATTGAAATTTTTCATACAACCATAATATCAAGAGAATAACCTTTCATATCAACAATAAGTCATAAATTAAAAATGCATATGAAAAACATAGATAAGTACTACAAGGGTCATAGCCCCGAAATCCTCAAATAGTACAGTATCAAAAATAGTTTTTGAGAGATAATAAAAATGCCTAAGCTAGATACACTCTCAATACCATCATCACCAAACCATGCTAGGACTACATATCATCGCTTAGAGGAGGAGGAGGAGGAGGGGCCTGATATATGAGGTTCCAGCGTCGCATCATGTCATACATGTCATCCTGTCGCTGCTGGAAATTCTGAAAATGCTCTCGGAGACCGTGAACCTCCCCCTGAAAACTCTGGAAGTCCTCCCTGAGTCCATCTGCCTCTAGCCAGGAGAACCGCTCCTCTATAATCCCAGCAGGAGCAGCAGCAGGAGCAGCCTCCTCCTCCTCATCAGAGCTGGAAGAATCCTGACGGCGGTGTCAGACCAACACTCCCTGCCGTCTCTCGATCCCAACCAAAGAAAGCTGCCGAGAGCCAATCTGATCATAGTCCTTTGACAATTGATGTACCTGACCCCTAGTGGTCCTAATACCTCTAGACAAAAAGAATTCGGTCAAAATATGACCGAATGACATGTATATCTTCCTATTGACGCTATGTGAAAAATGGACAATAGATGCAAACACATGGTGGCCAATGTCAATGTCAAGTCTCCTCTCTACCAAGTGAGGTAGCCGGATCTTTGACCTCCCCTTGGTGACAATAGGTAGAATGCAGTCCAGGATGATTTTATACAAGACATTGCTCACTGGACTCATGCGCCTAGCTATGAAGATACGTTGTAGAGGAGGTTGAGGATTATCAAAATAATGACGATAGATTTGATCAATGGTGACATTGGGCAAGGTTAAAGGTTCAGTGACAATGGGGAAACATGTGAATGGGTTATCGGAAACCCTACACCCTAAAAATGATCCTAATACTGCTTGTGTGAAAGGAATGGTAACTCCCTGTACCATAGACTCATATGTCTCGTCATCGAGATTACTACATGTGAGGTTTGCGTAAAACTCTTTGCATAGGTCAATATTGACATAACGCTGACAGTAGACTAGCTTTTCTAACCCAAAATGCGTGATTATCGAGTGATCTCCTGGAAGTATGCTTGATTGAGATATCTACAGTTCATCAAAATGAAGTCAGCATTGCTAAATATCTGCCGACAAGCCTCGGAACGGAACTGATGTGCCTCAGGATCAAGGGACTGCTGTTGGGATGATCCCTCACCAACCCTCTTCTTTCCCCTAGCCCTAAATTCAACCATCATATGCATGTACCAAAAATGACCCAATCAAGAGGAAAAAACAAGGTAAACATGCACAAATTGAAGAGTTAGTCATGAATCACGAATCAAATGATAAAAATAAGGCAAATGATCCATTACCGTTTCTCCGATCGTTGCATGATGGCGAATGATCGAGATTGACTTAAGGAGGAGGTTTTTCTTGCCCTAGCCTTGGATCTAAGATGAAAGGAAGGCTAGGAACACGATCTTAGGACCTTGGGAAGGCTTGGAGCAGTTAGGAAGGTCGAGGGAGAAGAGAGATCGCAAGGGGCGGCGCTGAAACCCTAGGTTCGGCCGACCCCCGCGCGACTATTCTTTTAAAAGATTCCCTACATCAGTCGACTGCCCCAGGGCTAACCGACTGATGAACTAAACAGAAAGATCAGTCGACTGATGGAGGATCAGTCGACTGCTGTATTGAATAACCTAGTTTCTGATTTAAACTAGACCAGTCGACTGCCTCTGCATTAGTCGACTGATACCCTATATTTCAGCATTTTTTACTCAAATTCAGAAATGCACCCAAAATTTCACAAACCTCCAAAAATTCCCAAATTTTATGGAGAGGTTTGTGGTACCTGTGTCTACTCGGAAAAAATATATTTACCCATGTATCTATCACCAATCCCAAGATTGACTCAAAACTCAAAACTATCTAAATGGTTCAATTGAACCTTGACCTAAAGTCCTAGTTTTTATCTCTCCTTGATGTATCTTCTCATCCCCAACCTCAATGCATCCTTAGCATTGGTTTATATGACATCCCCACGTTAAGAACTAATTTTTGTGCAATATAGCTCCTTATCATATTTTTACATGAAACTCACTCTTAATTGTGTCAAATCCCTAGGATTAAGTCTCACAACTTGTCCTCAAATCCTTTGGCACATTCCACAATTCAACTAGTCCTTTCGGAGAACCCCTCTTGAAATCCAATGACCATGGATCCCAACTCGACTCCTAGAGCTCCCCCTTGAGATCTTAACCTTAGTCACCTCCCCAGGTGACTCATCTATAATTGCAAGACCACACATGTGTAGTTCCGGTGATGTTTGGCCTTCAACCCTAACCTTCTTAACTTTATACACCTTTTCCTTGGTTACGTTCTTCTTATTCCCTTTAAATGGCCTTCCTTTGCCATTTTTAGCCTTCCCCTTGCTATAGTCATATGACATCCTTGCATATGACTTTTCCATAGTATTTAACCTAATAGGTTGATACCCTAGACCCGGTCTATCGTTGTCGGGGTTTTGACTACTCAACCCCATACCTACACCTCTAGATCCAATAGTGAACCTTTCTAGAGTTTTCTCTAGTTTATCAAGCCTTGCCCTCAAGACTTGGTTTTCCCTCTCTAGATTCTTAACCCTAGCATCACCATGTCCATCTTGGACATTTCTAGATCTACCCATTTGTCTAGGCATGTGTCTCTCTTTCTTTGCATTAATGCCTTGATCCTTAGGTCTAAAAATCCTAGGTTTATCATAATACATAAATTCCTTAGGGTTTTGAGATACAACATTAACCCTATTCTTATCACAATATTTAAAACTAAAATTATGCATAGATAAATAATTCTCATTATTATTTCTAATTTGCAAAGGTAAATAATTTTCATTATTTCTACCATACATAGAGGAATTTGGAAAAAGCTTAGAGTTAGAGATTACCTCCCTTACCCTTGTAGCTCCCCCTTGATATGAGCTCTTCTTCTTCTCCTTTTTCCACTTCCTCAAATGCTCCAATTTCTTGAATTCTCCTTTCCTTGAGCATTTGGTGTAGTAGTGTCCTAGCTCACCACACGTGTAGCACCTAATTTATTTTTCTCCTTCTTTTCCCTACAACCCATGTTAGATTTTAAAGGAATTGACTTGAGTTTAGGGTTTACCTCCTTTTTACCTAATGGACACTTGTCCTTGTAGTGTCCCTTTTTGTTGCATCCAAAGCAAATGATGTGACCTTTAGACTTCGCTTTGGTGAAGGTGGACACTTCTTCTTACTCCCGTATTGAGGATGGTCTCTCCTCCCCCTCAATCCTTGAAGTGGAGACCTTTTCTTCTTCCCTTGATGAAGTGGATGATCTTTCACTTTCTTGTGTCACTTCTCTTGATGAGATGGATGAATCTTTTTCTTCTTTCTCCTCCTCTTTGAATGTTGAGCTTATTTCCTTGAGCTCTTCCACTACTTGGACTTGTATAGGATTTTCATGAAACGCTAATACCTTGCTCCATAATTCGTGTGCGTTTTTGTATTCATCTACACCACTAATTATAGCATCAAGAAAAACATCGATTAATATTGAAATTACCTTTTCGTTTGCGTTTGATTGGTCTTATTGCTCCTTGGTCCAATATCTTGGTCAGAGCTTTTTCCCATGTTTGTCTCTTGGAACTTCAAATGGCTCTTCTAGCACGATCATGTAGTTCCAATCCATGCCGAACCATGTCTTTATTCGCATCGTCCAATACTCGAAATTGTCATGATCGTAGGAAGGTGGAATATTGATGCCATCCCCAAATCTTTCTTCAATCGTCATTTCCTCTAGCTTTTTTTTTGATCTCTCGACGGTTAGTCCGTAGATGAGCGAACCTTGCTCTGATACTACTTGTTGGGACCTTTCCGTTTAGTTAGAGGGGTGAATAGCTACTCTTCGATTCGATTTTCTTCCTACAAGTTGTTAGTGTGTAAGCGAAATAACAAAAACTAAACCTAACAACTAAGAAAGACACACCTATTTACGTGGTTCGGAGATAAAGATCCTACTCCACGGTTATCCGTAAGGTGGACGATCCCGATCGTTCGGTGGATGATTCCCCGAAGCACCTTCGGCTAGCTCTTGTCGCTCCTTATGGGCAGAGAAACCTCGCCACAACCTTTTGACACGACCTGAGCACTTGTAGGCTACTAACAGGCTCTAACTAAGCTTGTTTCGCCAAAGAAAAGTAGCCAAACACGAGTTCTCTTAAATAGAGCTCGATCCTGTTTTGACCGTTACCAGTTGACTGCCCCTGGGACAATCTACTGGTCTTCACGAATTCAAATGTCACCACCTTCACGATTCACATTCTGGTCGACACTAGTCGACTGCATCAGTCGACTGATCTCTCTGTGTTCTACCCCAGTCGACTGATCAAGCATCAGTCGACTGCCACCTAAGGTTCTCTTCCCGAGTACAATTCTCTCAGCACTCGAACCTTAGGATTTCCCTTTCTGAGTACAGTTCTCTCAGCACTCGAAACCTCACGACTTAGTTGACTCTTCCTTCAGCAGCCTCGACCTGTTGCCTTCAAGCCTTCTTCGACTTCGGCTCTCGTCCCTCAGATGCATGCAAGCCCACGGCTCGTCTCCCCATGCCATCCTTCGCGTATGCCTCGAAGTTCGCTTCACTCGGCTCATCGTTCCTGCTTTGTCCATGGTCCCTCAGATGCATGCAAGCTCACGGCTCGCCTTCCCATGCCATCCTTCATCGGACCCGAAGACGTCTAACTAAGTCTATGTGTACCCTGCAAATCTGCACACTCACATACATATATTAGATCAACATGAAACCCTAACTTAATCATATTGGCACACACATCAAAACCCATGATCTACCGGATCAAACTTGGGTTGATTGCCCCAACATAATCTTTCCGCCACACCGTTCTGTTGAGGTGTCCTACGAACAGAGAAATGCCTCATTATTCTATGCTACTCACAAAATTCTTGAAACTTTGAATCTGTGTACTCTATCATATTGTCTAACCTAAGGCATTTGATCTTCCTTCCTGTCTGATTCTCCACTTCAGTTTTTCATAGTTTAAACTTCGCAAAAGTTTCTAACGTATGATGCATGAAGTATACCCAAACCTTTCATGAGAAATCATTAATAAAACTCACAAAATATAAGTGTCCTCCACGTGATGCTACACTAGTTGGTCCCCAAAGATCTGTATGTATATAGTCTAGAATCTCCTCCGTCTTGTGTATTTCCGTCTCAAATTGCTATATTTTCCAAAGACGTAAAATTTACAGAATTCAAGATTGCATGTCTTGATGCCCTTTAACAAATCTCTCTTGTGAAGCTCCAGCATCCCACATTCACTCATATGCCTTAATCGCATATGTCACAAGACTGTACTTTCTGATTCAGACTTTATTGAGGAGGCTCCACCTACAATTGTAGTCCCTACAACTTGTAGATGTTCCTTGCTACCTTTTATCCTTTCATTATTGTTAGAGCTCCCTTTTTGACCTTCATCACCCCACTCACTATTTGTAATTGCAACTTATATCATCCAGTGTGCCTAGTGAAATCAAAAATTTTCTTAGATCTGGTATGTATCTGACATCACATAAAATTCTAATCACACCATCAAATATCTTGATTCTAATGTTCCCTATTCTGATGACTTTGCAAGACACATCATTTCCCATCAACACTGAACCACAATCCACTACCCTATAGGTGTCAAACCACTCCTTATTTGGAATCATGTGATATGAACATGCAAAGTCTAAGATCCATGCATTTGTCAGCTGTTCCGAACTCGACATAACTGATAGCATATCTCTATCACCACTCTCTAAATTTTCTTCAACTATGTTTGTAGACTTTGTCGAATTACCTTTATTCTCTGTAACATATTTCTTTATCTCTGAATAATATCTTTTTATATAACCATTGTCTCCACAATTGTAGCACGTGATTACCTTCTTCCTTCTTGACTTAGAACGAGCCGTATTATCTCTGCTTGATTCATATCGAGTTTTCCTCCTACCACACTCTTGGTTACTATTAACCATAAGTCCTTCTCCTTGAAAAACTTCGTCACTTGCTTTCTTCCTCTAATGAAAGCCTAATAAAGCACCTGTGACCTCCTCCAATTTGAGAGTTTCCTTTCCCTACATCAAAGTAGTAACCAAATTCTCGTACGTAAGAGAAGAAAGTAGAGAATTTAGTAACATCAGTACCTTCTCTTCGTCCTCGATCTTCACATCAACCCGCTTCAGAGTGCTCACAATTTAGTTGAATATGTTGATGTGCTGGCCTAGATCAGTTCCCTTTGTCATCTTCAGCCCAAATAATTTCTGCTTAATATACAGCTTGTTTGTCAATGACTTTAACATGTACTGGCTTTCCAGCTTTTGCTAAATTGCCACTGGTAACTTTTCATCTATGACATGATACATCACATTATCTGTAATAAAAAGCTGATTGTTACAACTACCTTTGCTTGAAGTTCTTCTCAGTCTGATCTCTCCATGCTTTCTGGTTTTCTTTTTCTTAGTGTCTTTACCATGCCTTATTGCACCAACAAGTCCTTGACCCTCCTCTGGCATAATCCGAAGTTCCTGGTTTTGTCAAACTTCACAATATCAAATTTCATAGAAGACGTCCCCGACATGTTGAAAAATTCATCAAACCTTGCTCTGATACCAATTGTTGTGCAAAAAAGGGGCAACAATCTCTCAACCTCTAATGCCCCGTAGAAGAAGAGGAAGAGAGAAAGAGATCGTGTGGAGCAATGAGACAAAGACACACAATAGAGAGAGAAAAAAATGAAGAAGTAGTAGAAGAGAAGAGAGAAGAAGGAGAAGAAGAGTTACCGTGGTTCGGCGGCGTGCCTACTCCACAAAAAAGGCCGAAGCTTTATTAGAATTCTCTCTACATAAGAGAATACACCTTATTCTCTTGATACTAATGATGATGATACAATGACTTATAATTATTCCTATAAATAATGCCTAAACTCAAATCCAGTAAAACCATAATAAAATTTTATTTGGAAAAATCTTAACAAAATTCTATTAGAAAAAAGCTTAACAGAATTTTATTAGAAAAATCTTAATAAAATTCTGTTAGAAAAAATCTTAATAGATTTTTGTTCCATAACATCTATTATTCAGATATGAGTCACCCGTCAATAATCTAGCTCCTCGAATCCATCCAGAGATTCCTTCTACGATCAAAAATAATCTTTTGAGCCAATCGTTCTCGAATCAGGAACGTTGATCGCGGGAAGGGAAAAAACGATGACCTTGTCGCCGGACTCATAGTTCGAGAGCTGAAGGAGTTCGTGAACGCCCCACGGCGAGGAGTGCAAAGTCAAAGGGGCTTCCCTGATGACCACGGTGAGGGGAGGGCTCGGTGGCTCAGGGGGGTTCGTGGTCTTTCGGAGGTCGTCCGTGCTCAACGAACTGCTCGGGGCCACGTGGATCGGCTCGTCGCAGTCGCGGTAGAAGAGCACCCGATCTTCCACATAGAAAATGAACGATGCCTTCTCCTGCACCAAATCAAAAATCACGACAAGATAATAGGAGGAGGAATCGAACGATCGACGACTAGTCGAATTAATCTGAGCTTAGGAGTTCACTTGGCAGATGCCGCAGCGAGGGAGCCTAGCAGCGAGGCAGTCCAGCAGGAGTCTCTAGTGCTTGCTGACCAGTTTGTTGGCCGCATGGACCTCCATGATGCAGTAGCCGCAGAGCGCCGCCTCGTCGGCGCAGCATATCACCGTCGGCGACACCTTCTTGCACACGTCGCACTGGATCTTCATCGCCCGCACCTTCCGCCTCTAAATTCATCGGAGAGAGAGGCGTAGAAGATGATAACTCTCATCGTCTCAAGGGTATGCCAGTCTGTCCCTCCGTAAAGAGACAAATCGTTATTGTGACAAATGACGAAACGTTCGTATCAACGCCCCTGCTGACTCGTCCCAGACTAACATGGTGCAGGGGGAGCTGAATTTTTACCATGGAATGTAAAGATTTATTCCTACCCGTTGTCTTTTGGATACACATTAAATTACTCACCAACTCATCTAAGTTCGGGGATAAGATAAAAAAAATGATTAATCAGATCAAGAAATATCGAACTTGAGACGACTCGACTGATCCAACAAAAATTTTTCTTCAACCTCAAGAGTAAATCAAGAAATATATATGGAAGTCCATCCTAATAATTAATATTTTCAGATCGGTTAATTAGAAAATCGATCGACAATAAAAAATATTAACCATCCTCAAGAAAGTTTTATATTGTTAAAACTTATTTGATTGTAATTAAATTAATCTAAATATAGATTAAAATTTTATTTTATTTTTATGAGTCTGAGTATAATTCAAATTTGAATTGAATTGGATGGAACTCGAATTTTTAAAATTTTTTATATTTTTAATTTTGTTCGTTAGTTAATGAATTTAATATTATAATTTATTCATTTATTTCAAAAATTTATTTATCTATTCATAAATTTAATTATACTCCAAATTTAAAATCCTAAACCTTAATAAAAATTTAAAAAAATTATGGATCCTAAATATTATATCCTAAACACTAAACCACCCCAAATCCTAAATTTTAAACCCAAATCTTAAAAAAAAAGTCAAAAAAAAATTATATACTCTAAATACTATATATTATACCCAAGCACTTAACATTTTTATCATTTTATTTTTTTAGCTTGAATATTATAATCCAACCCCTGAACCTCAAAAATAAAAATTTTATTGGCTTAATCCCGAATACTATATATATATATATATATATATATATATATATATATATATATATATATATATATATATATATATATATATTGTGAGATGTTATGCTGTGAATAGTGTGTTGGGTGTTCATCTGTGCCACATTGATCAGGCGGCTGGATCAATTTTTTTAATCCATATTTCTTTAAATCTTAAATCCAAAATACATATAATATATCTCATAAACATCTAAATTTTTTATCATTACTACTACAACCCAAGAGAAAAGCATGAATTTTAAAGGGAAAATCTTATTATAACTTAAACCCACTATAACTCAACTCCTAAATTTAGATGATATGTCGTGAGTACATGACTTGCTATGATACAGAAGAGATGATATTAGTTGTTTATCACTTATCGATGGCTCCTATTTCGTGAGGTTTTGACCATGGATTGTTGGTACTTGGTTGGATAACCAAAGGAGTGTACTCGGACTTATGATTTACATTGATGTGAATCACTTACGGGTTTAGGCCACTGCTGGGTAGAATATGCCAAAGACGATCTTTGGGCAACAAAGAATCACTTTGTGATTATTTTAGGCTACTCTTGAGAGATAGCGCTTCACTATCTCTTTTTGTGGAGTTTGACCTTAGGGGTTTTTGAATCTTGAATGGAGAAATCCGAGCACATTGGGTTACAAGGCGATGATCGATCGACTCACCTAAAGCTATTCTATGAGAGATAAGACTATTCTATGAGAGATTTTGACTCGTAGACCAGGTCATACATGTTAGATGATTTCGATAGTACATCGGGACATATGACTTGCTAGGATGTGGAGAGTTTGTTATTAGATATTCACACCCGTGAGATCTGACCATGACTAAGTGGAGGTCATAGTTGAGGATGTTCTTCGTAGGGTAGGATGTTGATTGTCATGTGAGGTAGTCACGTTCTGCTCCCAGATCAGCCCTCGTGAGATTTCAGTGGCATCAAGGATGATGACATATCAGTTATCTATGTGCTCCAGGCATAGAGGCTACTTTCATATGGATGTCAGTTTCCTGTCGTCATTGATCGGAGCTGATGATAGTCATAGCCTTTATCCCTCGAACATTTCGGGTAGTCAGGGAATTTTCAAATGTACTTCCAGAGGAGCTTCCTAGATTGCCTCCAAGGTGGCAAATCGAGTTCGTGATCGAGTTGATCTCAGGGGCAGTACTGACATCAAAGACTTCGTATCATATGATATTTAGGTAGTTGGATTAACTAAAACTCTAGCTACAGGAGTAAGAGGTAGAACGATTAATCATGCAACGAAGGTTTGATTCTCTCACATGACAATATTATATGTCTGCGATGAAAACATTATAGATACATCAAAACAAACTAAAGGATGAATCAATTGGATCTGGTTATCATCATCAATAAGGCATAAAAATTTGAAAATACCGAATACAATGGCAAACAAATGGTCTAACCTGAATCCATCGCATTGACAATTGGTCTTACTTATCGTTGTAGTTCTTGCAATGTAGTGGAAGTCTTCTATGGGATTGTGTGACAACCTTATCTTGGTCTTACTGGGAAAGAGTTCAAGGAAGAAGAAGCTTTCAAAACCCTAACGATTTAAGATGCCCTAATCAATGAGCTCTTGTTCCCTTATATACCAAGCCCAACATGCAGGATCATCTACTTTAAAGTTCATTCATCATTAATAACCCATTAATATTAATGAACAGGGTTATTGGATCTACATATCAGATCCACATTCAATATCTTAAATTCCCTTTTATGCATAAAGCATTAGATCACTTAATTGAGATTTAGCTTCCTTAATGACAATTAGTTCTGTGTGTTAATCAAGTGTAAGCTTACCTTATGGAGATTAAGCCCACCCATGTAGACTTAATTTTATAATCTCTCACTTGGGTTATACTTGTTCTCTTATACACCACAACCCCTTAGTTGAACTCAACATGTCAAAATTTTATGGGTAAAGTATCCTTCTAAACAATCTGGTCCATTAAATCAATTAATACAAGACTAATAAAGTTAGAGTTACTATAACTATAATAAAACCCAATAGTAATCATAGTATTAATATCATTAATGACATAAATCGAATATGAATATGTAGTACAAGAATGACACAAAATGTAATCTATAAGTGTTCATTCTCAATAAGTCTTCTTATAATCCAAATCGGATCCAAATCATATTTTTCAAAACCTTATACTAAACCATAGTGGTAAATCATGATTATCCTTATTACTTTTGTTAGTCATTTTCCCCTTGATACAATCAATGGAGATTCCAAAATCTAAAATATCTAGGGAATCGAGAATTTCTAGATACATTAACCTTTTAAGCGTCGTTTAGAATGTGCCTTGAATGTCTATGCTACAACATGTATGAATTCTCATTTGTCACACCACGCTTCACACTTATACTATGCTTTACAAAATCATCTGTATGAGTTTTAGTATCCAATTTGTATAGTTTATCAATCATGGAATCAATATCACACAAGATAGAATTTCAAAAAATATGAAACATTCCATTTCCAAATGAACAAGTGTATCTAGATTTGTCTAAACATGAAATAGAAATTATGGTTGTGTTTGGTATGCTTGTTTTCCATTTTCATTTTCTGTAGAAAATGTGATTTTCTGGAAAACGTATTCGGTTTGCATTTTCCAGCCTTGTTTTCCAGAAAAAGATATAGCATTTTCTAGAAAACTAGAGAATAAAATAAAATTATTTTCCAAAAAATGAGAAAATACAGTTTCTGAAAAATAAAAATAGAAAATGGAACAAACCAAACACCCCCTAAGTTTTCCACTTAAAAAACAACACTACAAATGTATTTTCCAAATTTAAAACTACATGTTCTCTAAACAAACTCTAAAAACACTTATTGCCTCTATAGTTGCCTTTTTGCCAGTTTCTGTATGGATGAATCTTTTAGTATTAATTGACATTTAACATTTGAGGCAACCCTATATAGTTACACTTATATAAATAGTTGTATCAATATCTATCTACCAAATGTTATTACATATAGTAGCTAGGTTAACTTCTGAACTAATAAAGTTGAGAAGTTGACTTTTCTTGACATGCCAGTTGATATATATGGGGAAATCCTTCTTGCCTTTCTTTTTATATAAGAAAGAAGTTAAGTCCGGATCTTATTATTTTTGCACCTTATGCACTAAAGCCCCAGTCATTGCAAGTTGTCTATCATTACTCTTGTTTTTTATCCTTTCTCTTCTTCTTTTTCGAATACATAGATGAGGATGCAAAGTGAGTACAATAAGTATCATGCCTTAATTGTTAGATCGTTTACGTCTTGCTAAAGGGGGGTGAATAGCAGTTTTCGATTTCTTCTACCTGCAAAGTTGGCGTGTGCAAGCGGAAACGATAATAATAAAATCAAACAACGCTAACAAACCTATTTACGTAGTTCGGAGATGAAGCTCCTACTCCATGACAGTCCGTGAGGTGGACGATCCTTCGGAGGATCACTCCCCGGATGCCCTCCGGCTAGCTCGTGTAGCTCCTTGTGGGTTGAGAAACCTCGCCACAAACCCAAGTACACTTTCTGAGCACTAAGACTACTAACAAGCCCTAACCAAGATTGTTTCGTCAGAGGTTTCCAGCCAAACCTGAACCTCTTTAAATAAAGCTCAAGGTTGGAAAACACTCTACCAGTCGACTACTCCCAGGGCAGTCGACTGGTCCCACTGAAAATCGACTGTTGCAGCTCAATGTTCAAATTTTCAGCCAACACAACCAGTCGCTACCAATCGACTGCTCCCAGAGCAGTCGACTGGTCCAGGGTCGACTCCCTTCTGTGAGTTTCTGTTCATGCTGACAGTCGACTGTTATATTACCAGTCGACTGCCCAGCTTATACAAACACCCCTCCTCACTCCGAAAACCCTCCTCCACGTGTGCCTTCAAGCATACTCCCTTGGTTTGCCCCTTGAAGTCCTCTTCCATCTGCTATCATCCCTCGGATGCACACTCAAGCCCTCGGCTTGCCTCCATGCCACCCTTCACGTGTGCCCTTTAAAGTCCACTTCCTGGCTTGCCCTTAGAGTCCTCTTCCCTCGGCTCTTGTCCCTTCATGACTTAGCTGACTCTTCACCAGCAGCCTTGACTATTGCCTTCGCGCCCTCTTCGTCTTCGGCTCCCGTCCCTCGGATGCACACAAGCCTCCAGCTTGCCTCCATGCCATCCTTCACGCATGCCTCGAAGTCCGCGCCCCTCAGCTCATCGTCCCTACTATTCATGGTCCCTCGGGTGCACACAAGCCCACAGCTTGTCTCCATGCCACCCTTCACCGTTTCCAAAGCCATCCAGCCAAGTCAATATGTGTAAACCTGCAATCTTGCACACTCATATACACATACTAGAACACAAGGGTAAAACTAACTAAACCCTTTGCCCAAACATCAAAACGCATGGTCACTCCGGCTCATAGATTGCCCCAACATTAATCTCTCTTATTCCTGTACATATTGAGCTATAAGCTCATTTGGTGTACTTATCTTTTTTGTGTAGGACCGGTGCCGTCGATAGAGGGGGGTGAATATCGATCGTAAAAATCTTTCGCGAAAATTGTCTTTCGGATCTTCGTTCTAGACTCAGAGTTAGTGCAGCGGAAAATATACAGAACGAAAAAAACAAACAACACAGTGCACGCGGGATTTTTTACTTGGTTCCCAACCCCCCAGGGTCAGTACATCCAAGACCTAAGCACGGGAAGGCCCGTCCACTAATGGTCTCCTTTCCGAACTTTCCGGAGGCGGAGAAACCCGTCTTACAGTGTAGAAATTACAATCAAAATATATGAAAAGTAAGTGCGGAATTGTAAAATTCAAACCAAACAAAATTTGAAGACTCGGCCGATCTGGAACTCCGAAGTGCCGCGCACTTTCTCCCGGAGTGTCCTTGGTTGCAGAGCTTCACCGTTAGCGCTTTGTCGTCAGTCAGAAAGCTCAAAATGATCTTGGAAGTTGTTTTCTGAGCTGAGGGGTCGAAGCCCCTTTTATAGGCTTCATTGGGGCGCCTGTGATGACTGGGGCGCCTCAAAGGGCTTGGTCAAAGTTTATCTCTGCGCCGAACTCGCCGCAGCAGATAAACCTCTTGACCAGGGCACCCTGGACCTCCTAGGCACCTCAATGAACTTGGTCAAAGCTTATCCCTTCTTCGCACTCGCAACAGCAGATATAGCTTTCAACCAGGGCGCCTGTATCATCTTGGGCGCCTGAATGGAAGCCTGTTTTGCCTTCTTTCACTGAGGCGCCCCAGTTGATGGGGGCGCCTAGCTCCTTTAGGGCGCCCCCTTCAATGGGGGCGCCTAGCAGGCTGGCTTCTAGCTTTGTTGTGTCTTGTATCCCTGCTTTGTCTTCCATTCTAGGTACCTGCAAGATACACAAATACAAAGCAAACACATATACAACCTTAGCCTTAATGAAATGGTTCTGACTTTGGATTTCCACGAAACCCTAGGTCGAACCGACGCAAGTTCCCACCCCCGGGAATGCGCCTTTCACCTACTCCTCTCAGGAGACGGTTGCCACCCAATCCATTCGGGTGGACTTTTACTTAGCCTTTGATACTCTCGGATCTCAAGACGTCCGACCCTCGACCTGTCTCTACTTCTGTCCTTAGTCATCGCTGAGCTAAGTTGCTCAATCACTCGGACCAAGACTTCATGCTCAAACTCTAGGTCTAGTACTTCGGTGTCCAACCCTCGGTCAGGTCTTTGTGCCCAATTCCTTGAACCAGGTCTTCGGTGCCCAACCCTCGGCCAGGTTTTCGTGCCCAATTCCTCGAACCAGGTCTTCGGTGCCCGACCCTCGGCCAAGACTTAGTGCCCAATTCCTCGAACCAGGTCTTCGTGCCCAACCCTCGGTCAGGTCTTAGGTGCCCAGCCCTTGGCCAGGACTTAGTGCCCAATCCATGATCAGGACTTAGTGCTCAATTCTTCGAACCAGGACTTATTGCCTAGGTTTACTAGGAATTTCTTTCACTTTGGTACTCCTCTCTTGACTTACCCTTCCCTTGTTCAATGTATCACTGACTTAAGTATATTGTCAAACATTGAAACCTTTAGAGGAGGACATCACTGATGCAACTTGCACCAACATTTAGTGTTATAACTTATCTTAAAGACAATGAATTATGTAAGCAGAGAAATTAGGATAAAGTTCATAAAGGCGCTTTCAGACATATCTAACTTTAGTGTCTTAAGTCTTGTAACCAAGTTTGACATCTCCATGATGCCCTAATGTTATCCTTCCTATTATACCATATGGACACTAACTTCATGAGAAGTGTAGTAGTCTCGCCCTTTTCGTTTGAGGTGCATTGGTCTACTAACTCCCTAATGAAGGTCTTAACATCTTCATTCTCAATAATTAGACCTCTAAGTAATTCTGGAATAGACATAATCGTGATCATTAGACTCATACAATTTGATCTCTTTCACTTGTCAAATATTACCTTTTGATCTGTAATGGAATCACTGGTCATAAGTGTAAGACGATCATGTCTAAATGCAAAGTCTAGATCCATACAGCCTAATAATACAATTATATGCTCTTTCCATTATCCAATGTTTGTGTCAGTAAGCATTGGGATGTTATTCAAATTAGCAGACATTGAAAGCACTACATAAACAAAAGCAAAGTATAGCTCAATTTAATAAATAAGACATGTATCTTTATAATTGCACAATAATAAAATGCAACAAATAAACATGCAATTTATGCGCATTAATTGAAATACTAGTGTAACATTACATTAAATCTGTGGACTAAATTATAACTTACTATTAGTACTCTCCAAACAACTCATAACTACCTTCATATGCTACATAACTCGCCTTCTTTTGGGTTGACACATTGTGTGTTGGGACCGGGTGCATGTCGACAAGGATACGAGTTCGTAAAATTTTAAATTTTTACGTGCAGCGGAAGAATTTGCATAAAATAATTTCCTAAATTATTTTAACTCCGTATCTAGCATGCAACCTTATGGTGTGTTGACATAATCATAAAATAAAACTTTGCGGAAAAGTAAACTAATTTACATTATACCTCTCGTAACTCGAAGTAAGGGACGAGATCCAACCGTAGCGTCCCTTGGGAGCTCCGCCTCTATTCGCGTCCACGCCGAGTTCTCTTCGGGAAGACTTCGCAAAGTCACGAGTTTTGTGCCGACGAGAACTACTAGATTCTCTATTGGCACAACAAAGAAGATTAAGAGAAGAAAAGGAAACTAACCAACGAAGTAACGGAATCGAATTCCGAGAGAGAGGGAGATGTGATCCGCTTCTTCTTCTTCTTGGTTGGTTTCTTCTTCTCCTTGAAGCTCACGGCAACACCTTGCCTTGGTGTAGGTTGGGCGCCGGCCCTAATGGAGCTAGGGTGGCCGCCGGCCCTAATGGAAGGGAGGGGGAAGGAGGAGAGAAGAGAAGAGAGAGAGGGAGAGCTCTATTTCGATTATCAAAATCTTAGGAATCCAAGGCTTGCCTATGGTTCCTTATATAGTTGCTTCTCCCTTGCCAAGTCTCCTCTTAACTGAATTAACGGAATTAACGGAATTAGTTATCATAAGAAATTTATCCTATAAATTCTCTTATGAATTATTCCGTTTAAACCACGTTTTATTATAACTAACTTTATAATAAAACTAATTAGTTATCATAAGAAATTTATCCTATAAATTCTCTTATGAATTTTATTATAACTAACTTTATAATAAAACTAATTAATTATCATAAAAAATTTATCCTATAAATTCTCTTATGAATTATTCCGTTTAAACCAAGTTTTATTATAACTAACGCTATAATAAAACTAATTAGTTATCATAAGAAATTTATCCTATAAATTCTCTTATGAATTTTATTATAACTAACTTTATAATAAAACTAATTAATTATCATAAGAAATTTATCCTATAAATTCTCTTATGAATTATTCTGTTTAAACCAAGTTTTATTATAACTAACTTTATAATAAAACTAATTAATCTCTCCTTTTATTATGGAATAAATTTTATAAGAAATTTATAATCTTTCTTATTATGGAAAAATCAATTCATAATTGATTTTATAAAATTAAAATAAACCAATTCATGGATTATTTTAACTTCCATAAAAAGAATAAATTTCTATAAATTTATTTATATAAATTTCTTTATACAAATTTATTTATCCATAATTTATAAAATAAATCGCGCTAGATTTACTTTATTAATTAAACCAAAATTAGTTGGTTTTCTCCCCAATAAGTGGCCGGCCAACCAAGGAGGGTTGGCACCCTCTTTGGCCGGCCCAAACCGAGCCGAACCAACGCGAATTAAACTCATTTAATTCGCCCAAAAAGCCTTCAAAAGACTTAGCCATTTTTAGCTTCCATTGCGCCTCTGATTAACTCAGATTCGACTTATTTCTCTTGATCGGAAAATCTAATTTTCAACTCGTTTTAAATCCCTCGGATTACTCGTAGTGCGTGTGACTAAATAGGCTTTCGATTTATGTTGGCCGTCTATAATTAACCAATTATAGAACGATCATGAGTGGCACCTAGTAGTACATCATGATCCCCAATTAATCGAAAGATCAACGGTTTGACCTCAGAAGAAATTATTCTGAAACCCTTCAGCAGCTGTAATGAATCGTGCCCCATTCCCTTCATCATCTTATACCCACTTAGTTCAGGACACGGTCTATTTGTGTCAGTCCCCACTAGGCTGACTACGTCACACCTAGCCCAAGTAGTGTCTTTCTCGTCCTTTGGATTTCTAGTTACTCTCATGTATTTTAGAGACTCGTACTCCAAACATGATATACTCTGGCTAGAGGTTTTGAGTAACAATCCGACGATAGGCCTGGGTATACATCTCCTCGCAAGGAGTGGTGAATCCTTTGTAGGCTGTTCAAACATCTTCGGGCACTTCGGCTTATACCCAATCATCCTGGGTCCACACCTCCTTGGAGATGCTTGCATAAGATGTTAAAGTATAAGTCTCCATGACCAAGATGACTTGAACACCGCAAGTCAAAGGAACATCGCACTTAAGCCGCAGTAAGAACTTCATTGACATTTCTATAGATAGATTCCATATGAAGTCTTACAGCTAGTCACTCCAATGAACTAGTTCCCTTAACTAGCATCCATGTTTATCTCCGGACATCCCAATGTCTCCAGCCAGTGAGAATCAGCTGATTAGAGAATAACCCATGCTAGTCTCAACAGAATTGATTGTGTCCGTTTTTATCAATTCATCGACTAGGGATATTTTCAATACTTCACATTTGCACATTTAGAGATAATCACTAGTTGTGATCCCATCACAAATTCTCTTATGCTGTGAGTTG
>JAGFNQ010006174.1:71951-109075 GCA_024364735.1 Boesenbergia rotunda
TATAGGCTGCTGAGTTACAGAGACCTTCCACTAGTTGGGAGGTATTCAGCAATACCCATAAGAAAAAAGATGGGTCATTTGTCGATCGATGCTCTTTAGCAAATCATGTAAGTATATTAACTACAGTATATTTGTTTTGACATTTTATAGAGATTAATTTAATTCTTATTTCACAGGAAGCAATAACCACAAGAGTTGCAGAGGCGTCTTAGCCTGCTGCAGAGGGGGAGGAATCACAATCTCTTTCCACCGACCAGGTGAATGACACTTATTATGATGTCATCGGTGGAAGGAGGAAGATCGCCCTATATGGCCTGGGCTCTCAGGCAAAAATCACATATGATCAGATGAGAGCTCCAGGTGTTAGGGGACGTCTAGGTTCCTCCTCCTCCTCCTCTAGTGAGGTTCGTCAATTGCGCGAGGAGACTGATGCTCTGCGGACTCGACTCGCGACAATGGAGACGACGTGGGCCGAGAGGGACGCAGCGAGGGATGCAGAGTTTAGGGATTTACAGGCCTGCTAGGCACACAATGAGGCGTTAGTGTGTCACATGCAAGCTTTTGCAGCGACCCTATCGCCTATGCATGACACAGTTGCCCACCCCTCCTCATTTTGAGTCTTAGGAGATGTAGGATCCTGAGGATACCCCAGATGAGTAGAGACATTTTTGTAGTACGTTATATTTTTTTTCTCTACATTTTACAAAATCAAATTATTATACTATCTGGTTTGTTATTATATGCATCACTAATTGTTTCTTATTTGTTTATTTTCGTTTTTAGATTCTACATTATCAGAGTTTAATTCAGACATTAGTTGGTTTGAAAGGTGTGTATATTGGATATTTTACATATCATTCAATGTTATTTACATTTTCTGTATTAGTTACGATTACTAGCTATTCCAATCACTAATATTGTTTTATCATTGTATTTCACTTTTATTTATATCGTTTCTCTTCTATTATGCAAGAATATTGTTCCTTTTGATCTAGTTTTGATGTGTTCATGTATATTTTGTTTCTCTACTAGACTATCATTTTTTCATGTATATATTGACTCTGTGTTCATTTGGATATGAATATGATATGTCTGGAATATGTGTTTGTATGTATGTATTTGATACATATGTTTGGAATGGTTTGATGTATGTAATTGTATGTGTATATAAAATATAATTGTTTTGTAGTATTTATTTGGATATCTGTTGTGATGCATGATATCTGTTTAGACTATCTGTTTGGATATTATTTTGTATATATTAAATGTAAATATGGGAAGAGGAAAAGGAAAGCAAACCTGCTGGAAATTTTCAGGAATTAGCGACGCAATACTGACTATTCCGTCTCTATTAGCGACGGTTATTTACGATATCCGTCGCTAATAGCGACGAATATTTGACTTTCCGTCGTAAATTATGATAAAATAGCGATGGATATTTGACTAGTCCATTGCAATTAGCGACGAATATTTGACTTTCCGTCGCTAAATGACCCTGTACACGTCAGCACCTGCATCTGGTATTTTGTGACGGGGGGTATGTATTCGTCGCTATTAGCGACGGATTATTTATTTAAAATCCGTCACTAATAGCGACGAATTTGGTATATCCATCGCTACCCCTGACCTGCAACGGCGTGAGAACTGACGGTGCTCTTTCTGTCGCTATTCCGTCACTATTATCGTTTAGTGACGGAATAGCGACGGATTCCGCCCGTCACTAATCGCTGATGTTTTTGTTGTGCAAGACATAGAGCACATAGTGCTAGATTGTTTTGAGAATTGTTGGTGATTGATAAGTAATTATGTATTTAGTAAATTTTTCATTACTTATCTTCTTTTTATTTATCATACATATCTCATGCATGTTATTTTTACATATAGCTTAGTCCCAGAAGGTCACCAGGTAGCATCCTACATATCTAAGAGGTTTAAAGAATGATTAACCCCATATGGTGCTACATGGGGACATACTGACTAAGATACGAAGGATTTTTATTACGGTGAACTTTTTATAAGTATTTTGAATATAAATATATTTTATAGTAAAAAATTAACATGATACTAATTATCAAAATTTATTGGTGCAGAAAAGGTATGTTTGGGAGGAGGGCCACGAGGCCAAGTTTAAAAAAAATTTGGAAAGCCTACTACTCTAAATTGTACAGGGACATGTTGTACAAGTGGACGCAAAGAAAAACCAGGCCATCTGAGGTCCCTAATGTAGTTTGGTTGGCTTAGAGAACCATTTGGGCTGCCCAGCATTAACATGACAATTCAGTGATTGCTTGAGCAAATCACAACACAGAGCCTGCTGGGCTGAGCACCGGATCTATAAAGCATACTGCTGGATCTCATTCTATCATCGAGAATGCCTCTAACTTGGTGAGTTTAAAATTGTTATATAAAATTTTCTTATGTTTGCTTTTTATTAGTTTTAATGTACTTGCATTATCTTATTCAGGCTGTTGAATTACAGAGACCCGCCACTTGTTGGGAGATATTTAATAAGACCCATTAAAAGAAAGATGAGTCATTTGTTGATCGACATTAATGTAAGAATATTAACTTTCGTGTATATATATTTGTAGACTTTACATGGAAATTAATTTAATCAATTTTTTAACACAAAAAGCAATATTCACTTGAGTTGCATAAGCGTCTCAGCCTGGTACAGAGGGAGAGGTACACAACCTCTAGGGATCAGGCTAATAATATTTATTATGATATCGTCGATAGAAGAAAGAAGACATCCCTATACAGCCTCAGGCTAAAGTTATCTTCGACCGGATGAGAACTCTAGGGATCAGAGGTGACCTAGTCCTTTTCCTCATCTAGTGAGGTACAAGAATTAAGAGAGGAAAAATCAAGATCTGACTCTCGTCATTGGAGGAGACGATGGTTGAGATGGACACAGAGGTACATGAGATGTGCGAGTGACAGGCTCGAATTGAGGAGATACTGCATCATAGGCAAGCATTTGGAGAGTGACGTTATCTCCAGATTCACAGATGTTCTATTTGCATCGTTTGAAGTCCTAGGATACCTAGGATCTTGACTATCTCCCTGTCGAGTTGATCATTTTGAAGTATGCTATCGTTTATCTTAGCTTTTAATTGTTCATTATTTTAGTCAAAAATATTGCTATTTTTTTAATAATATATGTCTCGCTAATTGTATTATACTTTTTCATTATCATTTCAAATTTTGCATATTTTGGGAGTCATATCCCGATATCGACTAACTTGAAATGTATGTATTTTTTTAAGAATGCTTGCTAATTTTTATCAATTTACAATAACTAGTTATGTCTTTTTTATAAATACTTAACATCGCATTTTTAATACTGTATTTACAACTTATCAAATGATATTTCATGCAGGATTAAAGCTGATTTTGTTCCTGATTTTGATTAGGATGTCTTGTATTTTATGATATAAACTTTGTCTTGTATCAGATGTATTGGATGATTGATTATGGATTTATGTTTATTAGATTAGAGATGTGTTTGGATTTATAATTATGTATCTATCTTTTTTCATTTTACTTTATATGGATTGTTGTGTTGTAATATTGTTATGATGTGTTGAGTTTGTTGTGAGTTTAATGTAAAAATCATCCTTTGTGATGGTTGTAGTAGATTAGATTTTAATGTAAATAGGGAAAATTATGATAATCTGATTAGCGATAGATCATAGACTTTTCTATCGCTTTTAACGACGGATATTCAATATTCCGTTGCTAATAGCGATAGTGTATTGACTTTTCCGTTGCTATTAGCGACGGAAAATAGCCTTTACATCGCTATTTATTAGTGACGGAATCCAAATTTCGGTCGTAATTTGTCAACAGGGAATCTATTATTTTGTTTGGTTAATAGCAACAGACTTTTGACTCACCTATCGCTATGTTGTTAATTGAAAAAGCTAGTTTACTCCGGTTAATAGCGACGGGAGTTAAATATCTGTTAGTAAAACTAGCGACAGTTAATTTATATCTGTCGCTAATTTTAGCGACGGATTAAATATTACGTCACTAGAAATGTCTGCGACGGATTTCTAAGCGACGGTACACTCTTCATCATTAACCCCTCGCCATTTGGAAATAGCGACAGAATATGTCCATCACTAAAAGATTGCATTTTTTTGTAGCGAAGATCAGTAGGATCAGTACAATCTTATGGTACAAACGATTCTCCACCGACGGACAACTTCCTCATCGGCAAAACCACAGATAATGTTCTCGTCGGTGGACAACGACAGTAGAGGAAGCGGTAGTGCTAGCGGTTCATGGAGGGGACGCATGAACTTAGCCACTTGGGCATTGTTAGGCTGCTGACCTTGCTGGTGGTGGTTCTGTTTTGGCAGCAAGGTTCCAGCAAAAGGTTGCTGGTGCTTGCTGCAAACATGAACTGCAAGGCGATGATGGTTGTTCGACGTTGAACAACAACGTTGAACAGTATGCCATGCAACATGGACAGCAACTCGCATTCAAAAAAATAAGTGAATTTTCCAACCTTGGACAACGACATTACCACTTCAGTTCAATTCATTTCGTATTATCAGATTGCCTTATGCCGCTAGATACTCAATCGAGTCATGATCCCTCTTGTGGATCATTTCATCTCTAGACTTGGCTAGTACCAATGAGAGATGAAAAACTTATGACTTGAAGTTATCTCGAGGATCTGAGTAGAGGCAAACTCGTTAAGCTTGCTCGTTGATTGCAATGGAGATTAATTTTATGAGGCTAGCAAATGCTCTCTACAATGTCGTTAATGAACCCACAAGTATAATTTGTATCCTATTTGTATGTGGTATGTGTTTTAATAAATAGGATTTATTATTATTTTTATTTCTGCATGTTTACGAAACATATTTTATCATACATCCACAGTGGGCTCCCTAATAGTAATTATTGAACTATAGCTACTACAGTAGTTATAATTTCCTAATTGTTATAATGTCGACTTGTCGTATTTTTATAATTGGCCGATTAGATTTAATACCTACGATAGAAGACAATTAATGTCGAATAAATACATTTGATAAAAAAAAATGAAAGAGAGGCATTCCTGTGATGATTTCAAAAAACAATAGCGATGGTTTGATTTTTTTGTTTTAATCTAATATCCATCTTTAAATGTCTATAAGTTGGGTTTCATATTTATTCGAGTAAATTAGGAAAAAAAATCATGAAATTTGGACCTCTTGGAAAAAAATGGGAATTGACCTAAGGGTAAGCAGATTTGAGAAATTCCTAAATCATCCATCATAATGACTAAAAGGTATACTAATTTAAGTGATCTTCCTGTTTTACCCATCTGGCCAACATCAGCTTTCCATAAATCAGTTCCATCCGAGCTACATTTTCAGAAATCTAATTTGAAAATAATTTCTATCTCATCATATCTCTCACACTCTCTCACTACAAAAAAAAAAATTATTCAGCGACTAATTTTGAGATGAATTTAAAAAAAAATTATCCTAGAAAATTTAGGGACGAATTTGGCGAAATAAATTTTCGTCGCAGATTTACCGTCGCCAAATTCAGGGACAAAAATCTAGATTCGTCCTGAATTTGGCGACGAAATTAATTTTTCGTCCCCAAATTCGTTGCCACGAAAATAAAATGCGTCCCAAACTCTATCCTAAAATTCGTCCCAAATTTCGTTGCCGAATTGCAACAAAAACAAATTCGTCCCAAATTTCGTTACCCAAATGACAATTTAAACTTTGCGACGAACCTGTTTCATTGCAGAATTTGGGACGAATAGATAAATTCGTCCCAGGATCTGGAACCAAAAAATAAATTCATCCCAGAATTTGGGACGAAAAAGTAAATTCGTCCCAGAAATTTAGGATGAAATTGTAGATTCGTCCCAGAATATGGGACGAATTTGAAGATTGATCCCAGATTTTGAGACGAATATATTTTTTCGTCCTAGATTCTGGGACGAATAAAGATTCGTTCCAAAAATGTAATTTAGTTATACTAGTAGAATTTCCTTATTTTACTTCGTATATTCACCGAAGTCATAGATAGATAATTACCGAAGTAAACGCGCATGAAATAAAAAGGGATTATTTTACTTCGTCAAATCACTGAAGTCATATCCATGAAAATAGCGAAGTCTTTTACTGGTTTAAAGAGGCAAAAGTGCTTAAGTAATCGATGATATATAACTTTATAGTTTAATTGATTGTCGAAGCAAAAAAATATATGTTGTTTTAGTAGTTTTGTAATGCGACGAAGTAATGGATGATATGTAACTTCATAGTTTACATTAATTGTCAAAGTAAATATATTTTATAATTTCGTCAGTATTTATATTTATCGAAGTATGTAGTATTATGTTACTTCATAGTATACATTTATTGACATAGTAATCGATTTAAAAGACTTTATTGTTTTGTATGATAAAGAAGTAATAGATTTGAAACGACTTCACAATTATTAATGTTAAATACCGAATTTTATGGAGTTGAAAAGGTGAATTTCGAAAGTTAGGAGCCTAGTTGTAATTTTCCAAATCTGTTGGGTTTATTTGCAAAAGGCCAAAAACAGTTATAAAATCCTAAATCCCTCAGTCGTGCCCTAAACTCACCCGAACCCCCTCTCCTCTGCGCCGACTTCCCCTGCGCGAAACCGAAGCCACCCATCGACGACGCTGCAGCCGTTCCCGAGCAAGCTGGCACCAACCTCTCTTCTCTGCGGAGTCTTCCCTCTCTGCGCCGAATTCCTTTCCCTTCGGTTTTTCCCGACGCCGCAGCAAGCGAACGACGCCAACGGCGACAACCGCCGGTGTTCGTTTCCTCTCAGGTCGTTCGGTTCCTCTCGTTCTTCTTCTTCTCCTCCACGCGAGACCCTAGTCACGCCGCCTTTCGCTTGGGATCAGATCCATCGCATCTGTGGACCGTGAACAGCCGTCGTTGCGCCTGCCGTTCATCGTCGGAGCCGAGCCGCCTGCCACTTTGTCCTGATCGCGGGTTGCTGCTCGTTACCATCTTCGGGAAAAGAAGCAATAAGGGTAACGAATCTCTCTTTCTTACTAGTGCTATTTGTTTGGGGGGTTTGTCTCATGAAGTTGATGTTTGGTAATAATCTTGGACGGGTTAAGTATATGATCAGTTTGTAGGTTTGAATCTGTAATGTCAAGGTTACAAATTACCTTGTCATTTTGATGTTGTGGCTTTCCTTCCTATGGATACGATGCTAAAAGCTTTTAAAAATTGTTAATTGTGTTTTTGTTTTTGAAACTGTGATATTATGTTCTTGGGAAGGAATTTACTGATAGTTCGGTTTAAGTGATACAAGGAAGATTATGGGGTTTATTGTGAGCTTGATCATTGACAGTGATGTTAACCTCAATGTGTAATAGATTAATATGATTAAATAAATTTGGGGTTGATTAAATGGAATTGAGGACTAAATCTAATTTAAATTGATAAGAGATCGGATATGAACGAATCATGGGATAATGAGGTTTGTTGTAGCTAATGGATTTAATTGTATGAATAGCTAAACTTAATCATTTACACAGGACCTTGATTCGGACTTGTTCGGTTGATCGTGGAAGATTCTCGTTTACAGACTTCTGAAATTAAGGCGAGTACTTCTCCTTTGTACTCGAGTAGTTTCTTTTACCTTAAAGCATGGTTATTTTATGTCTACTAGATTGCTTGACCTTATTCCTTGTTAATTGTTATTTTAACATCGTCGTTGATACTTATTCTTCGTTGATCTTCGGGTATTCAAAATTCATATCCGTACAGTCCCCTGTTAGTTTTCTGTTCTGTAAAGTGTCGTTTGTACGCGAGTACTTAGAAGTCCATTAAACACAATTAGGTTTATTTGGCATTAGAAATATCCTACCTAGTAGTGTAGGTGCATAATTATTGATTTTCGATTTCTGGTTGGTTGTATTGATGCATCGTTGACTTGTTGGATTTTTGATGCATTGTTGTTTCTTCAGTTGTTCGTGCATCTTGTAGCATGCACCATATATGCACGTTGCATACTAACGACTGTTGGGCTTCCATATGGATAAGCCGTCGTTAAACATTTAGTTGCTCGGTTCACTCAACCACTTGTTGTCGTGGTAGTTGCTAGAGTGCGAGCAACTGTCCTGTTATGCCACACATGTTGCAGTTGTAGACAAACAGTGACACCCTTACTATTGTTTATCGAGGGATATTGTAGCTGTTGATAGCTCCCCCTATGTATCGAGGTTTGGAGTGTTGGCTCTCCAGCATCCTGTCCACTCAACCACACCTTTCTGTGGTATTCGTTGGAGTGTGTACAGTTGTCACAGCCCTACCCACTCAGTCACACAGATGGGATATGTTGGCGGCTTGACTGGCGTCAGGGGTGACACATGTCATTGCATCATATGCATACGTATTTTATTTATGCATTTTCTTGTGATTGTTGCATTTATATGAGCTATGGATGTTGCACATGATTGACATGCATGTAGATCTTGGTTTTATTGTTGTTGCGTTGTTTTATACCTGCTTAGTTGTTAATCGGTTTTATAACATGTTGTTCTATATATATTATGCATGTTTAAGTGTTCTTATATTCCTTATAGACTGTACCTTGTTGGTTCTCTACCTATTATACCTTTTGTTATGCCATGCTTATTGTCTACTCATATACCCGCAGAGTCCGCCCGGACTCACCACCCCTGCTTTCTCTTTTTGTTTCAGATAGCAGGTAGTTACGTTTTCTTAGAGCCAGGAGAGGATCCAGTCGCCAGTCCCTCAGTCCCACCGTGTCGGTTTGGTTTGGTTTGATTTAGTGTCTGATTTATTTTCGCAGTTATTTTTATTTGTCAAGTATTGGTTTGGATTTGTCGTTATTATTGGTATGTAGACTTTTTTTATGTTAATGATGGCTGAGCCATCCATTTATTTTGTTTCGATATAAACTGCGTGAATGTGTCTTTTACTTATTATTGTGATGCCAGCCGCTTGTGACTGAGCTATATTAGTGGTGTGTTATGTATTTATGCCCCATCTTGTCCACCGTACAGGGGAGATGCTGTCTGATTTTCGAGTAAGCATGTGCCTCTGGGGTCGTGACAATTAAATTGTAATGAAGTAAATATTTTTTTAACTTCATCACAATTTAAATTAATGGAGTATTTTATTTTTGATTACTTCACCATCAAATTTTATTATTGAAGTAAATAATCATATTTTATTACATTAAATTGTGATGAAGTAAAATTTTTTAACTTCATTAAAATTAAACAATATTTTATTATACAATAATATTTCATAAAATATATATATATATATATATATATACAACTTAAATGCATTAATTAGATTAAACAATTAATTATCTATTTAAAATGATGAATATATATTAACGAATTCATCAATGCACAAGTATATATCCATAAATCCACAAGTATATATAACCAAAATATATATCCACAAGTATATCCAAAATCCATAATGAAAGTACAAAATATGTATCCTAAGTACACCACCAATTTAGACACCTACATATGAGTAGACAAATTCATTCCATTCACTTCTGACATCATCATATTCGAATTGTTGGTAATATTGATTCTTGATTGTTTCTGTAAACTTTTATGTAAAAATACAAAATGCATTAGATTCATCCAACTATAATAGTTTATCTCAATCATAAACCAAAGCATATAATAAAAAAATATTAATTACCATCTTCTCCAACTGTGAATTTTCACATTCAACTATCTCTTTCATGTACCTCATCACACAATATCCACATTCAATAGAACCACTTTGTTTTAGATTACCCTACAATGAAATAGAAAAGGTAATGTAATGGTCACAATCCAAATTATATGAACCATCTATTCATATCTTCATACATAAGCACAATACATACTGTTAATTGTTTAAAATCTGGTCCTTTAAAGATACCCTTTGAGACATTGTACATCTTGACCCCACTACATTTTAAAATGTAAAAAAGTTATTTTTTCCCATATTTATAAGTGAATTCATTCGAAATCAATATAATCTACTACCTACTTGGTCACTATAGTTTTCCATGCATCGTCGCGATTTTTGTTTGACATAGAATCCAATAAATATATCATATTTTTATCTTCATTGACGATAGTCAAAATCCAATGGTACCTGGAAAATTGAAAATATAGCATATTTTTAATTCATTGTCTTTTTTCAAATATTTATAGAGGTAACTACATTCACACAACATATATTAAATGTTTTAGCATAACCAAGCAAAAGCATATGAAAAACAAATTATATGTAAGACATAACATACCCCATATAAATCGATGTACTAAAAGACTTCAGGTCACCTTGAGCTTTTGAAAGTGATAAAATGGTCATTCTCGATCGCCAAAGAGTCGGAGGGACATTCTTTTGGAATATGTAAGAAATGTTCAACCTGAGTTTATGGAATTATTTATGAAAAGGGCACCACAACAGGTCATTGATGCCATGCGTCAAACTGTGACAAATATGAAAGGAACACTTCCGCCTCAGTTTTTTACAGTAATTGTTACTACGGTAGCAATAAACCTGGCTTCACAATTATAGTGTTTTGATGACTGGTTACATGTTTAGGAATGCACAATACCGTTTGGAATTGCAGCAAAGTGTAGAATAGATTTCCCTTCCTGATCTAGAAGAGAAGAGTAAGGATTCAGATCATGCACCTGGTACACAGAAGAATGTTACTAGAGAAGTTATCAGATGGAACAGTGTAACTGGTCCTGAAAAAATAGATGCTGTAAAATACATAGAATATCTTGAACAGTGTAATTGGAGAATAATTTTCCATTCAATCTTAATCATGTTAATGCAACCGCATCGGAATGAAGATGTTAATCTATGTAGGAAGACAAACCATTTTTTGCATTCTCAATCTTTGCATCAGTCACGATATTGATAATCTCTGGTTCTGAGCAAACCTCTGTCAAACACCAACGCCGAGCAACTAAGGCAGAAACCAATATATATCCCTGTGGTTGGTTAATGAGAAATATTAGCGTGGAATTTAAATTAATTATTTCAGCATCATCATAGGTTCCTACAAATTGGAATAAAATGCAGCACCCCCAACCAAGATTACACAAGGGTAAGGGGAAATCAGACAAGTTGTACTATTTTCTTGTGCAAGAGGTTAAAACAAGAACGGGAAAAAAACACTTACAGCCAATCTGATTTTTGGTTCCTGTTTTAGTGCAGAGAGAAATAATCCCTGCCAGCCAAATTTTAAATAGTAATTAAACTTCAACAAAACCAAATTAGTAGATGTCGTGGGCAACTAAAGTAAAATGTATCTCAGACTCCGTGTTGTGTGACAATGGTCGAAAATTGTTTGTTAATTAAGTATAGTTCCAATATACAAATAAACTCGAACAACATCACTTGGAATTCTGCTCCACCACACCTTAGAAGAAAATTAGAATAAGTGTGATATAATATGAAAAATGTGAAGAAGAAACTAACTGATGGTTTAAGCTTTGGTGTGTTTGCAGCAGCTGTATAGATGAGACGCCTAAGATTTTCCTCAGCCTTATCATCCAGTACCCTGCTATCTTCTGGTCGGTCCTGAAAAAATAGATGTTGTAAAATACATAGAATATCTTGAAGTTATCAAATAGATTAGTGTAACTGGTTGAGAATAGTGTAACTTCTTCACGTGGCCAAAAAAACCTCAAAGAGGAAGACTTGGCGGTGCTACAGAGAGGAAGAAAACTAGTGGCACTGTGGGGAAAGGAGAGAAGGGGGTTGGAGAGGGAAGAAAACTGAAAGGAAAAGAAGAGGAACAAACGAAGGAGACGATGGAAACCTCGAGCTTGTGTGTCGAGCAGAGGAGGAGGCACTTGTGCATTATCAGGAAGAGGGGAAGGTGCTTGTGCGCCGTTAGGAAGAGGGGATGCGTGTCATCGTGCAGAAGGGGGAGGTGTGTCATGCATCTCAGGAAGAGGGGAAGGTGCTTGTGCCCCGTTAGGAAGAGGGGATGCATGTCATCGTGCAGAAGGGGGAGGTGTGTCATGCATCTCAGGAAGAGGGTACGGAGGCGCGTCGCCGGGCAAAAGGGGGTGGCGCGTTGTCGGGAGAAGAGGGAGGCATTATGCAGTTGTGCGCGATGAGTTAGGGTTGGACTTCGGGAGTTTTAAGGATTACTTTAAAAATAAATATAAACCGGTTAATTTATTTATAAAAGAAAATATAGTTTAGTTGATTTAAACTTATTACTTCCGTATAGAAATTTATGGATTTTATTTTGTAACTTATTACTTCATCAAATATTTATTATGAAGTAAAATATCAGATAAATTTAATAATAAGACCCATAATTTTTAAGCTACGAAGTTTTAAATGAAATTTACTACATCAAATTTATTATCGAAGTTGATTAACATGTATTACTTCATTAAAAGATTTCGCCGAAGTAATCTGTGGCGAAGTCTATTCTTGATTTTCACATATTATATATTAATTAATTTTGTAAAAAAAATCATTTCTAATTCACTTGCATTAATTCAAATGGTAAACATCCTGCAGTTAATGCATCAAATGATGAACATTCATGAAATATTGACAACAGATTCAAAGGAAAAAGATTTGAATCAAATGCTTGGCGAAAATTTTCTAACTGGAATTTCAAAATTCACTTGCATTCAATTGGATTGGATATTAAGAAAGGAGATTTTACATATTATCAGATCTTGCCTGTTATCATTATGCTTAATTTAAGTGATATCCTTGATTTGTTACCATGTATATGTTGTTTAGAAAATAAGAATTTTAGCATTGTTAAGAGCATTAGTAGGGTCATTGGTGTAGACAATTTTGTTCTCTCAGTATTTTAGGTTGAGGATTGTGTACCCATTAGTCTTATATATCTTATAGTGGCTAACTTATTCACATCTACAAAGTACAATGATCGCATTCTAGTAGTGTCTTGACCAACCTGTGATCGACAATGCTTAGTGGATATGTGGCCTAATTAATTCCTCATCTCTTGTGAAGCAATGCTTTATATATTGCTAATGGTTTCACTTTATCTATTCCTCATCTCTTGTGAAGCAATGCTTTATCTATTCCTCATCTCTTGTCTATGGATTAAAAAATTAATCCGAATGGAGACCCATCTCCCAAAGACCATCTCGTCATCGTATCATTCGATACGAATTACAACTTGGTCAATCACAAAGACCAAGCCTTATAATTCTTCTAACCAAACGACCACGGAAAAGATGACGAGTGGATCATCGATTTTCTAACCAAATGACCACGGAAAAAACGTCTGCCGTAGACATGGAGAGGTCTCTCAAGGACGACCAAGTATTCGCTAGGGAAACCCACCAAGTCATACCCATCACTTAAAACAACTATATCAAGTGCAAGCTAGGCACGAGCGGTTTGAGGTGTCTAAGGCCCTGTTTGCATGCAAGATCCAAGAAGGAACTCACGTACTCAAGATGATTGGGTATATCGAGAACCTTGAAAGACTAGGATTTCCACTAGGTCAAAAATTGGCCACGGACCTTATCCTACAATCGTTACCGGAATGGTACAATCAATTTGTCATGAATTATAACATGAACGAAATTGACAAGCCATTGCCTGAGATGCTCAGCATGTTGAGAACTACTGAACCCAATCTCAAGAAAACCAAGACAAGTAATGTACTGATGGTACAGAAGGACAAAGGCAAATGGAAGCCTAAGGGCAAGGATAAGACCCAAGCCAAAGGTAAGACCAACTCTACTGCACTGAAAGCCAAAGGCGGGTGCCTAAGGAAGGGACCTGCTTCCACTGTGGTGAGACCAGACATTAGAAGCGGAATTGCAAACTCTACCTAGAGGAAGTGAAGAAGAAAAGAAGTGAGACTTCTGCCTCAGGTATTTTTGTTATAGAAATCAATCTATCTATTTCCTCTTCTTAGGTATTAGATACCGGTTGTGCATCTCACATTTGTACTAATGTGCAGGGCCTTCGAAGAGCTAGATCGTTGAGAAAGGGCGAAGTGGACCTACGAGTAGGCAATGACATAAGAGTTGCTGTTATAGCTGTAGGAATATATTCCTTGTCTTTGCCTACTGGGCTTATCTTAGAACTAGAGGAGTGCTTTTACATACCTGCAGTAACTAAAAACATAATTTCTGTATCTTATATGGACAAGAAAGGCTTTTCATTTATCATAAAGGGCAAATATTGTTCTATAATATTAAATGACATGTTCTATTGTAGTGCATCACTTATGAATGGACTCTATGTTCTAGACTTAGAGAACTCAATCTATAATATAAATACCAAATGGTTCAAACCAAATGATTTGAACCAAACATATCTCTGGCATTGTCGCTTAGGTCATATAAATGAGAGTCGCATATCCCATCTCCATAAGGATGGATTACTAGACTCATTTGATTTTGAAGCATATGAGACATATAAATCATGTCTTCTAGGCAAGATGACCAAGGCTCCATTTAGTGGACACAACGAAAGAGCGACAGACTTGTTAGGACTCATACATACTGATGTATGTGGCCCATTTAATGTCGCAGCTAGAGAAGGCTTAGTACTTCATCACTTTTACTGATGATGTCAGTAGATACGCCTATGTGTATCTAATGAAACACAAGTCGAAATCCTTTGAAAAGTTCAAAGAATTCAAGAGTGAAGTACAAAACCAACTTGGCAAGAGTATTAAGACGCTTCGATCAGATCGAGAAGGTGAATACCTTAGCCAAGAGTTTCGTGACCATCTAGCAGAGTGTGGGATTATATCCCAACTCACTCCACCTAGAACATCACAATGGAATGGTGTGTTCGAGTGGAGAAATCATACTCTATTAGATATGGTACGATCGATGATGAATCTGACAAATCTTCCTACTTCCTTCTGGGAATTCGCTCTAGAGACGGCTCTTTTCACACTTAACCGAGCTCCATCAAAGGTCGTTATAAAAACACCATATATGATATGAACTGGGAAGAGTCCCACGATGTCTTTTATGAGGATTTGGGGTTGTGAGGCTTACGTTCGATGTCAAGTATCAGATAAACTTTGACCCAAATCTGATAAGTGCTATTTTGTAGGATATCCTAAGGAAACGTAGGGATATTTGTTCTACAATCCCACACTAGGCAAAATGTTTGTTGCTAGAAATGACATTTTTCTCGAATGAGAGTTTATTTCTAGAAGAAATAGTGGGAGTAAAATCCATCTTGAAGAAGTTCAAGATGCAAATAGTACTGAGGTCTTGATTGACATTGAACAGCCACCATAAAGTGTTGTGGATCATGAGATTGTTGCACAAGAAGTTGTGGAGCAACAACCTGTTCAAGTAGACCAACCTCTTCGCAGATCTGATAGGATACATCATCAGCCTGAGAGATAATCATTTCTCTTGTCTGATCATGATGACATTATGCTTGTTGAGTTGAACGAGCCTACATCCTATCAAGAAGCTATGATGAGCCTAGATTCTGAGAAATGACTAAAGGCCATGAAGTCAGAAATGAAATCCATGTACATTAACCAAGTATGGACTTTGGTTGATCCACCTGAGGGAATTAAACCCATTGGGTGTAAGTGGGTCTTTAAAAGAAAGACTGACATGGATGGTCTCATGCATACCTATAAAGGGTGATTTGTAGCCAAAGGTTTCAAGCAGATTCATGGTATCGACTATGATTAAACCTATTCACCAGTTGCGATGCGTAAATCTATTCAGATTATGTTTGCTATTGCAGCTTACCATGATTACGAGATCTGGCAGATGGATGTCAAAACCGCATTAGTAAATGGGAATCTACTCGAGAATGTGTACATGACACAACTGTTGATGCAGTTTGACCCTGATTGTTGTTTTGGTGTTGACACCGATTTTAGTTTAGGTTGACGTTGATTATGATCATGGTTAAGTCCTGATCGGGGATTAGGCATGGTATGGAAAATCCTAGCTTGGGGGGCTAGGTATTGGAAAATCCTAACCTGGAGGGTTAGGTGTGAAAAATCCTAGCTTGGAGGGCTAGGTTGTGAAAAGTCTTAATTCGGAAGGGTTAAGTGAAAATTCATAGCTTGGAGGGCTAGGTGGAAAGTCCTAACTTGGAGGGTTAGGTGAAAAGTCCCAACTTGGAGGGTTAGGTGAAAAAGTCCTGGCTTGGAGGGTCAGGTCCTAGCTTCGAGGGCTAGGTCTGAAAAAGTCCTAATTCGGAAGAGTTGGGTGAAAAGTCCTAGCTTGGAGGGCTAGGTGAAAAGTCCTAACTTGGAGGGTTAGGTGAAAATTCCCAACTTGGAGGGTTAGGTGAAAAATCCTTAGCTTGGAGGGCTAAGGTGGATGAAATCCTAGCTTGGAGGGCTAGGTTTAAGTCCCTGGATCGGTCTGGTGACTGATCAGGGAAGTTGGCACGCTGCTCCTTCGTGGATCGGTCTGGTGACCGATCAGGGAGCGCACAGTGAGGTTGGGATCCTACTGTGTGGCTCCTGATCGGTCTGGTGACCGATCAGGGAGCAGGTCGTTGCCTCGTTGCTTGGCTCCTGATCGGTCCGGTGACCGATCAGGGAGCAGGCAGCTTCCTCACTGCCTTGCTCCTGATCGGTCTGGTGACCGATCAGGGAGCCCACAGTGAGTTGAGTTCTCCCGCTGATCAGTTCGTGAACGGTCCGATGACCGATCAAAGACTTAGGATTTGATTTCCGCGGTTACTGTTCACTCAGACGTAGACCGATCAGGCTTGAGCCTGATCGGACAGTGTCTGTCCTAATCGGTCTGGTGACCGATCAAGCTTCACTCTGATCGGTCTGGTGACCGATCAGGCTTGTGTCGCCCGAGAGCTGGGAGTCCTAGCAAAGCGGTGGATCGGTCTGGTGACCAACCCACGAGCCCTGGATCGGTCCGGTGACCGATCACTTTAATTCAAATTGCACTGTCAGACGCTCTGATCGCGTCTGACCGTATCCGATTCTCTGCATTTGATTTCTGATACTTGATTTTCTGAGTGATATGCTGTTCTAATGCTCTGATTAAGCTGCAAGTGACAGGGAAGTGTTGGTGCAGGAAGCACCAAATCGAACCTTGTTTTGATATTGGCAAAGGATTCAAAGTTAAGTATTGTTTGTTATCTAATGTGCTCATTAAGTGTGCAGGAAACAAAAGTCCTAGCGAAGGGCTGTTAGGCACCTGGCTAAGGACTGCCAGGAAACAAAGTCCTAGCAAAGGGCTGATAGGCACCTGGCGAAGGACTGCCAGGAAACAAAATCCTAGCAAAGGGCTGCTAGGCACCTGGCAAAGGACTGCCAGGAAACAAAGACCTAGCGAAGGACTGCTAGGCACCTGGCGAAGGGCTGCTAGGAATCTAAGTCCTAGCGAAGGACTGCTAGGCACCTAGCGAAGGACTGCTAGGCACCTAGCGAAGGATTGCTAGGCATCGGAACCCTAAGACCCGGCGAAGGGTTGTTGGGCACCTAGCAAAGGACTGCTAGGAGTCGAAGACCTGGCGAAGGACTGCTGGGCACCAGGCGAAGGACTGCTTGGTACTGAAGACCTGGCGAAGGACAGCTAGGCACCTGGCGAAGGACTGCTGGGCAAAAGTCCAACCAGAGGAGCCGGTTGGCAACAGGTAAATTCTCCTGAGAGGAGTAGGTGAGGACGCGCTCCCCGTCGAGGGAACAGTAGGCGTCGGTTCGACCGAGGGCTCCATTTTGGAGACCCAAAGTCAGAACCAAGACAGCTACGGCTGTAAGAATCACTAACATTTTTTGCTTTATCTTGTTTGGTACTAACCCTGGATGCAGGACCGAAGGAATGAGTGTCTGCAGCTCAGAAAGCCTCATAGGAGTGAGGCAGCAGCTGGGTTGGGCGCCCGGAAGGACCCGGGCTCCCTAAGTACAAGACAAACATGAGTTCAGCAAAAGTACGCTTCGGAAGCATACTGGGCGGGGCGCCCCGGATGCTCCGGGCGCCCCGGGCTTAAGCCAACGAAGCGGATAAAGATCATCCAGCCGAGAAGCCCGCTGAAGAGTAAACCAGGGTGCCCCCTGCGTCCCGGGCGCCCCCACAGTCAACTCTCAGCCCTATTCAAGTGGGATAAGGGCTGACCGAGAGTTGCTCGGATCGGCTGACACGTGGGGGGGGGGGGGGGGCGCCCCCAACGTTCAGGGCTCCCCAGGAGGCTATAAATATCCCCTCGACCCTAAGGCTTCAGAAATCACTTCTTCCAACGCCAATACGCTCTTCTACTCAAGCGCTCTGCTCCGGAAACCTCCCAACTCGAGATACAAGCGTCGACGACGTCCCGCTGCTCCGAAGTACAATCCAAACCGGACGTCGGTAACGAAGAGCTAACTTTTTAAGTTTACTGTACTACTATTGTAACATCCTTCTGTAAACCCTTTTTGCGCACATATAGAATTGCCCGCAGTAAGCGGTCAACGACCGTGAGCCTTGGAGTAGGAGCCGACCGCGACTCCGAACCAAGTAAAATCTTGGTGTTTGTGTGTTGTTTAATTTTAATTTTTTTGCTGCGTATTCTCTTTTTCAATCCGAAACGATTTATGATATTCACCCCCCTCTATCCTATTCTCTCGATCCAACAAGTGGTATCAGCGCAGGGAAGCTCAAATTTGGTGCAACCACCAATTTGAGACTTTTTTTTGGATTTTTCGTCTTTTTCAATTTTGAATTCTTATTTTCTCACCATAAGTCAGAATTGATAAAACGAATAATTTTTGAAAATTTGGCATAAACTTTTTTTATTATTATTTTAATATTTTTCTCGAAATTCGTGCTAAGCAAACTTTTTCCCGAACAGTAAATTCTTACCTTTTCATCATTAATCAGAATTGATAAAGTCAACATTTTCAAAAAAATTTCATTAATTTTTATTTTATTTTATTATTATTTTACCTCGAAATTCGTGAAAACACTTTTATTGAGCTAGTTTTCTTTTTCCCGTACTACTAATCCAAGACCAAGTCTTGGTACATTTTTGGTGTTTCTTTTGTGTACAAGGTATAAACTAAATGGCCAACCAAGAGTGGAATAGTGTCCGTCCACCCCTATTCTGTGGCGAGAACTTCAAATCCTGGAAGGGTCTAATAGAATCCCACCTAAAGACCCATCTGGATTTATGGATGATGATTCAAACAAGGTTTTCAGTACCTACAGAAGATGGAAAGTCGATCGCCTGGGATAAACTGGATGAACCAACTCTGAGGAAGATTGAGGCAGATGCAAAGGCGACTGCAATCCTACAATGTGGCCTAACTAATGAAGAATTGAAGCAGATCGGACCCTTCAACTGTGCTAAAGAGATGTGGGAGAAGCTAATCAACCTACACGAAGAGAGCTCCGATATTGAGATCTCTGAAGGTGTGATGCTCGAATCATCGGATGAATCAGACATAAGGAAGATCAGGCAAGTCATTTTGCATTCTCGGCTCAAGCACAAGTAGCTGCGACAGAATCGACACCCGACATCGAAATCGAACCAGAGTTAGACAACGAGTTTTCTGAGACAAAATTGGTAACTAATTTTGAATCATTTTTTGAATTAAGGTTAAATAATCAAGCTGATACTGCAATGGTCGAGGAACGTATAGTTTTCATTGCAGGGAAAACTCCAAGAGAACTGCAAAAGAGGCATCAACCAGTACCTGAGTCCAACTCAGACTCAGAACTTGACGACGAAGAAGGAGATCCTCGAAAACTGGTCCGGTTGGCTCGCGACCACTACAAAATACTGAAGAAACAATCAAGCAGAAGAAAGATGGCTAAAATCAAGGGGGAGACCTCCAAAAAGAAATCTAAAGGTAAATTTACAGTATTTGAAAATCCATTATTTACCTTGAATAATATGATTGAACCTTATAAATTAGTTAAAGCAAACATTAGTAAATTGGAACAAGAAGATGAAATATTGAAACATAAGGTCAAAATGCTAGAAAGCCTAATTCACAATTTTGCTAATTCTAAAAACCCAGAATATCATTACAATTATGACGTGACTTAGATGATTACTTTTCTCGCGTATTTTATTATGCTTAGATTTAGGATTGGTTAGATTAAGGACTAAAATGATTAACTGAAATTTGAACAACATAGTATTGGGTGGAGGTGAGATGATAGTACGTTAGGGAAGCCTCTTCTAATAAGGTCAAGTATACTCTACTTGGTTTGTTTAGACTGGTGAAACTAGCCGAAGCTACCGATCCAAGACCCAAACTAGTTAGACCAGAATTTGTCAACAAGTAATTTTGAAAATGAAATTTCACTAAAAGGCTTTGTCAAGGAAAGGGTTGATGATCCAATAAGGCTACGGCCAAAGAAGGCCTTGTGCCTCGCCAAGACCTGGAAGCTAATTTTTGAAATTCAAATTCAATTTACTTCTTGTCAAATTCAAATCTAACACAAATTTCAATCAATCATAGATTCAACCATTTTTTTTATAAAATTAAAATTCATTAAAATGGTTTTCAAAATTAATTTAACTTTTCAAAACTAATCATAATTTTTCAAAATAAAATCCCTACTTCTATCAAAACCTGTCTCACAAAAACCCATAAGGTTAACATGCTTGATTATGTAGAACTGGGTGAGACATCTAGGACCTAAAAGCATAATTCACTATCCTTCTAAATAAAATTCAAAGTGCTTTCAAAAGTTATTCAAAATTATCTCTAGTTAATTAGGTTCATTGTACCCTACTTTGTCAACTCTAACAGTTTTTTCAAAATACTGAATTTCATGTAAAATATCACAATAGACTCATTCTAAATATAATCTAGGGCTTGTTTGATTTAGTTATTGATTGGTCAAACATAGTCAACTGAGTCAAACATGGTCAAAACAGTCAAACCTAGTCAATACTAAAGACCCTTCAAGCACTTAGATAAAGTCAAGACGAGTCGGATACAAGGGGAGTTTTTTTTTTGAAAAATTTAGATTTATTCTCAAAAACCTTATGCTCTAAAATTTAGTATCATCTCAAAATAAGGTTTTCAAAATTTGATTCAAAAATCTTGGTATATTACTATCTCTTTGAAAAATTATTATCATTTCAAAATATTTTTTTTTCAAAAACTGTGTTATTATTCCAAATTGAGTTTTCAAAAATTTATCTCCTTGAAAGTTATCATACTCAGAAGGTTGTTCAAAAGTGTTTCTTTTGATTTTGGTAAACCCTAAAGACACAGAGGAAGTCCACTTCATAATCTACAAGGACTCCGAGGATGTGTCAAATTTAGGGGGAGTCTAAACCAAAAGAAATTATTTCTCACAAGTATTTTCTTTACCAATTATTTTTGAAATTATTAAATAATTCTTTTGATCTGAACTGAACCCTCAGAAATCAGAGGAAGAATACTTGTGGTCAATAAGCTTCCAAGGACTGTGTCAAGTTTAGGGGGAGCTCAAATTAAAAGAGTTATTAAACATTTCTAAATAATATGTTTCCATACACTATATTTTCAAAATTATGTCGAAAACATAAGTAATTTGTCTTACAAAATATTATTTTAAAATGTTTTTGTGGCTTATAAAATCATTTTTTGAAATACCTTTTTGAATAATGCTTGCTTGAGTCTTGAGAATTTCCAGGACACTTAGGAAAATGTCCTTGGAGTTAACAAGGGTTCACAGGATTGTGTCAGACTGGAAAAGAAACCTAGTCAAGTAAAGTATTATATTTTCAAAATAACATTATATTTTTCAAAAATGCATAATCTTCAAAAGTACTTATATCTTCAAAAATGCATAATATCTTTCAAAAAGTACTGCTATTTTTCAAAATATCATGTTTCCAAAAGTACAAATATTTTTTAAGGCAATAGTGTTCTAAGTGCGTGAATTTTCTAAAAGACTTGCCTACAAATACAAAAAAAAATTTAATACCTTTCAAAATAGAGTTTTGTTGGTGCAATTTAAAACTTTTTGCTATGCTTTCAAAAATTATGCTAAGTATTTTTATATTTTCAAGACTCATAAACTTTGATACACAAATTTTAAAATTTCTTTCAAAATATATTTTGATATATGGCCAAGGGGGAGAGTAGAAAAAGTGAAACTAAATTCTTCCTTAAACTTTTTCCCCTTTTCAATGAAAGTTTATCTTAGAAATGGTCTAAAACATAAAGAGAAGAGTTTTACATTAAGGGGGAGAGAAAGAAAGAGAAAAAGAGATTTTTTTTCAAAAAGTAAAGCAAAAATTACTAAGTGTAAAAAGTTTTTTGGTGCAAACGCTATAACTCTCTTTTTGAAAAAAAAAACACTTTGTCAAAAAAACTTAGAAGTTTTTAAAACTCTCTATCCGAAACCTTGTTCGCCCATGTATTATTTTTGATATATGTCAAAGGGGGAGGAAAGGTCAAAGTTAAGTATCTGACAAGTATTCAGGCTTTTAGGGAGAGTATGAGAATTAAAGATTTTTTGTCAAATCTATTCTTAACTGCTATACTTCATTGTGTTTTTTCCTTCTTTTATTAATCTGTTATACTTTCTACTTAACTTTGAATTGTGTTGTCATAAATTAAAAAGGGGGAGATTGTTGGTGCAGGAAGCACCAAATCGAACCTTGTTTTGATATTGGCAAAGGATTCAAAGTTAAGTATTGTTTGTTATCTAATGTGCTCATTAAGTGTGCAGGAAACAAAAGTCCTAGCGAAGGGCTGCTAGGCACCTGGCTAAGGACTGCCAGGAAACAAAGTCCTAGTGAAGGGCTGCTAGGCACCTGGCGAAGGACTGCCAGGAAACAAAATCCTAGCAAAGGGCTGCTAGGCACCTGGCGAAGGACTGCCAGGAAACAAAGACCTAGCGAAGGACTGCTAGGCACCTGGCGAAGGGCTGCTAGGAATCTAAGTCCTAGCGAAGGACTGCTAGGCACCTAGCGAAGGACTGCTAGGCATCGGAACCCTAAGACCCGGCGAAGGGCTGCTGGGCACCTAGCGAAGGACTGCTAGGAGTCGAAGACCTGGCGAAGGACTGCTGGGCACCAGGCGAAGGACTGCTTGGTACTGAAGACCTGGCGAAGGACAGCTAGGCACCTGGCGAAGGACTGCTGGGCAAAAGTCCAACCAGAGGAGCCGGTTGGCAACAGGTAAATTCTCCTGAGAGGAGTAGGTGAGGACGCGCTCCCCGTCGAGGGAACAGTAGGCGTCGGTTCGACCTAGGGCTCCATTTTGGAGACCCAAAGTCAGAACCAAGACAGCTACGGCTGTAAGAATCACTAACATTTTTGCTTTATCTTGTTTGGTACTAACCCTGGATGCAGGACCGAAGGAATGAGTGTCTGCAGCTCAGAAAGCCTCAAAGGAGTGAGGCAGCAGCTGGGTTGGGCGCCCGGAAGGACCCGGGCGCCCTAAGTACAAGCCAAACATGAGTTCAGCAAAAGTACGCTTCGGAAGCATACTGGGCGAGGCACCCCCATGCTCCCGGGCGCCCCGAGCTTAAGCCAACGAAGCGGATAAAGATCATCCAGCTGAGAAGCCCGCTGAAAGAGTCAACCAGGGCACCCCCTGAGTCCCGGGCGCCCCCACAGTCAACTCTCAGCCCTATTCGAGTGGGATAAGGGCTGACCAAGAGTTGCTCGGATCAGCTGACACGTGGGAGGGGGGCGCCCCCAACGTTCAGGGCGCCCCAGGAGGCTATAAATAGTCCCTCGACCCGAAGGCTTCAGAAATCACTTCTTCCAACGCCAATACGCTCTTCTACTCAAGCGCTCTGCTCCGGAAACCTCCCAACTCGAGATACAAGCGCCGACGACGTCCCGCTGCTCCGAAGTACAATCCAAACCGGACGTCGGTAACGAAGAGCTGACTTTTTAAGTTTACTGTACTACTATTGTAACATCCTTCTGTAAACCCTTTTTGCACACATATAGAATTGCCCGCAGTAAATGGTCAACGACCGTGGGCCTTGGAGTAGGAGCCGACCGCGACTCTGAACCAAGTAAAATCTTGGTGTTTGTGTGTTGTTTAGTTTTAATATTTCCGCTGCGTATTCTCTTTTTCAATCCGAAACGATTTACGATATTCACCCCCCCCCCTCTATCGTATTCTCTCGATCCAACAGGAAGGATTCAAACACTCAAGGAGAGTCAATGGAGGCCTTTCCTTGGAGCAGGTTTGTCTGTTTTTCCATCTCAGGTTGCAACGGGCACTGGCACTGGCTGGAGCTGCTGACTGGGGCTGGTCTGAGGGAAGCTCAGGGAGTCCAGAAGAGCTCAGTGGTGGCTGGTGGTTGCAAGTGAGCAGCTGGAGGCTGCAGTGTGATGTTGTCACCTGGCGTTCAAGAGGGAAACAAAAGGAGCGGGTTGGAGCAGAGCAAGAAGGAGTTGTTGTTGCCTTGGTTTTGAGCTGCGATTTCTTGCTGCGTGCTTGTGCTCCTACCTGATCATCCTCTCTTGAGAAAGCTACTGTGATCCTTAAAGCAACCATCCCTTGCTTGAGCACTTGGAGGAAAGAACAAGAGGCTTTGAGTCCAACAGCGAGAAGACACGAAGAAAGGGTTCTTGCGTGAGATCGTCGCTGGGTGGAGCTTGGAAGAAGCTTGCTGTGTTCTTGTCTTTGCTAATTGCTAAGTAAGATCTTTCTTGTGTTTCATTGTGCTTAAAACTATATCTTTGATTGAAACGCTGTGGAGAGGTTACTCCACCGAGAAGGAGCTTGCTTTCTATCCGGTGTTCACCGAGGCTTAATCTGCCGACGATCAAGGGATCGCCCACCTTAAGGGCACGCCAAGGAGTAGGGGCAAGTTATCCCCGAACCTTGTAAATCCTCTTGTTAGCGTTCTTGTGTTTTGCTCATAGTTTAGGGTTTAGATTTCTGCATATACTTTGTTTTATTGTGCTTCCGCTGTGCTACTAACGATTGAAGTGCAGAAATTCGATAAGTGTCAAAGTTCAAGTATTTGGCTATATTCACCCCCCCCCCCTCTCTAGCCATCCGAGTTCCAACAAGTGGTATCAGAGATTGGGGCTCTGTTTTTGCGGATTAACAACCGAGAGCTATCATCCATGGCGTTGAGAGAAGGTTTTTCCACCACCCGACCTCCTTTCTTCGATGGTGCAGATTTTCAATACTGGAGATCGAAGATGGAGTATTACTTGAAGATGGACATCAATACTTGGTTCACGGTGAAGGAGGGCTTCACCCCTCCAAAGGATGATGAAGGCAAGGAACTTGAATTGTGGCGGTGGACGGCCAAACAAACTCGAAAGAGTGAAGCCGACGCGAAGGCGGTGGTCACTCTACAATGCGGCATGAACAAAGACCAACTCATCAAGGTTGGTCCTTTCACAAGTGCAAAAGACTTGTGGAACAAACTCATCGAACTCCATGAGGGCACCCGAGATTCAAGAATCGCCAAGAGGGACTTGTTCCTCAATCAACTTCAAAATCTCTCCATGAAGGAGAATGAAACCGTAAGTGAGTTACATAGCCGGTTCAAAGAAGTCCTCAACGGGCTTCATTCTATTGATGAAAAGGTCGAGAATCGCGACCTTATGAGGTATGTGCTACAAGCATTTCCAAGGAATGCTTTGTGGTCATCCATGGTGGATGCCTACAAAGTCTCCAAGGATTTATCAATTGTTAAGTTAGATGATTTGTTTTGTGAAATGGAATTGCATGAAATGGCTAACAAAGGCCCCATAGAGAAGGGGATTGCCTTAGTTGCAGGGGACCGATCCAACAAGAAGAAGAAGGAGAAGGAAGTCTCTTCATCTTCATCCTCTTCCGAATCCGAGTCCGATTCCGAGGAAGATGGCAGCAGCTCTTCCTCCTCCGAGATGGCAAATTTTGTGAGAAGGATGATGAGAAGGGATCGACGCTTCAAGGGTATAGGTAACCCTAGTGAAGCTAAAGTTGATAAGACTAATGTATCTTGTTTTGAGTGTGGTAGGAAAGGGCACTTCAAGAGTGAATGCCCAAAGCTAAAGAAGAAGGAGGAGAAATCCAAAAAAAGAAGAAAAATCCAAGAAGAAGAAGAAGGCCTTGAAGGCCACTTGGGATGAATCCTCTTCAAGCTCATCCGATGAAGAGAAGGAGGAGAAGAGCACAAAGCATGTGACACTCATGGCATTAGGAGATCAAGAGAGCAGTGATGAATCTTCCAACTCCTCAAACGCGGCTTCATCATCTTCGGATGATGAAGAGGTAACTTCTCCCGAACTTGAGAAATGTTATAGAGCAATTGCATGTTTAACCAATATGTTAAAGAAGTCAAAAAATAAGGTTAAAACATTGCATTTGGAAATTGAACAATTGAAAGCATCTAGGGATGATAACATAGATGACTTGCATGTTGAGATGTTAGAGGATGAGATTAAATCATTGAAACTTGAGGTTGAAAATTTGAAATCTTCTAAGGTTGAGGATGTAGATGATTTGCATGATGAATTGCTAGAAGAAGAAAACAAATCATTGAAGAGTGAAGTTAAGAGACTCAAGAATATTCTTGAGAAGTTCTCAACTAGCTCAAAAACCCTAGACATGATCTTGAATGCCCAAAGAGCAGTCTACAATCAGGCCGGTATTGGTTACCGACCCAAAGAACCTTCATTCATGTCTTTGATATCTAGGACTGATATGAGACAATCTAAGACACCTAGAGTCCAAAAGAAAGTTGTCAAGGCATGGGTGCCTAAGTCTTGTTTAGTAAATGCTTTAGGTCCCAAGGTTTGGGTACCTAAAACTTCCATTTTTTGAATTGTGTAGGTTATGATTGAGGGGGAGCATCTATCAACTTGGTTCGTTGATAGTGGGTGCTCCAAACACATGACCGGGGATAGATCATTGTTTACCACACTTCAAAAGAAAAGTAGAGGTAATGTTTCATTCGGTAACAATGGTAGTCTTAAGGTCATAGGAATAGGAGACATTCAAATATCCAAATGTCTTAGAATCTCAAATGTCCTTCTAGTCAAGGGATGACATTTAATCTCCTAAGTGTCAGTCAATTGTGTGACACAGGTTACACAATTGATTTTCAACCAAGTCAATGTCTAGTTAGACAACATGACACCTTGGACACGGTACTAGTAGGAACAAGAGTAGACAATATTTATCAAGTTTCATTTAAAAGTGCTACTAATGCTTTTGCTAAGTGTCTCATGTCAAAAGAAGAAGAGTCCACCCTTTGGCACCGGAGACTTGCACATGTTAATATGAAGAACATCCGGAAGTTGGCCAACAAGGGATTAGTTCGTGGCTTACCAAGCATCAAGTATGAAAAGGACAAACTTTGTGATACGTGTCAAATGGGTAAGCAAACAAAATCTGCACATAAAGGTAAAAACACTATAAGTACATCTACCGCTTTAGATTTACTTCACATGGATCTATTTGATTGTAGTACTATCATATCATTGAATGGAAGTAGATATTGCTTTGTTATCATTGATGACTTTACTAGATATACATGGACTTATTTTCTTAAATATAAGGACCAAACTTTAGATGTTTTCATTTCTTTTTGTAGAAGAGTTGAAAATGAAAAATCATCAACAATTAAGACAATTAGAAGTGATCATGGAGGTGAATTTTAAAATCAACGATTCTTAGAATTTTGTCAAGATAGAGGTTATAGACATGAGTTCTCTACTCCTAGAACACCACAACAAAATGGTGTTGTAGAGAGGAAGAACTGTGTTTTACAAGAGGCTGCATGAAGCATACTTAATGAGTACTCACTACCGAGTTACTTATGGGCTGATGCTGTAAATACAGCTTGCTATGTGCAAAACCGAGTCCTCGTCCATAGGTTCTTAGGAAAGACTCCCCATGAACTTTGGTTTGGAAAACCACCTACGGTTAAACACCTTAGGGTGTTTGGTTGTAAGGTGTTCATCCTAAACACCAAGGGTCACCTTGGAAAGTTCACGGTAAAGGTTGATGAAGGGATACTAGTCGGGTATTCCTTGGTTAGCAAAGCCTATCGAATCTACAACAAGAAATCTAGAGTGGTTGAAGAGTCTTCTGACGTTGTCTTTGAAGAAATTCCAAAAGTCAATGGTCAACCAGAAGATGAAGTCCAATTCGAACTTAGGAGACTAAGTTTGAATGAGAGTCCAAATGTTGTTGATAGTGATGAATCCGATGACGGTGAGCCTAGACAATCCATAGATCAGCCGGATCCTGAGGCTGAGCTTGTGTCTAGTGAACCCATTCAAGAAGCACCACCAACACCTAGGCAAACTAGATTAACCTCTAGTCATCCCCAAGACCAAATTGTTGGAGACATCCATCATGGGGTTAGAACTAGATCATTCTTTAGGAATGAGGCTAATGAAGTTGCCTTAATTTTCGAAATTGAACTTAGAAAAATTGATGAAGCATTAAATGATCCCGATTGGATCATTGCAATGCAAGATGAACTAGGTCAATTCGAAAGAAGTCAAGTTTGGGACTTAGTCCCTAGACCTAAGAAGACCACCATCATTGGAACCAAATGGGTCTTCAAAAACAAATTGAACCATAAGGGAGAAATCATTAGAAACAAGGCACGCTTAGTAGCCAAGGGCTATAGTCAAGTTGAAGGTCTTGATTATGATGAGACCTATACTCCCGTGGCACGATTAGAATCCATCCGATTGATGCTTGCATTTACAGCACATCGAGGCTTCAAGCTATATCAAATGGATGTCAAATCGGCCTTTCTAAATGGTTTAATTAGAGAAGAGGTCTATGTCGAACAACCTCCGGGGTTTGAGAGTACCGAATTTTCAAACCACGTGTTCAAGCTCAAAAAGGCACTTTATGGCCTTAAACAAGCACCCCGAGCTTGGTATGAGCGGTTGTTGACATTCCTAATTGAGAAAGGCTTTGTAAGAGGCCAAATAGACTCTACACTATTTCTACGGAGAGATGGTGACAATATTTTTGTAGCCCAAGTATATGTCGATGACATAATTTGTGGCTCAAACAACAAGGGCTATTTAAATGAATTCATTAGACACATGGAAAATGAATTTGAAATGAGTCTAGTGGGAGAGTTGACTTTCTTCCTTGGACTTGAAATCAAACAAACCCGAGATGGGATCCATGTGCACCAATCGAAATACACACAAGAAATGCTCCGTAAATTCAATATGAGTGATTCAAAAGAGGTAACCACTCCCATGGCTACAAATACAAGATTAGATAATGATGAGAGTGGTAAACCTGTTGATTTGACTCAATATCGGAGCATGATAGGTAGTTTGCTATACCTCACAGCTAGTCGACCTGATATTCTTTTCGCTGTGGGTATGTGCGCTAGGTATCAAGTTTGTGCCAAGGAATCTCACTTAATCGCTGTTAAGAGGATTTTGAGATATCTTAAAGGCACAATTGGAGTCGGTCTTTGGTACCCCCGTACCGAATCTTTTGACTTAATTGGCTATACCGATTCCGACTACGCTGGATGTAAGTTGGATCGGAAAAGCACAAGTGGGGGTTGCCAATTTCTAGGTGGTCAAGTCAGAAGCAACATTGTGTTGCTCTCTCCACGACCGAGGCAGAATATATCGCCATGGGAGAGAGCGTATCACAATTGTTGTGGATGATCCACACTCTAGAGGACAATGGATTAAGTTACAAAAGTGTGCAAGTGTTGTGTGACAACATTAGCACAATTAATCTAACCAAGAATCCAGTCTATCATTCTAGGACCAAACATATTGAAGTGCGTCACCACTTCATTAGGGATCATGTTGCTAGGGGAGATATTGTACTCTCACATGTAGAGTCCAAGTCAAACCTAGCTGACATTTTCACTAAACCACTCCCTGAAAATGAGTTTAGCTTCTTAAGAAGGGAGTTGGGAATGTGTCGCGCTTCAGTTTTCAAAATGCATTCAAAACCCTTCATGATTATTTCTAATTGTTGGGATACAATTGGGTAACTTTGGGGGCATCTCACACAAACTATAAGGCTTACCAAAACGTTTTTGTTTGCTAGAAATGGGGTGAGATGTTAGGATCAACTCAATTTCTCAAAATGTCAATGCATCCCTTGAGAAATTAAGTTGACGAGATAAAAATCACTTCGGTGACCAAGTATACGGAAAACCAATGCATAACACATGTGTATTTGGCTCCATGATCATACTTGGACATTTTAATCAAGGAAACTTGATTGGAAACTTGAATTTGGCACAATCTTGTTTGAATTTAATTGAATGATTGTTGATTGAGTTTAACTCCACCTAGGTGGAGCAAAGTGATTGTTGAACCTATAAGGACCTTTGATCCTTGTTCAGGGATCAATCTTAGTCAAGGGGTCACTTCCAAGATCGATATCTTTCATCAGATCTTGACAAAAATCACTTGGAAGTCTGAAACTGAAAGTTTCAGATCGTATCAGGCAATATCAGGAACCCTGATCGATCACTGGACTGATCAGGAGTAAGGCTGATCGGTCCCTGGTCCGATCTGGCTCCCTCTTGTTGTGATCGGTCCATAGACCGATCAGTGGGATCATAGAGACTTTGCGAAATCTCGGCTAAACATTCTGTGCTAGCCTGGATCGGTCCCCAGACCGATCTGGCACCTTGTGGTGATCGGTCCAGAGACCGATCAGGAGGGCTTCTCGAATATCATCCGACCTTACTGTTTGCTTCCTGATCGATCAACCGATCGATCATGAGCCTGCCTGATCGGTCAACCGACCGATCAGGACCAGGCCAGTCCGATCAGGCCTGAGCCTGATCGGACTGGGCACTCTCAGATCGAACGGTGATCCATTCAATCGCATTAAAGTCTGGTTGGTGGACCGATCCACCAACCGATTAACTCCTCCAAAACCTCTCATTGCCGAACCCTAGTGCTGAAAACTCCCTCTTACACCTCTTCAACCTCCGTGAGAGCCTTCCTTGTGTCTCCTTCCTCCTCTTCCGAGTGAGCTTTTGTGCGCGTGCGGTTCTGAGAAGACTTCCTGCGAGCTGTTCTTGTCTTCTGCAAGTTTTCCTTCCTTGCTCACGGTGTTGCGCTCATCTCTTGCGCCAAGGTCTTCTCCTACACGAGCTCTTCTTCCAGACTTCAAGTTCTTCTGCACTACACCTCAATGGCACCTAAGTAAGCATTTTTGTATAGTTTTTTTTATCAGTTCTTAGAGTATGTGTTTGAGGCTAACCAAGTTCTTGTGTCTTGTTGTTGTGTCGTGACTCCTCCTTGCCATAATTTGTCTTATGATAATGTTAACTTTGATCAAATCTTACATCTGTATCAACCTGGTGCCATGATCTTATGTTTTTGCCGTGACTCTTCTTTGTCATGTCATTGATTAACTCTATCTTCATATGATCATGTCTTACCTTGTGTTCTTTTGATTATTGTGTCGTGATCAAATCTTGGGTCTATGATTAAACCTGTGTTCATATGATCTATTCAATCTTGTACAATTGACTTAATCCATGTTCATATGATCAATTCGCTCTTGCTCAATTGACTTAAACTATGTGCATGATCTATTCCATTCTTTAGAAAATCATCTAAGGGAAAGGAATCACTAGAGGGTAGCTCGAGGGGCAAAACCCCTTCCTCATCATCACCCACCCGAAGGCCTCAGCCTTCCTCCAGTTCTCGCTTTCCAAATGCTGCCTGCGAGCAGGCATTTCAGTCCAGAACTTTTAAATTGCTATCCTGCCATTCAATTGATGTTCCTTTTCTCTCTAAGCATTGCCCCTCGATCATGGAGATTTCACCTTTTACAACCTTGGCTTTCTATTCTCTCTGGAGAGGACTATCAATTACGACCTTGTCTCCGAATTTTATAACAATCTCCAGGAAGGTCCTCAGGGGGGATTCGAGTTCACTACTCGAGTTGCCAAGAGGAATCTTGATTTCTCCTATGACATACTAGCGGAGTATCTGGGTGGTCGACGATCACCCAACCTGTATTCGATCTATCCCGAGCTTCCTTACCCTCTATTGGCCCCTTTTGCGGATGTTACTCCTGATGGCATCTATCAGTATTTCTTTGGTCATCCCCACCCGGCCGGTCTCGATGAGTTGGGTCCTGATTTTCCTACCTTTGCAGCACTTCATCTTTTTGGGACCGGGTGCATGTTGACATGGATGCAGGTTCGTAATTTTAAAATTAATTACGTGCAGTGGAAGGTTTAGCATAAATAATTTCTCAAATTATTTAACCACACATCTAAGCATGCAACTTTATCTTGTGTAGACATGATAATATATTTATAATTTTGCAGAAACATAAACTAATTTACGTATTACCTCACGTAACTCGAAGGAAGGGACGAGATCCAACCATAAGCGTCCCTTGGAAGCTCCGCCTCTATTCGCGTCCACGCCGAGTATCTTCGGGATGACTTCGCAAAGCCACGAGTTTCGTGTTCTCGAGAACTACTAGATTCTCCGAAAATGTGACAAGAAAAACCAAGAGAGAAGTAATCACATCGAAAAAACTCACTACCAAGGTTTGCCGGAATCACAATTCCGGCGAGAAGGAGGAAGATGACTTGCGCCCAATCCTAAGGTGATGATGGCTGGAGAGGAAGATCGTCCCAATGGAAGAACTTCGTCGCCTCGGTGCTTCTCCTTGTGCTCACGGCAAGAAGAAGGGAGAAGAACCTTGTGGCCGGCCAAGAGGAAGAAGGGAGGAGAGGGAGAGAGCCCAGGCAAGAATACTTCGATTATTTTCCAAGTCTTGCCTTGGGTCCTTTATATAGTGGCCTCTCAACCATCAAGCCTGTCAAAAAAGAGACTTATTCCATCATGCCAAGTTTTATCATATTTTAATTCATGATAAAATCGACCAAGTCTCCTTTTTCTTATGGAATAAATTTTCTTATCATGGTAAATCAATCCATGATTGATTTTATAAAATAAAATAAACCAATCCATGGTTCATTTTAATTTCCATGAAAAATAAACCAAACCTTGGTTTATTATATAAAAATTTATATCATCCATAATTTTATAAAACACACCACACTTGGTTTATTTTATAAATTGAACCAAAAACTTGGTTCTCTCCGTTTGTTGTGGCAGGCCAAGCAAAGAGGATGGAGACCCTCTTTGGCCGGCTCATCCAAGCCACGCCCCAATGAATTAAACTTATTTAATTCATCTATTAAGTCTTCAAAAGACTTAGCCATTTTACGCTTCCGATGCGTCTCTGAAAAATTCAGATTCGACTTATCGTTTGGCTTAACCAAACCTAATCTCTCTTGATTGGAAAATCTAATTTTCAACTCGTTTTAAATCTCTCGGATTACTCGTAGTGCGTGTGACTAAATAGGCTTTCGATTTATGTTGGCCGTCTATAATTAATCAATTATAGAACGATCATGAGTGGCACCTAGTAGTACATCATGATCCCCAATTAATCAAAAGATCAATGGTTGACCTCATAAACAATTCTGAAACCCTTCAGCAGCTATAATGAATCGTGCCCCATTCCCTTCACCATCTTATACCCACTTGGTTCAGGACATGGTCTATGTGTGTCAGTCCCCACTAGGCTGACTACGTCACACCTAGCCCAAGTAACGTTTTCTCGTCCTACGGATTCTAATTACTCTCATGTATTTAAGAGATTCATACTCTGAACATGTCATGCTCTGGCCAGAGGCTTCGAGTAACAATCCGACGATAGGCCTTGGGTATACATCTCCTCGCAAGGAGTGGTGAATCCTTTGTAGGCTGTTCAAACATCTTCGGGCACTTCGGCTTATACCCAATCATCCTGGGTCCACACCTCCTTGGAGATGCTTGCTTAAGATGTCAAAGTATAAGTCTCCATGACCAAGATGACTTGAACACCGCAAGTCAAAGGAACATCGCACTTAAGCTGCAGTAAGAACTTCATTGACATATCTATATGTAGACTACCATATGAAGTTTTACAGCCAGTCACTCCAATGAACTAGTTCCCTTAACTAGCATTCATGTTTATCTCCGGACATCCCAATGTCACCAGCTAGTGAGAATCAACTGATTAGAGAATAACCATGCTAGTCTCAACAGAATTGATAGTGTCCGTATTTATCAATTCATCGACTAGGGACAATTTCAATACTTCACAATTGCACATGTAGAGATAATCACTAGTTGTGAATTCATCACAAATTCTCTCATGCTGTGAATTGTATTGCGGACATTCAGTAAATGAGTTTAAGATCTCAATCAAATACATAAATATGTATACTCAAATAGTGAATATTCATTTATTAAAATAAATGATTACAATCATAAGGCGATTGCCTTAGGACATTTTCTCATATCACTAACAAACTCCCACTTGGCCTAATGTCAATCGCTACGGTATCCAATACCACAGGCTCTAACATGACCCTCAAACTTGCTTTGAGGCAAGGCCTTAGTTAAAGGATCCGCTAAATTCCTTTCAGTGGGAATTTTCTCAATTTGTATATCATTCCTACTTATAATCTCTCTGATCAGATGATAGCGGCGAAACACATGTTTGGATCGCTGATGAGACCTTGGTTCCTGTGCTTGTGCAATAGCTCCATTGTTGTCGCAGTAAATCGGTATTGATTCATCAATAGTTGGAACCACACCAAGTTCTGAGACAGTCTTTGTGATCCAGACTGCTTCCTTTGCTACTTCCGAAGCTGCAATGTATTCCGCTTCCGTGGTAGAATCTGCTACAGTGTCTTGCTTGGAACTCTTCCAACTTATTGCGCCTCCATTCAAAATAAATACGTATCCGGACTGAGATTTGGAGTCATCCTTATCTGTCTGGAAACTGGCATCTGTATACCCACGTATTACCATATCACCTTCTCCATATATTAGGAACACATCCTTAGTTCTTCTTAAGTACTTGAGGATTGTCTTGACAGCCGCCCAATGATCCATTCCTGGATCAGACTGGTATCTGCTTGTGACGCTCAGAGCATACGATACATCGGGCCTAGTACATAACATAGCATACATGATAGATCCTATCGCGGATGCATAAGGAATCTTATTCATGCAAATCCTCTCGTCTTCTGTGCGCGGACACATAGACTTCGAAAGGTTGATCCCATGCCTGATGGGAAGGTAACCTTTCTTGGATTCCGACATGCTAAACCTTTCTAGCACTCGGTCTATATATGTAGACTGCGAAAGACCAAGCAATCGTTTTGATCTATCTCTATAGATTCTAATCCCAAGGATATAGGTTGCTTCTCCCAGGTCTTTCATGGAGAAAGTTTTGGACAACCAAATTTTAACTGACTGTAAGACTGATATATCATTTCCTATAAGTAATATGTCATCGACATATAACACTAGGAATACGACTGCACTCCCACTAACCTTCTTGTACACACAAGGTTCGTCAGGATTTTGTGAGAAATCAAACTCTTTGATTGTCTCATCAAAACGGATGTTCCAGCTCCTGGATGCTTGCTTTAGTCCATATATGGATCGTCGAAGCTTGCATACTTTGGTTTTATTAACCGATGTGAAACCTTCAGGTTGTATCATGTATACATCCTCAAGCAGGTTTCCATTAAGGAAAGCTGTTTTCACATCCATTTGTCATATCTCATAATCATAATGAGCTGCTATGGCCAGGAGCATCCGAATGGATTTAAGCATAGCTACTGGCGAATAGGTTTTGTCATAATCAATTCCTTGTTTCTGACGATATCCTTTTGCCACTAATCTAGCCTTAAAGGTAACAACATTACCTTCCATGTCGGTTTTCTTCTTGAAAACCCACTTGCACCCTATGGGCTTAATCCCTTCAGGTGGGTTAACCAAGTCCCAAACTTGATTTTTGTACATGGAATCCATTTCCGACTTCATGGCTTCAAGCCATTTATCCCTTTTTGAATTTTTCAGAACATCTTCATAACTGATAGGTTCGTCATCGTTAATGAGTAACACGTCGTTCGATTCACTTATGAGAAATCCGTATCTCTCTGGATTATTGCATGTCCTATCAGACCTACGAAGAAGTGGTATTGTTTTAGGTTCAACTGATAGCTCATCATTATGAGTTATTGGTTGTGGGTCTAGACTAGGTGTCTCTGTAATGTCTATTGGAGTTTCTTGAACTTCTTTAAGTTCAATGCTACTCCCACTGTTTTCTTGTAAAAGAAATGCTTTTTCTAGAAATACAGCATGCCTTGAAACAAACACCTTTTGTTCCAAGGGATGATAGAATTGGTAACCCTTCGTTTCCTTAGGGTATCCAATAAATAGACATTTATCAGACTTAGCATCCAATTTGTCTGATACAATCCGCTTTACATAAGCAGGACAACCCCATATCTTAAGGTGAGATAAATGAGGTTTCTTACTATTCCACGTCTCATATGGAGTAGTAGAGACTACCTTGGTCGGGACTCTGTTTAGCAAGTAAACAGCTGTCTTAAGCGCATAGTCCCAAAAGGATTTTGGAAGAGTTGCATAATTCATCATAGATCTAACCATGTCCATCAAGGTTCGGTTACGCCTCTCAGATACACCATTATGCTGTGGTGTATATGGCGGAGTCCATTGAAACAATATCCCATTGTCCCTAAGATAATCTTGAAACTCTTGACTTAAGTATTCACCACCCCGATCGGATCGAAGTATCTTAATACTTTTGCCAAGCTGTTCCTCTACTTCACTTCTGAACTCTTTGAATTTCTCAAAAGCTTCAGATTTGTGTTTCATTAAGAACACATACCCGAATCGTGAGTGATCATCGATAAAGGTAATGAAGTAGCTATAACCTCCTTGTGCAAGAGTTGACATTGGTCCACATACATCAGTATGTATTAGACCAAGCAATTTTCCCACTGGTTTACCATTTCCGGAAAAAGGTAATTTGGCCATCTTGCCTTTTAAGTATGATTCGCATGTATCAAATGAACCGGGTTCAAATGATTTCAGAATTCCACATCGGTGTAATTTGGTCATCCGTTTCTTACTTACATGGCCAAGACGACAATGCCACGTATAGGAGTCTATTTGATTATCTATTCGAGCACGTTTGTTGCTAACTTCGATATTGAAAATGTCACCGGATAAATCTATCGTGTAGATACCATTGCATAAAGTTCCGGTCCCATAAAGAACATCATTTAAAGTTATGTAACAGCAATTGTTACTAAATGTTAAATGGTAACCCTTTTCATTCAAGCATGAAATAGATACAATGTTCTTTATTAACGAAGA